>JARFIW010001435.1:0-600000 GCA_036346225.1 Platerodrilus igneus | reverse complement strand
GAGCTGTTTTAATTGCAGACCTGGTCAAAATAGGTGTATTCATTACTGTATCGGTGCTATCAATATAAAATCTTTAACAAGTGCTGCAAATTGTATCTCTTTAGTTTATTAGAGTTTAAATGTTTGAAAGTTTATATTATCAGTTTTTTCTTAACTTCTCCTTAACCCGTGCTAATAGTGTTTCCATCATCAAATACTATACACCAAAAACTTCAAGTGTCGGAAATATACACTTCTTCTGCTCCGAAAGTAGTAGGAAAGCTGAGAAACTGATTAATAAGGAAACAGCAGATGACATAACTGTGAACGATTACGTGGTTGCGAAAATTTTTGGCAAGAAAACTAAAAATCACTACGTTGGAGTTATCCTTGACGGTGAAATTTATGAAAAAACTGGTATTCATTTTATCACATTTCCGGACAAAGCGGCATTGCTTTTGTTGAATCCTGTAAAATTTTGAAGAAGCTAGACCAGCCATCAATCGACAATCGACAACAATACATGTTGCATTTAGGCAGTATTGACACTTGCAATTTATCCTAAACCTTTCAATTGTACGTATGATTTTGCAGATATCATTTTGTTTTATTAATGTAAAACATGTGTTTTGTACTTTAACCGTATTTATTATAATATTATTTACGATTGATTGAATAGTTCTTGTGTTGTAGCATGAAAATGTCACTTCTGTTAAACGGTATCACTTCCATTAATGCATATTAAGAATAACTGTAATTAGCATTACAGTATGTTTAAATTATTATCTCAAATGTGTAAATATATTTATATTACACGTATACGTTAATATCTAAATGTCATTTTCTTACATGCATCATATTTGTTTTGAATATTTTGGTTGTTATCACTTCTGTGGAGTCACTTCCGAGACTTAACATTTTGAATTTTCAAAAAGAAATTGAAACTATATAGCCGTGATGTTGCTGTTAAGGCGTATTTCTTGTTATTATTTAAACCCGCCTATAGCTATGCAGTGAACGAGGGTTTCGCATCCCTTCCTTAACCTGTTGCGAGTAGTACGTAGTTGTCAGGCACTCGTGTGATGAGCAACGCGCTTTTAGTATAATGCACCCTAGCCTGCTTTAACGATATATAACACGAGATTTATGTAATCCATGATTCTTTACTATGCTTATATATTTGTTTTGTGTGCTACAATGTTTGTGATTTAACCCGTAAATAAAGGCATAAATTAGCCGCACATTTCTTTATTTTGAAATGATATCCTACTAGTGCGATACCAAGCAAACTTCTTGTATTTGGTCCACTACAAGAAGGGTTTCCAACCAAAGCTGAAGAATTATATCAGAAGCACATGGAGTCACTCCTCGCCACCACTTTTTGGTCCTTCTAGCAGGATATACCTATGTAAATGGGGAACAGGCACATCTCTAATAGAACAAAGGTCAGTGCTTTCTATTATATTCTATAATTTAACCTTCAACTTATTTTATTGTTGAATCCACGTGGGCACATCATAAATCTTAGGTGTTATTCCAGTTATCCTATTATTTATCAAAGCGCTTTTGTAGCACATTTATTGTCCATGCGTTTATATGCAAACAATCTAAATAGTAAATCTTAAACCCCTCTCTAAAGTTTTTTGTAAGCTGTTTGTTGAAACATCACAGGCGGTTCTCTCAACTGCGAAAAAACCCATATTCGCTCAACCCTACACGTTTTGTTATCTCAAGGCGTATTGCGCAGCTTCGGGCTAAAACCAATTAATATTCCTTAACCTTACCGTCAACTACGTACACAACAGTTATATTTACGTCTATCAAGATAAAATATTGTAGCGGGCTACTACTACCGCGTTCCACTAATTTAAAACAAGTAATAACAAAGAGTCTTTATTACTCACTGTTCACAAGTCTAATTAACAGTATATGCCTTATTTGTAGATGTTTTGAGTCCAATTAACCATGAAGCACTATCACACTAATGGATTTACAAGCACTAATATCTTCTTAAACTAACTTCTTAACCATAGGTCCATTAACAACATTAACACAACTATTTATTTATTACACTTTTGTCTATTTATGTATTCTACAAGCTGCATGTACATTAGACACGTTCACATACTACAACATTTATGTTTACTCTCTTGAACTTCCAAAAGCTCAACTATTTAACTTTACACGATATAATTTATATTTGACATTCTGATATAGACTAACTCTGTACTTCCTCATCGGTCTTATTTATACCCTGAATTAAAAAGAATGATTCGTTCTCCAGTAATTGCTAGAAGATTCTCAGTCCATGGAGAATATACAGTGCTTACGGCGCTTGTGTGTTTGACGGGTTGCCTAATAGTAGCTCGCAACACTGCCCCTCTTTAAAACCGTTACGTCTCGTAACTGTAAATACATTTTGACGCTAATTCGATGACTGATGACGGTATCGGCAGCTATCTCCTCTGGTGCATCCACCGCGTCGTTGGAAATAACAGTCAACACTCTTTCTTAATCTTGGTAGGCAACCGGTTGATAACAACAAACAAGAACGTAGACGTTGGTTCCCTGGAAAACTACATCTAGCATATTTCGGACTATCCTCCAATCTAAGCGATCCAGTCCAAAACCTAGCTTGGGCGCCGCTAGTTTCGTTACTCCATTTTCCATCATCTGAGCCTTAAGATTTAGCAAAACCTCCCATAGATGTCCATAACTAGGTTTCTGCCATGAAGAATTTTTGGTGACCAGATACTAAACATAACGACTTTTATCCCGAAGAACCAAAGCTTTTCATACAGTTGGCTGCTGTTGTACTAATTCATCCACACACCCAAACTTTTTCTTGAAAACAACAGCTATTCCTCTTGACATGTCCAAATCTTGAGCTACGCAACGTGCAAGGGAATACTCCTCTGGTTCTCTAAACAGATCTTGCTGTTTTTCAACAACAACGCCAAATTTTGCCTTAGCGGAACCACCATACGCCGCCATAAAACTCTCAAAATCTACATTTGGCTCATGATTAATAACTCGTCGAACATCATTCTCATTATTCGAACCTTCCTAGTTGTTGCCAGCGTAGGATGTTAAACGGTCAAAGTGTATCACTTTCGGTTTACCACGGAGAGATCTTCTGATCCGGTACACTACATCATTAATTTTTGTTAACACTTTATACGGGCTTTCCCATTGTCTTTGTAATTTTGGCGACAATTCACGTTTTCTTTGTGGATTATACAACCACACTAAATCTCCAAGTTGATAACCATCTTCTTGTGCTCTCGTGTCATATTGTGATTTCATTCGATCGCTTGCTACCTGTATATTCTTTCGGACGTTTTCGTGAATGCTATTTGATCTTTCACGAAGCTTACTAACGTAATCTTCACCTGCGATCTCTTCTCCAGGTTTAAATCCAAACTGAAGATCTCATGGTAGCCGCAATTCACGTCCTAACATCACGCAAGCAGAAGAGTATCCTGTGCTATCATGTACCGAAGATCGGTACGCCAGTAGGAACAAATGTAAATATTGATCCCAGTCTCGTTGATGTTCAGAGACAACTTTGACTAGGTACTTTCCTAACGTTCTGTTCATTCTTTCAACCATTCCATCCGATTGAGGATGAAGTGGCGTGGTTCTAGTCTTCCTGATTCCAAGATACTTGCAGACGTTTTAAAACAACCCTGATTCAAAGTTCCGATCTTGATCGGAGTGTAATTCCAACGGAACTCCAAAAGCGACAAAACAAGTCCCTCACTAGTACATCTGCAACCGTCTCGGCTTCTTGGTTAGGTATAGCATATGCCTCCGGTCATTTGGTAAAATAATCCAAGCAACCAATATGTATTTATTTTCATTCTCTGATTCAGGAAACGGACCAGCTATATCAATAGCTACTCTCTCAAAAGAATTCCAAACGTTATACTGTCTCATTGGGGCTTTCCGTTTTGTGATCCGGCCATTTGCAGAGGCACACAACTCACATTTCCGGCACCACTCCTTCACGTCTTCTTTGCAGTTCACCCAATAGAATCTTTTTCTCACTTTTTCGAGAGTTCTTTTCACGCCAAAGTGTCCTCCGGAAATACCATCGTGCAAGTGCTGCAACACTTCCGGCACTTTGCTTCTCGGCACTATCACTTGGAGTCTCTCATTGCCATTTTCACATTCCAGGCGTCGTTTCAAGATTCTATTTTCAATCACCAAGGAGTCCCACTGTGCCCAGTATGCCTTCAGGTTCCTACTTGAAATACTAATTTCTACTCAAGCTGGTCGTTGTCCTCTACTTTTCCACTCAATAATACGTTTCAATTCGGCGTAATTCTCCCGGTTTTCTCGTATTCTTTCGGGTTGCCAAGTATCATCGGTTACCGTCATTCTATGGATGACACTTATTTTCTCTTCCATCTTGGAGCAATGATTGCAGTCTACCGGACAAGGTCTCCTTGATAGAGCGTCTGCATTCCGATAGCTAGTTCCTACACGATGTTCTGTGTCAAAGCCATATTGCTGCTGCTCAACCGGTTGTTTTTTTGGTTGAGTACAGTGTCTCTGTATATGACCAACCTCACCACAGCTCCAGCATCGGAGACCCCATCTCTGCGGTTGTTGTCTCTCCAGCCTTTCCGCCTTTCGCTTTTCAAACACACGGCTGATTATTACATCTATGCTGTTCTGTGTTTGACCAGGTTCTTCTAAAGCAGACCGAACTTTGTTACTCACCCAGTGTGATGTCTGGTTAGCTGCTTCAAATTCTAGCGCATGGGCCAGTGGGTCATCTAACAATTTTGGCCGTGCTAATCTTAGCGCTTGCTGTATTTCGCCATCTTTAACGCCATCCACAAGTGTGTGAAAAGGCAGTTGTTCGAGGAAGCTATCTGGTGCCCTTGGGTATGCTAGTCTAACTAATCTGGCAATGTCAGCTTCGAATTCTTGCAGGCTTTCATTTGTTTTTAGCGAGCGGTTCTTAACTTGTCCGCGATCAACCTGTTGAAGGTGAGCGTCTCCATATCTCATCTCAAGCTTTGACGTTAAGAGGCCGTAATCATTCTGCTGGTGATCGGGAATTGTTTGTAAGATGTTAAGAGCTTCCCCTCGTAGGGCCACTATTAAAGAGATAACCTTCTCTTGTTGCACCAACCGTTGGCTATCGCAGCAGCTTCAAATTGTTTTAAATATGTTGGCCAAAGTGTTTTACCATCAAATGTGGGTGGTTTCACTTTAAATTTTGACGGTAATGACTCGCTTCCTTTCATGCTTCTTATTTCTGGAATATTCTGATTTACAACTTGGTTTACTAATTCAAGTGACCGCGTTGTTAGTGAAATCACTTGTTCTTGCAGCCTCGTCACATCTTCTTCCATTTTTACCAATTTACTGTCCAACTTTTGCTCAACTATTTTTACTTGTTCAGTGACATCTTTTTCAATGCGATGGAGCTTTCCATTAATCTTTGTTCTAACGTGTCCGTCTTTTCATACAACTCTTCCATTTTCACCGCGTTTTCACTAAACCGATGTTATATTTTCTTAGCATTTTCACTTCACCTTTCGGTAAGGTTTGATTCCAGTTCAACTGACCTCACTACGTTTTCATTTAGTGTCACTTCCAGTTTAGCCGACCTCTCCCCCATTTTCTCAGCATCTTCACTAAACCTCTCTTCCATACTGGATTTAAAATCCTTAAAAAAATTTATTAAAGTTTCTGCGTTCATTTTGCTTTGGCTTCTTGTAACTGGCATATACAAACTACTTAAATGTCTTTAGACTTGTGTGTTTTTCCTTTTAAATTAATCACTGTATACCCCACACCTGACACCAGTGTAGCGGGCTACTACTACCGCGTTCCGCTAATTTAAAACAAGTAATAACAAGAGTCTTTATTACTCACTGTTTACAAGTCTAATTAACAGAATATGCCTTTTTTCAGATGTTTTCAGTCCAATTAACAATGAAGCATAATCACACTAATGAATTTACAAGCACTAATATCTTCTTAAACTAACTTCTTAACCATAGGTCTGTTAACAACACTAACACAACTATTTATTTATTACACTTTTGTCTATTTATGTAATCTACAAACTGCATGTACATTAGACACGTTCACATACTATAACATTTATGTTTACTCTCTTGGACTTCCAAAAGCTCAACTATTTAACTTTACACGATATAATTTATATTCGACATTCTGATTTAGACTAACTCTGTACTTCCTCATCGGTTTTATTTATACCCTGAATTAAAAAGAATGATTCGTTCTCCAGTAATTGCTAGAAGATTCTCAGTCCATGGAGAATATACAGTGCTTACGGCGCTTGTGTGTTTGACGGGTTGCCTAATAGTAACTCGCAACAATATTTATTGCTCATCACAGCTGTTTCTTTTTAAAAAGCTTACATTTCTATACTTGAATTTACCCTAATTTACTCAGAATGTATTATCCATAAGCTTTAGGTGTATTTCCAGTATGCTTCATACATTCATCAAATTGCTTTCTGACATGCGTTAAAAATTATAAACAACCCAAGTTTAAGGTTTTTAATAACTTGTCCTAAAATTCTCTAGTAACAGTTCTATCTATTCGCACACTGCATGTCGTTTCCAACTACCTGTGCTTTTACCCTATAGACATTTGCTATTCTTCTTATTTATATCTTGTTATTTTAACTGCGTTTTAGTTTTAAAGATTAAAACTAATTCACGTTTTACAATTTTACGTTTAGTTCATAAATACAATGGCTGAACTTACGGCTGACAACCTAAAATATTTTCTAGCTCGTACTATTTTAAAATCCGCTTTAACGCGATTTGATTCATTTATTAGTAAATGCGCGATATCATTGTTAGAAGCGTCCCACATTGACTTGTAAACTTGCTTAGAGGCATTTAAAAATTTACCAATTGAATTCGATAAGCTCCAAGAAGACATTGAACAAATATGCATTTCTAGCGAACTGGAAAGTCAAAATCGGGAACGAGAAGAATTTGAAATACGATATTGTGCTTTAGTAGCACAAGCTAAATTACTTCTTGCACACAACAAGAAGTCAACTATGACTGCGATGGGCATTCAACCGCAAGAAACACGCTCCACGATGCAATATTTCAATCCGAGCCTACCTTCCATCCTGTTACCTGAATTTTCAGGTTCATACGAATCATATATTTATTTTAAAGAAACCTTTGTATCTCTAATAGACAGCAACCCTCATTTAAAGAATGTAGAAAAACTTTACTACTTGCAACCAACTCTAAAGGGTAAACCATTGAAAATTATCAAATCATTAGCGACTACCGACGGTAGCTACGCCACTGCTTGGCAATTGGTTAAGGACTGGTATGAAATAAAAAGGCTATTATTCATGCTCATATGAGATTCATGTTTGAGATTCAGGCCGTTAAGGATGGCTCTCATCAACATTTAAGAAATTTCTTGGACTCTTTCCAAAATCATTATAAATCGTTAGAGAACCTCGAGGAAAACATTTCTGATTGGAGCACAATGTTAATTTTTTTTTTAACTTCAAAATTGGATTTAGCTTCCCGCAAGGAATGGGAAAATTATTACAAGCGCGAGCAATCACTACATATTAATCAGTTTATAACTTGTCTTACTGACAGATGTAAATTCTTAGAATGATTATAATGATTATAATGATTATAATGATTATAATGATTATAATGATTATAAACTAGCTCACACGGACAGAAGGCCAGAAATTAAGCCAAGATACATTCAACAAGCCACGGGCGTTGCACATACGCTCTTAGCTGCAGCCCCCACCGCTAAGTCATGCCCGTTATGCAAGGAATTTCATTTTTTGTATTCATGTAAGCGTTTTCATGACATGCCTATAAGCACCCGATTTGTTGAAGCCAAGCGTGCTAATGTATGTACGAATTGTTTGCGTCCGGGACATAAAATGGCTGATTGCAAATCCATCCACTATTGGAGAACATGAAAGGCAAACATCATTCTTTATTACATAACCCAGTTTCTAGAGAAACCGCGAGCTCACAATCGCAACAAGCCCCTATATCATTGCCTCAAAACGAGTCTAAGGTTGCTTCACAAAATGACCGCAGTCTCTACTGCACAAATTATATACAACCTCATATATTTTACTATCCACAGGTCGCATTAAGTTCTATGATGGCAATCATAGTCTAGTTACTTGCAGAGCAATTTTGGATAACGGCAGCCAAACCAATTTTATTACTGACGACTTATGTAGACAACTAAACCTTCCACACGAAAACATAAATTTACCAATTTCAGAATAAGTCAGACTTTTGTGCCAGCTACCAAACTCGTAAATTTAAAATACCTACTTTAGTAATCAATAAAATAACAAACATCATCCCTCAATATGAGATTAACCCTGAAAATATAAATATTCCAAGCGATATCCAATTAGCCGACAACTACTTTTGTGAGCCTGCCGAGGTGCAAATACTCATTGGCTCAGGTCTATTTTTTGATATTTTATGCTTGGGGCAAATTAAAACCGGAAAGAATCAATCCGTTCTACAGCAAACTAAACTAAGGTGAATTGTAAGCGGTACGGTGCCTCGTTCAACTTTTAAAACAAATCAGTCACAACTTTCATGTTTGTTAACGTCCACGGCTAAATTACAAAACTCATTAGAAAAATGTTGGAATATTGAGGGAAACGCTCAAGAAAAAACTCAAATTTTTCTTTTCGGAAGAGCAACAGTGTGAAGAACATTTTAAGGCTACTACTGAACGCGAGGCTACAGGACGTTTTCAAGTTGGCTTATTGTTAAAGCCCCACAAATTTCAGAAATAGGGTCGACTTATTACTATCCAAAGCTAGCTAACTAATTAAAAATGAATTCAAATTTCTGAGCATTCGTCAGATATTTTAATAGTAAATCCAGCTATTTTGCCTGCTCTATATTTACAAATTCGTCCTCCCTGGTCTAAGTAATTTAGCCTAAATCCGTCCCTAGCTTTCCCTATCATGCCCTAGCTGATTTATATTATAATTACAATCTTCTCTAGTACATTCTTCCTTCCTATTAAAATGCTGCCACCAAAAATGGCGGCAGAACGTCAGAAAAAACAATCAATTCAAGTCCCAAAATAATATAATACATGCAAATATATATAAAATATAAATATAAATATATAATATATATATATATATATATATATATATATATATAAATACAAGTTATTTGCAGTCCGCAATAAGAAATAGTATATAAAATAAGATGTATCTGTAAACAAACTCTTATGAAAATAATAATAGCTATTGACAAATACAAATCGGGCTAGTAGTTATATTGCCATTAACAAAACATTAGCTTTATTACTTCACATCCACTGACCGACGGTTTCGGCTTGTTAAGCCTCATCAGAGCAGATTAGTTTCCAACCCCATGAAGTAATCGAAGCTATTATAATGAAATAATTTCGAAACAATCTCTGTACTTTGGCAAAAGTAAATAAATTTTGCTGTAACATTCCGCAAATCTCAAAGGCCAGACGTACTTTTATAGCCATCTATAGAATTTATTATGTAGTTTCGATTCAATTCTGTACTTCCACACTTAGTAGTGTTGGTGTTTTATCACCTGATGGCGGTTTTATTTACTTTTGCCATAGTACAGAGATTGTTTCGAAATTATATTATTATAATAGCTTCGATTACTTCATAGGGTTGGAACTAATCTGCTTTGATGAGGCTTAACAAGCCGAAACCGTCGGTCAGTGGATGTTTCCTCCCCTGTGAAGTAATAAAGCTAATGTTTTGTTAATGGCAATATAACTACTAGCCCGATTTGTATTTGTCAATAGCTCTTATTATTTTCATAAGAGTTTGTTTACAGATACATCTTATTATATATGTATATATATATATATATATACATATATATATATATACATATATTTATTTATATTTATATAATCTTTATTAGGTAAAGCCATACAAGATGTACAAGCCCTAACTAAAAGGATGTAGTTCAGTAAACTGATTTTCAACAACACCCTATTAAGCATAAGATATAACAATTCACAAGATTTGTTGACACAGCAGAATGTTTTTAAGTCTCTTACAAAATGCTGCTGGAGTATCACAAGATATGTATAATTCAATATAAGTATTGAAGGTTTTGCTGGCAAGATATTCGAAGGAACATTTAAATTTTTCAGTATTATGAAGTGGTATGTTTAATCGTCCAGTATAACGTACATTGTGCGTTGTAGAACATATTGTTAGCAGCTCGTAAAGGTATGACGGTAAATGTTCATGGTATACCTTATAAAGTAGTACTGAAAAGTGCAATTCCACTGTTTGTCCATCTTTAGTATGCTATGTTTGACATATGTGGAGTCACATGATCTCTGTAGCGCAAATTAAAAGAATACCTAAGGCAAGAATTTTGTAGTACTTGAATACGATTTTGAAGTACCTTTCCCAAATAACTATAATATACTGTATCACAGTAGCGGATATTACTCAAAATTAGAGAATCACAAAGTTGCCAACGAACGTGTTGAGGCAATGAATATTTATATTTGCGTAGTGTTTTCAACTTGAAGTATCCAGTTCTGCATATTGAGTTAACATGGTCTTCAAATGTAAGGTTCTCATCAAAATCACACCCAAATTTTAATTTTTTCACTAAGAGGCACTACACAGTTGTCTAATATTATATTCGTATGATTCCCTTGTTTTACTCTTGTTAGTGACACTTTCGTACCTATACATAGGGCCTGGGTTTTGTAGGGTTAAGTATTAACCCATTTTAGTGGTCCACTGATGAACAGCAGCTAACACTTCATTAATAATGTTGATTGATGCATTCACTGTATGTGAATTTGAGGGTAGATACAATTGGATGTCATCAGCAAACATGTGAAGACTAATTTTTTTGGAGAGAATTAATGGTAGATCCGATGTGAAGATAGAGAAAAGCAGTGGGCCAAGTATACTCCCTTGCGGAACTCCAGATTTGACAGGTAATGCTGTTGAAAGTTTTGATCCTATTTTAACCTGGCACCCTCTGCCATGAAGATAACTATGGAACCATGAAAGTGCAAGTGATGAGAAACCATAGTATGATAGCTTAGAGTAGTAGTTTGATATTGATAACATCAAATGCTTTACTCATGTCAAGCGCAACTAGAAAAGTTACATTTGCATTATCAATATTTTAGTTAAGTCATTATTTAATCTCATTAATGCTGTTGCAGTACTGTGTGATGATCTAAAGCCTGATTGGAATTTAGGTAGTATGCTGTTTTATTAATGTAATCAACGAGCTGTTTGTATACAATTCTTTCTGCCACTTTTGAAAGTGCTGGTAGTATACTTATTGGTCTAAGCTGCGTCATGTCGGTAGCTTGTGATACTTTGGGTATAGGGTTAATTATTGACTGCTTCCAAATGTGTGGTACATGACCACTAAGAAATGATGTGTTAAGAATATGTGTAACAATATCTAAACAATATGGTATTATAATTTTTAGCATTCTTGAGTTGATGCCGTCCTTTCCATATGATTCAGATCAGATTTACTTATCAATACAAGACGCTGAACTTCCTCTGGTAAAACGGTGTGTATTTCAAATTTGGCACCAAGTCCTGCAAATTTAGAGTGTTTGAATTCGTCAATGTACATATCATCTACCGGTGGACGGAGTATATTGTTCACAAAATAATCATTTATTATGTCTACCTCTTGGAGTTCAGGATGCATGGAATTTCTTTGTTTAAAATGAATTTTGTTATCAGCAAAAAATTTCCATATTTGTTTATGATTTGATCTATATTTTCTTAATATATATATATATATATATATATATATATATATATATATAAACAAATAAACATCTAAAAGCATAAGCATGTAACAGTGCATTTAGCAGAAGCATCATCTAAATAAATTATCAGGTGTACTCGTATAAGCATTATGTCGGCTAGCGCCATTACACACAAAAACGTGCGCAAGTTAAGGTTCGGGCCTTTGCAGCGGTGTTTTTAAAAAACGTTTCCAAACTCTCAACAAATTTATTTTATCTTAAAACAGAAATTAACATGGAATTTTGAACAACTGTAAAAATAACTTTAATTCGATAACATTTAATTAATTGTAATAAGGTGAGTAGCTTGAACAACAAAGTATGGAGTTCGAAGACTGACTGCCAGGCCTTGAGCTCCCGGGTTTTTTATAATAACCTGCCCCTCACATGGCTGTGGGAACTTGCAGATCTCATATCTGCTTTTCTCTTAATTCTACACTTTATTACATTGTAACAATTTTATTTCTAGGTAATTGCGGTATGTTAACCGTCTGTGACCTGCCACCTGCAGTATCACTGCCCTCTCGGATACAAAGTTGCATATCCGTTCTCATGAACTGTTAATAATCTCTCTGGGTTATCTTTGTATTACATTGTTACAATGAACTTCTACTTTATTTAACAATTTCTAATAACTCCTATTAGATTCAATATATTCAATATATATTGTTGTGATATTCTCTTTATATTAAGCCCCACGACTTGGGCAGACCATAATTCTGTCATATACGAGCCCCACAACTTGAGCAGCCCATAAATATCACTCAAACACTTGTGAAAATGTAAATTTATAATTATCTTTTGCCTCGACTAGCTGATTCAATTAAATAAAGCACTTCTATAATACATGGTATAATGATTGAATATTTACAACACTTTTAACTATCTTCTCCCCTTTTATATCATATACATCTGTCAAATTATTAGAAATCAAGCCAGCAAAACGAGATTTTAATTACCCTTAAAGATTTATTGAAACGTTTTAAACTGTCTGTAACTTTTCATAAAATTTACGCAAGAAATTCCTAATTTGTCGGCTTTTACACTTTAAATTATGATTGAGGTAAAACAGTATAAAAATAAATCATATCAAAAATATTTGAGATAAAACAGTTTCAAAAATAAATTATCAAAATCTCTAACCTGAATGATTTACATAGTGCTCCCAAGAATTGAAGTCGATATCCAAATCGTTATTGGTGCGTTTATTTATCATCAATTTGCTTGACCAGGCAGCATTCTCCAAAATTGTATTTTGATCGTAGCGTCTCGTAATTTGAAGTTCTACAGGAATCGTAACATTATTTTACTTGTAATTTATGATTGTAATTTATATCGTAATTGAGATGGTAACTTCAGATTGACATTCCGTGAGGAATTTAGATCAACCTTCAGATAGTAATTTAGATCGACATCCAGATCGACATTCAGATCGACATCCAGAGTCCTGTTTTATTTATTATTAGTAATGTTATAATTTCCTAAATCTTATTTACTTATGTCTCAGAAATACGGCATAATTTTCACAATACTACACTTTATAATTTCACTGTTAACAAATATTTATTATTCACGTGAATATTTGGCACTTTCAATTATAGTCACTGCCCAGTTTCAAAGTATACTAACTTGATATTAAATTCTCCAAATATTTATAAGATCGTCCCACTCTTGTTTGTGATTCGCTGGCTTCACGTGCTAGGCGAGGTCAAGTATATTATCACTTGTTATGTTTGAGAAAATTTACCAATTGTATGTATTTTAATTGCATGACGCGGTGATTGAAGTCACGTAATTCAATTGTTGTACCTTATATTTACTTCAGGAATCCCAGGAATTTCGTACATATTGAGCACGTCGTCTTGTTTGTTAGCTTTATTCTAATCTAAATTGAATAAATTTGGTATTTGTTTATTTCCCAATAAATTGGATTTTCGAACAACTGTGATTCTCTTAGATCACGTACGCTTTTAAATAAAGCATAATTTCTGCGTGCGTTTTACGATAATATCTTTACACACTTTATGAATGTTTATCTAGCCACTTCATGCAGGTTTTTCACTGATGTAATTTTAATGCGTTTCATTACCTTTTTAAATTCTAATCTCTGCTAGTAGCTACACTTGGATATGTGTTTTAATTGTTTGTACTGCTATATACAGTGTGCTCGCAACTAACAATTTTTATAATAACCTATTTGCTCTCCTAATATCTATAATTTCGTGCTTCTGTTGCTTGTGCGTTTCCCTTGCTTATTCTACGACCCCAATGACTTAACCTACCGCTAAATTAACTCTATAATTACAGCAATATATATATATATATATATATATATATGTAAATTGGGGGATATATAACTCCTCCCACCGTAAATGAAAAATTAAGGTTTTACTTAATTTTTAAATACATAAAATTCATTATTCAATTTCATTTAAAATTCGTTGTTTCTAAGGGTATACTTATTGTTTCTTTATTTCTCTTTGTTTCCTTAAATCTAAAACTGTTTCCTTCATTCTTATATCTAAGATACATTTTGTAAAATACATATATAATTACAAAAATTATTAAAATGATTAACACAATTGTCCAAACGCTTATATTATCATAATGTAACTTTGGCGTTTTGAGTTCACTTAAATGTTCTTTGTAACTTTCCACTAATTTCATGGCGTGGTTGAGGTCGTCTAAGTCTAGATGCTCTAGCTTCATAGGTCTCTTGACTATTTCTTCGTCTTCTTGTTGTTCTATCGTCTCTGTAGTTCCGGTAGGTTTGCAAGTTTCTTTGTTGCTATGGGATCTTGATAAACACTGATTGCTTCGTCTTTCAATTTTACGAAACAATCTTCTTTAAGGGTAATTAGTTTGCCTCCGATTAATGCTTGGTTATTTTCATCTTGATTGCAGTGTATGGTTGCTACTACTTCTGTTGGGAAAATGGCTATCCATTTGTTTTCTGTAACTTTTTGAATTTTCATGTTAATTATTTGCACTTGTTTGGCTTCACAGTTTTCGTAATGATTTGAAAATTTTAATAGTTGTATTTCACAAGGGCTTTCTTCTTGAATGGTTGTTTTTGTCATCGATTGGCATAAGAATTGGTTTGGTGTTACTTCAGTACATTTTTCGTTTGTATAACCATATCTCAGTTCATTTAAGGATAGGAATTTGATTTTGGGTATGATAACTTGGTATGTGCTAGTAACTTTCGTTGGAAAAGCAAATAAATGATAATAATTATAATTGTTACTTTCTACTATCGGGATCTCTATTAAAAATATTATTTTGTTATTCTTAATGTAGCATTTGACTATAGCTATTTTTTCAAATATTAGAATGTTTGATTCTGTTACATCAAAAGGTAATTTACTGTTAATTATAAGTGATCTAATTCTTATTAATTCTTTTAATAAATCGGTTGGTTCAATGATACTAGAGTGCAGGGTATTTAATTTTGCAAATGTTACTGCGTTTTCTAAGGTTGCTAGAATTTGTTGAATTAAAGTAAGGGTTGATATTATTTGAGTAAATATTGTATTTTGCATACTGCCTAATTTATTGGTAGTATACCGGGGTTGCTTTTTATCTCGTCTATTATTATTTGGTTGTCCGTTCTACCTGGGCGAAGGTTGACGGTAAACGTGATGATTGTCCATCTGAAATTACAGGGTGTCTTAGGTTTTTCAAATGAATGTACTTTGTTATTTTGCCGTTGTCTACTACTGCTATATTTTTATCTGATATTTTCTTAATTTTAAATGGTCCTAAATTTCTGGGTGCCGTTTTATATCGCTTGCTTTGAAAGTTTTTCTCATACACGGTTTGTCCTATTGAAAATTTATTTGTGTTGGTATTTTTATTTCGGGTTGTGGTGATTCGTTCCTTATCGTTCTCTAATTTATCCTTTACTTTGTCGTAAGTTATTTTTAGTTTTTCGTTGTGATCTTTCGCATATTGTTGATATACTTCTTTGTTTTAGTGTATGTCATAAGGATTTCGTGAATCTGAATGTCCTAAGGTTAATTCTAAGGGTGTAAAATTTGTTGATGAGTGAATTGTATTATTATAGGCGATTAGTGAGTATGACATTAAATTGGTTATATGTTCCTTTTTATAATTTATTCTTAATAATCGAATTTGTTCTAACAGGGTTAAATGTAGTCGTTCAATTAGTCCGTTTGATTCAGGGTGGTTTTCGGTTATGAAATGAATTTTTATTTTGTGAAGTTCTAAAGTGTTTTGTATTGTCTCATTTTTAAATTCGCTACCGTTATTTAGAGTTATTGATTCGGGTGTTCCATAAAATGTGAAATACTGTAAAATCCTTGGGTCACGTCAATGCTATTTTTGGATGTGATTGGTATTGCTTGGCCTATTTTTGTGAATGCGTCTACAATTGTTAAATAGTTTTGCGCTTCTACTACTAGAGTATCGGCATGTAGTTTTTGAAATGGTTTGTCGGGTGTTTTGGTTAACATTAAGGGTATCTTTGGGGGTTTTCTGTCGTATTTCGTTTTGTCACATAATTCACATTGGTTAATGAAATCTGTAGTCAATTCTTTCATGTCTTTAAAATAATAACGTCTTATGAGTTGCTTTATTGTTTCGTTAATTCCACGATGGTTGGTTTTTCCTTCGTGTTGATTCCTAATTACGGTATGAATTTTTGGGTCAACCTGCCCGTGGCAGCGTCGTTCCACCTCTCTTCCCATTGTCGAATTGACTTTTCGGGCAGTTTTTATTTAATTTGAGACCTCGGTATCGACGAATGTGATATCCGAAGTCGCCCGTCGCGGCCTCTTTAGCTAATTCGTCAGCCCTATCATTCCCTACGTTACCATCGTGCGACCTAACCCAACAAGAGAAGGCAGATAGCGTAACTACAAAAATTCGAGTCGTTTTTGATGCCTCTGCTATTACTACTATAGGACTTTCCTTAAATAACGTTCTCGCTGTCGGTCCCACAGTGCAGAGTGATCTATTCTCCACCATCCTGAGACTTCGTCAACATAATTACGTATTTACAGCAGATATTGCTAAAATGTATCGCCAAATATTAATAGCACCTAATCAGCGTGATCTTCAACGCATACTATAGCGTGAAAGCCCGGCTGACGAGATAGCCACTTTTCAACTTCAAACCGTAACTTACGGTATGGCAAGTTCCAGTTAGTTAGCAACACGCTGCGTCAAAAAAATATCCATTCAATGTAAAACTAAATACCCCAGGGAGAGTCGAATCCTCGAATTGGATACTTGCGTCGACGATGTAATAACTGGCGCCTCCACTCAGGATGAGCTTAAACTTGTCCGTCAAACCCTGACTAAGATACTAAAATCCTATGGCTTCATCTACGAAAATTCACGTCCAATAGTCCTGTCGTATTATCCGACATAGAGGAAACTAATCCACATGTAGAATTTATATTAACTGACCCAGCTGACAGCAAGGCGTTGGGTATAACCTGGAATTCTCGAGACGACATTTTCGTTTTCACTTCAAACATCAAATCTAAACCGCGCCAACTTACTAAAAGAAATTTATTGACCACTATATCTACGATTTGGAATTTGTTAGATTTTCTTAGGCCAATGATAATTACTATAAAAATTCTTCTGCAAAGGTTATGGTTGCAGAAGATTGATTGGGACGATTACGTACCTCATGACACGTATAGAATTTGGAGAAATTTTATTGATAATTTATCCTTAATTCAATCATTTAAAATACCTCGCCAAGTAACCGCCAGGGAGCCACGTCATCTTGAGTTACATGGCTTTTCTGACAGCTCTTTAAATGCATATGGTGCCACAATTTATGTGCGTTCTATAAACTCTCTATATGTATGAGACAGGCGAGATACCCAAAGATTTCAAACGTAGCATCATAGTAACTATACCAAAAAAGAAAGGCGCGGATAGATGTGAAAATTTTCGAACAATAAGTTTGACAGCACACGTGTCAAAAATATTAACTAGAATTGTGCAAAGACGAATGGAAAAACGAGCTGAAGAAATACTAGGAGAAGACCAATTTGGGTTTAGGCGAAACAGGGGAACACGGGAGGCTATTTTAGCTCTGAGAGTGATAATGGAGAAAACAATAGAAAAAGGAGAAAGCATGTATATAGGGTTTGTAGATCTGGAAAAAGCATTCGACAATGTAAATTGGAAAAAAATGTTTGAAATACTCAAAAAGATTGAAATGAGTTATAGGGATAGACGAATAGTACATAGCTTATACAAAGAGCAAACAGCAGTAATAGAATTAGAGCAGGAACGTAGAGAAGTAAACATTAGGAAAGGGGTGAGACATGGATGTGCCCTATCTCCATTGATTTTTAACTTGTACATAGAAGAGGCAATGAATACTGTCAAATGCAGGAAGACATTTGGAATTACTATGCAGGGACAAAAAATTGATATGCTTAGATTTGCAGATGATATAGCGGTATTAGCGTCTAGCAAGGAAGAGTTAGAAGCGGCTCTTAATGAAATGGAAACGTTTCTAACAGAGAGATACGGTATGAAAATTAACAAAACTAAAACTAAAGTTCTAGTTTGCAAAGGTGGGGAAAATAAATCAAAAACAAGAATACAAGTATTTAACACGAACTTACAAGAGGTTGAGGATTTCTGCTACCTAGGAAGCCAAATAACGCAAGATGGGAAAAGCACAAAAGATATAAAACAAAGATTAGCACAAGGTCGTGCTACATTTAACAAGAAAAAGCAACTATTGTGCTCAAAGACCACAAACATAGAAACAAGGAAAAGATTGCTTAAAACATATGTGTGGAGCACAGCACTGTATGGCTGTGAAACCTGGACAGTAGGAGAAGCGGACAAGAAAAAGGTAGAAGCCTTTGAAATGTGGTGTTACAGGCGTATGATGAAGATATCATGGACAGACAAAGTTAAGAACGAAGAGGTACTAGAAATGGTAGGGAAGAAAGAAATATGTGGAAAACGGTAAAAAATAGGAGAGATAGGATGATAGGCCACATACTACGGCATGAGGGAATAGTGCGAAATATTTTAGAAGCAGAGGAAAAAAGAGAAAAAGAGGCAGACCTAGATTAGACTACTGCACACAGATAGTAAAAGATGTAGGCTGTAGAGGTTTCAGGGAGATGTGTAGACTAGCCCAGAATAGAAATCAATGGAGGTACGCATCCCAAGATGGATAAACTAATGACGAAAATATAACTGTGCTTAAACATGATGATTATTATAAGTAACTACAAGAATTGGTTGGGCAATATTCTCGAATAATGTTAAGTGTGTGAAAGGATTTACTGGAAAACCATTATTTCGGCAAATGTCTAAGTGTTGGGGAATCTTGGTAGCCACAGGTTGCTTAACCTCCTTCACTGAATCTCGGTAAAATAGGGTATAAAATTAGAAAACAATAGAAAGGGAACGAGCTGAATACACATACTCCCTGAAAAGAAGAAAAAGAAGAAAACCACCAAAAACGCAAAATCAAAGTAGCTACTTATATAACCCTACATAAAAATAACTGAGTTGCAAACGAATCCGTGACTTTCAGTAAACAATGGATTCCATTACTAAAAGAAATAACAAAAGAAATAACAAATGAAAATCAAATGCCCACAATATCTAGGTAGCATTGCAAGTTTTTCCTGGGTTTTCCTTGCAATATTAACATGAAAGACAGCCTACATACATGATTTCTATTTATACATAAAATAACTAATTACATAAAAATAAGCATATTAACAATCCTTGTAAAACAGCATTGGTATCTGACAAGTATAAATCCACAATAAGGTTACCTCAAAACCATATACAATCTCCGTTGAACAGTATTGGTATCTGACAAGTGTAAACCCGCCATAGGGTCGCCTCAGATCCATATACAATCTTCATAGAACAACATTGGTATCTGACAAGTGTAAACCCGCCATAAAGTCGCCTCAGAACCATGTTAAAATCTACCAAAGAGGTAACTTAAATCATAATGAATTTTCCCCCTCAAAATAAATATAAAAACGACTACTTAAGCCTTTCAATAATGCAATCGCACACTTCTTTAATAACCACCCTCTCAATTGTATAAATAGAAACATGTTAAAAAATGTTCCAAGTTATTGAATTTATATCAAATTCACCAATAAAAATTAATCAGCTGATTTCACGTTAAGCGTATTGGCTACCTAAAGAAAGCCGATCCCAGGTCGCAACACAAATTGAAGGCAATCATTCTGTTAAACTTTAAAAATTTTTGCTTAGTATACTCAAACCAAATATTTCAAACATCAATAAATCAAAGTCACCTTCAATTTATGTCATAAATGCCAAACTTGAAGATTTTATTATAATTTTGACAACGATCCTAGGTCATGGATCGAAACGTAAATAAAGTTGATTTTAAAAACTATGAGTGGTTTAATTCCCAAAGAAGATTAATCTGAATACACATGCTGTGTGAGAATTTCAGGTAACTATGTAGGCTAGCTCAGAATATAAATAAGTGCAGGTACGTGTCCAACCAGTTTTGAGACGGAAAACCTAATGGCTGCGAAATACCTGCAACTAATGTTGACTGTGCGAAAAGATAAATTGGAAAATATATTAAATCGCCAAATGGTTAAGTGTTGGGAGAACTTGGCAGCCACAGACTGCTTACCTCACTTCACAACCATCGAAGGTCGGAGAAATAGGGCATATAACTGTAAAACAATAGAAAGTGATCGAACTGCATCTAACAAGAAAGAACATCGCCTATGAGGAAAGACAACAAACATAGAACAAGAAGAAAATTGTTGAAAGCATCTGTGTGGAGCACAGCACAGTATGCCTATGAAATACGGGAAGTCTGAAACGCAGACAGAAAAACGGTAGCAGCTTTTTGAAATGATGTGCTTCAGATGTATGAGGACGATAGCATGGACAGACAAAGATAATAACAAATAAGTTACAGAAATAGTAGGGGAACAAGGATATCTGGGGAAAAAGAGAAATAGTAGGGCGGAATACGTTCTAAGGCGATTTTGGGGAATAGTATGTGATATATTACAAGCAGAGATAGGAAAAAGAGGTAGATGTAGACCTAGATCAGACAGTTATAGATGCAAACTGTGCATATTTCAGGGAAATCTGTAGGTTAGTTCAGAATAGGGAACAATGATGGTACGCGTCTAACCAGTTCTAGGACTGAAGACTTAATGATGATGATATAAACTCTCGAGGCAACATTGGAATCAATTTGTATTGTGCGAAATCGCGTGTTACGCCTCTTAAAGCCATTTTTTTACCCCGTGCAGAGTTATGCGGTGCTTTGATATTAGCGGGTCTTGTCAAGGCATCTTAGCTGCAATTGATTTGAAATTTGATAAAATGTTTTACTATACTGATTCTACGATAGTTCTATGGTGGCTCGCTTCAGAACCCCGCAGCCTAACAACTTTCGTTTGTAACCGAGTGGCGGAAATTCAAATGTCCACAAATATTGAAAATTAGGACCACATAGCTCAGCAGACAATCCTGCCGACCTAATATCCAGAGGAGTGAGCCCTCAAGAACTTCAAGGTTGTAAATTATGGTGGCACGGACCCAAATTTTTAACTAAGCCAGCTGCAAATTGGCCCAGTAATACTCATATATCTAACTTTACACCCCAGTCAGCTACTCATGATATTCCGGAATTTAATGCCAGGGCCTTTGTTTTAACCTCGCAGGAAACTGAGCCTCAACAAGAATTTAATTTTATTAAAAATATGTCCAACCTATCTATCTAAATTATTAAATGTCACAGCCTATTGTTTAAGGTTTATAAAAATTGCAAAGAACATGCTAATTCTAAGATTTCGGGACCGCTTACTCCCGAAGAAATAACACACAGTATAAATTTTCTTATACAGTCTGTTCAGAAAGCAGCATTTTCAGACGACATCCATTATCTAAGAGCCCACGCCCGAGTGAAAGCTTGCAGCAAACTAAAGGCTTTAAACCCATTTCTTGATAATAATGGAATTCTGAGGGTCAAAAGCCGACTTATGAATTCTGACCTAAATAGCTCAGCTAAGCATCCCATGGTGCAACCCATGGTGCTCTTCAAAAGACGTATATTTACCGATCTCGTTATTTTAAACGAGCATACGCGTAACCTTCACGCTGGTAGTAATGCCACATTATGCTTTGTACGGCAGAACTTTTGGCCCCTAATTGGTAAAACTGCAGTCAAAACTATCCTAAAAAAATGCCTCAACATCAAAGACAAGCCTGTCAATCGTTTATCCCGCTACCAACATGTACAATACATGTTTCAACATTTTGGGACACGATGGAAATCAGAGTGCTTACATACATTACAGCAAAGATCCAAATGGCAATTTGCTCCTGTATCCTCCAAACTGCTAGGAGCCATGGTCTTGCTGAAAAAAGACAACGTTCCTCCGCATCGTTGGCGTTTAGGTCGTATCACTACTGTACATGCTGGAAGGGATGGCCGTGTGCGAGTAGTTAATGTAAAAACTTCCAGTGGTGTGTTACGACGAAGTGTTGTGAAGGTGTGTCTGTTACCAGTGGAAATGAATTCTACCTAATAAGTTGATATTTTTGAAGTTTTATGGCATTATAATTTATATAGTATAATTTAGTGATAGAGTATTTTGCGCCATTTGTTTTAGCAATGTTTGCTTCTCATTTATGTTGAACCTTAGACCACCTGCAGATGGCGTTCTATCTCATTTGTCTTTATTTTTGCTTATCTTAGTTTATCATAATTTTTACTAGAATACTTTGAAAGGTATCCCCTAATACTTTCAAGTGGGGCGGTATGTTAAGGCGTATTTCTTGTTATTATGTAAACTCCCGCCTTTAGCCATACAGTAAACGAGGGTTTCGCATCCCTTTCTTAACCTGTTGCGAGTAGTAGTCGTCAGGCACTCGTGTAATGAGCAACGTGCTCTTAGTATAATGCACCCTAGCGTGCTTTAACGATATATAACACGAGATTTATGTAATCCATGATTCTCTACTATGCTTATATATTTGTTTTGTGTGCTACAATGTTAGTGATTTAACACATAAATAAAGGCATAAAATTAGCCGCACATTTTTTTATTTGGAAATGATATCCTACCAGTGCGATACCAAGCAAACCTTTTGTACTTGGTTCACTACAAGAAGGGTCTCCAACCAAAGCTGAAGAATTATATCAGAAGCACATGGAGTCACCCCTCGCCGCCAGTTGTTATTATAGATATTGTTACATACAATAACATGCTTGGTTCAAAACTACATAAAAATTAGTCAAATTCTCATTTTTTAAATTTAAAATTTTTTTCAATAGTACAGTTTCTCAAGAATGGCCCATTTTAGATTTAAATGTTTATGCGTCAAGCTTCTATCTATAACTGTGGTTTGGTGAAAATTTAATTTCACTTACAATGGCCACTAATCCCACATTTCTTTACATTGTTTTTATAATACCCATTTAAGTATACTTTATTAATAATAATAATTTTTCCACTAAATTTAAAACAATCTTGCTTATTGTAACAGTTCATTGAACACCGACAAGTTATAATTAGATAAAAACAAATTAAAATATCTTCAATTCTGATATAAATAATTTATTAATAACCTAATAAAGTAACAAACATACATTTTTAAGACAGTAGTTCAATAATTATCACACAAGAAGGTCATTTTAACCAAAAAAAGAACAGGCAAAAAATCCTGAAACACCAAGCGCAATTAAATCACAAAAACAGAAAGAACCACCTACTTCGTATATAGGGTAGATAAATAAATCGAAAATAAATGAAGATTAAGATGTTGTAATTTATACTAAATAACTGAATAATAAGAATAATATAAAAGTTATTTTCATTTGCTACTTAAAAAATGAAATAAACTTATATAAGGAACATGCTAAAAATTTGCGTTTAAACGGTAATATAATAGTAGGAGAGGAGGAGCAAAAATATAAAAGGGAATTGTAGCAAACGTTCTTAAAGTAGTCAAATTATTAAAAAAAAACTGTCTGAAACACTGGCACGTTACTTTAGTGAAGCGTGATATATTGGGAATGTATTTATTAGTGTATGAAGGATAGTTTAAACTTAAGAGTATACACACTGCATATCAATGACTTACTGCTGAAATAAACAAGCTAGAGCATTTGATAAAGGCGAGTTACGGTTCTACCTACACCGATTCTAGGAAACATCGGACTGCCGTGTAGTCGTTGGAGTAGGTTGCGTTCACTTCGAACTTCTCTTTCAACCTTAATTTCAAGTATTTTCAACTGAAAATAAATTGTATGAATAATTTAAAAAATACCACTAATAAACATCAATATTCAGTAAAAGTTTTAATACAGTAAAGTGACAAATACACCCACAAACGCGCGCGTTGGATTTTTCAACGCCAAATCAGTTATTTCAGGCCTGAATTCCATATAATCCTACAACCACAAAAGTATTAAAACTTCAGACACTACAGGGGTTAAACTCCTAAAATCTGAATCCCATCAAACAACGAATAAAAGAGGTATTCAACGCTAAGAATTTACATCATCTACTTGATTGGAACCTCAAAACAATACCAGACAGGTGTTAGTTGTTTACAAAACTAGAATTGATATTATCTGTAAGAAACTCACCAATATAACAACTCCCAGTAGTAACTACCACCATCTGTCGAGGCTTTAACGCCCTTTTTCAGAATAGCGACAACTGATAGAAAGCCACCCTCAAAGGAATCATGATCTAAATAATCGTCTGTGAGCCCTAACTCTTAAAAAACAGAAGGATCAAGAAGACTCCAAAACGGAAGAATCGTCTTCCTCATTACAGGAAATTAGCCAATTGAACAGAGAGATCATTGAGTTTGTATTAAAAAAGTTCAATAAAAACAACAGAAGCTGTGCTAATTATGTACTACAAGAAATTGAAAAAATCTTGCAACTGGCAAATGAAACAGTGTAGAAGTTCAAAGTCGTAGAAAGAAAACTTAATACATCAGAAGAGTGCCTAAACATGGCCTCAAAAGCTTCTAAATAAAAGGTAAATCTTCCAATCAAAACACCCATACATTCACTACCTATACTATCTTACACCGTCCCCAACTTCCACAACACATACATCCTAACACTCATCCCTAACCAGACCACCTCCAAAAGCCGTAATCCTAAAACCTATAAAACAGACACCGCCCCCAATAAAGTATTAAAAGTCATAAAAACTCACCTTCGCACATTACTCCAAACCTCAACACTCAAAATTTCCACCCAAAAAAATCATCAATTACCATTCGAACAAACAAATCCAACGACGTCAAACTAATTTCGTCTTCTACACAAGCATCGTGTAGCATCCCCCTAAACTACAGATTATCATTTTTGATCTAGATAAAAAAATCCCATCCACAGACGCCCCAAATTTCATATACACACAAAACTCCGTTGCACTCCTGGCATCCGAAAAATTCTATAGATCGGAAATTTCTGTTGCTGTCCGCCGTATAAAACTGATTACTATAACAATTTAATCCTCAATGTTTCTTTTAAACTTCGATCCATCTTCACTTATAAACTGCGATAAACGCGCGTGAGATCTTGCATACCTGAAAGTTTTCAAAAACATAAGCACATTATAATTAAGGATTATAATGTAACAAAGGAGTTAAAATGCAGAATACATGCGTAAGGATAAGATAATACGATAAGACGCGTCTCGCATGTCTAGGCAATGATGACATAAACGTGTAAAATGCTAAATACTTAACTATCCTGTAAGAACAACGCAGAAAAAGATATGATGGTAGTTGGTAATATTAATAAAATTTATTTTTATAAAAGTAAGCCTAAGAGGAACAAAATAAGCAGTAGGACTGTAAGAAGGCTCAAACATGTAGATAAGGATACCCAGGTAGCGATGGTCCGACCCCTATCAACTTCCCTCACGGTTAAAATCAGGAAGATTTTAATGACCTGTATCGTGGAATTAACAGTCGTGTCGACAGGAAATAGTAATACGGGTTTAACGTAGATCGGAAAAGGATGACGAACTTTCGCCCCACAATATTCTTAGATTCGAATTAGATAAACTAATTTAATGCAAGGTGATTTAATTAAAAAGACAGCGCTGACGTTCGTGAAGCTTCTTATCGATTAAGATGTTTGTAAAAATTGCACGTTATAAGGTGAATATAAATGTATAAAAAAATTAGGGTGTTATCCTAACGTTATTAATGGTTTAGTATTAAAGTATGGCGTTAGCCGGATCATATGGTATTATTGTGCTAAACAAAGATAAAGGTACTGTACGGTACTAAGTTCTCAGACATTACAAACAAAATAAAATAACTTATTTTCAAATTTACAATGTAAATTAATTAATACTCGCTTACCTTTCTAAATCGCCGCATAGTAGCCAGCTAGATAACAAACAGTGGCGTATCGTGACTTTTTCATTAAAAGACGCGAGTTACATATCCCCAAATCAATATATATGTATATTTAAATAAAACTATTAAGTCTTAAGAATTACTGTTACATTGTATAATTGAAGAACATATAATAAAAGGTTAATGAAAGTTCACAAACCAGACATGAGAACGGAAACAGTTAATTTGCATTTCAGACGTAATATGACACTGCAGGTGAAGGTCACAGTAGGTTATAAGACAGCAATTATTAGAATTAAGATTATTAAAATGTAATACTTTGTATTGTATCAAGAAATAGCAGACATGAGATCTACATTTCCTACAAAGTGATTTAAGAGCTGGAATAGTATAAATACCCTCAAAAGCCCAAGATGGCCAGTCAGTCTGATAACTCCATAACTTTAGCATTGCTAGTTGTTCAAAGCTAATCATTTGTAAATTATTGATTATTGATTTGTTAAAGTATTAACTTATGGCATTTTTCAATCCCAAGTACTTAATGTTTAATGTGTATAAACGTCCAAGGGTCTTAGAAGAAATAAAGTCATTTTGTAATTAATTTATTAAAATACACTTGATAGGAGTATTTTATTTAAAAATAAAATCTTTTTAAAAAGAAGCTCCCAACGGCCCAAAACCTATCTGGCGCAGTCGGTAGGATTCCAGAAGGGCACTAGCGAATCAAAAATCGAGCAACTGGTGGTCGTGAATTCTAATTCTTTGTCTGGAAGAAAACCAATTGGACGAAGTACAAAAATCGACCAAGTCCAATAACAAGGAGGAAAGACTATAATGAAACTGGCAAACAAATTTTCGTAAGTACTATACGTTTATTTTCTTAACCATTTTAATTGCATATTGATATTAGCTAGTAAGAAACAAAAAGAATTTTTATATACGCATTTATGCACAATTTATTACAATTTATTACGGTTTATTAATGAAACAATTTTATTCAGCAAAGTCTAAGCTTTAGTGTATAGTTAGAACACAAATCTTTGTACCATTTTATTACAGCGATTACTACTGAAAGAATTTATTCAAAAAATCTGAAATTTGATGATATTATACAAGTTTATAATTAAACGCATTTTATGTATAATTAATCATTGCAACAACGTAACGAAGGTTTATAATTACAAACTAACTCAATACAAACACGACTGAAGTAACTTAGAATTAATTTATAAAAACAATGAACTCTGACAACATGAAACTGTATCTAGACGCAATTCCTCTATACGACGGAAACCAAGCACTATTAAGAAAAATTATTACTGCTTGCGAGATATTTTTAAAATCTTTTTATAAACAAGGCAATGTTAAACGCAACGTTTTGCTTTTACGCCTAATAATCAGCAAATTAGCCGGCAGAGCATCAATATTGATTGCGAGACGCAATGACCTCGTGGAATTGGACGACTTTAAACCGATATTAATAGCATATTTCGGACATCAAATAAATATCAAATGTCTTGTCCGAGATTTAATAAATTTACGGATGGAAGCTAACTAATCACCATATCAATTCCATATGAAATGTCAGGACGTACGAAGTTTAATTTTGACCAAACTAAAAATTGAAGAACCATACCAAAACATACGTTTACTAAAGACGAAGATGTACGACGAAATGGCTTTAGACACATACATCAATGCATTACCCGAACGGCTATCGGACAAAATAAGAATTCAACATCCCCAAAATTTAGAAGAAGGTATGAACGTGATTGTAGAGGAAGAAAACGTTATGTATTACAGAAATAGACTATGTAATCCTAACGCGAATAAAAACTACTCACCTATGAAAACAATACAACCCGCGTTACAAATACCAACACAACCGAAAATTACACCATTTAACGCACCAACGAATCAATCTCAAATTAACAATACAAACTTTAATAACACAAATTTCTACAACCAATTTTGACAATTTCCTAAACCAACATTTAATTCAAATTTTACAAAACACACATTTACACCACAGTTTAATCAAAACGTAACTCGACCAAGGCAAACATTTGGCGCAATCCCAACAGAAACACACCGATGACGAGTAACAACAACAACCCTAATAATTATTACAAACCAACTCCTATGAACACTTCATCTGGTAACACCAAATAGAATACTAAAATATCTCAAATTAGATCCTATTACACCCAAAAACGAAACTTTATTTCCGAGGAACTGTTCCACCAAGAAGTGAAAGATTTTAATAATCATGACGGATAATTATGCAAACTCCGGTAGAGACGAAGACAATTACTGGATCCGACCAGGAAGTTTAACAGAGACGCTAAAATAATTTATGAATTAACCAGGAGAAACTAAACTACGAAAAATGCAAACCATATCTAAAGTAGATCTGGATTCAACGTTGGACTACTTAAACCACTAGTCTGAAACGGAAGCAGTTGGAGCAGGAACTGGTTCGAACTGGAGACAACAGGTTAGCCAATCTGAATATTTTGTTGTATTTTTATTTATAAATATCTTAAACATTGCTTTCATGAAAAATTTATCTGAGGGTCAACAAAGATCGTTTAAGTACACGTTTTAAATTACGTAAAGATTGAAGAAAGTTTAATGAACGTTCATAGGGCTTCAAATAATAATAATGAGGGTGATTTTTGCTGAATTTTTGTTTAATTAACGGGAATGATAATTATTGAAAGAATTTAATTCAATTATTAAAAGAAGGTTCTATTCAAAGCATTCTTAAACACTTTTGTACATTGTAAATATTTTGAGAATATTATAGTTGTTGTGCTTAATGGTGTTTTGACTTAAAGGCATAGGAAATAGAGGTAAAAGGAAAATTAAAATTCTTTGTTGTCGTATTGTCGCAAGCTCCGTGCGTGGTTAAAACTGAGCTAGCCGAGGTATTAAAAATTAAAATTAAAATTAAAAATTAAAATTGACAAAAAGAAAAATTTTAACACAGCAATATATAATTATATATATATATATATATATATATATATATATATATTGCTATGTAATGAACCTTTATAGTTTTAAGAAATATACAGTCGTTTTATATCTTTCAGTGGAGTTTATCAAACCTTGAAAATTGCTTTAATTTTAATAATGTACGTATTTTCCATACTTCTCTTTTAATATTAAATGCTTGAGAATCTTTTTAAAAAACAAATTTTTATCGAGAATATTACATTAACATGGCTTAAAATTAATTTTATTTGTCGTAGAAGTAATTAATTTGCAAAATGTAGGGTAGTTTCATATGTTTGTCTCTTCGACTTAGTTGTTAACTTTCTGAAGCTAAGACCTCACGGTTCCTTATCATTTAGAACCTCTTCAATACGAATCAAAAAAGAAACCATTGCTCTGTTTTTGCATGCTGTTATTGACTATTTGTAAAAAGCGACAATTTTTTTAAGCAATCGCAACGTTATAGCAATTCGAGGTGTAATAAATAAAATATTGTACGTATCACGTAAAAATAAATCCATTGTCCTAACGATTGAAATTGTTTCCCTTTTCCTCGTAAACAGAGCTAAATTTAGTACCTTGTATACAAATAACTTATGTTTTAAAAGATAGTTCTAAAACGATTTCAGTTTCTATATTTATCGTGGCTTTTTAAGTCAGTCACAATAACTGATAATGAGAGTAAAACTTGAACATGATTTATACACGTTCAATTCAGAATGTCGGGAATGATTTTCTGAGTAAAAAAAGCGATTAAAGGTCGGTTAGATAAGCAACTAACACGCATTTACTCGATTATCAAAATACATTAGTTGTTAAAAATACAATAATAAGTACAGAAATAAATTATTTAATCAGCATATGAAAGTTATTTTGATTCTAATTGTTATTAAAATACAAACGCATTTTAAAAAATGGTAAAGAGCAACATGTCAAAATATTACAAGATTACTCTTTGATAAGAAATTTAGCCGAGATAGGGTATTATTATACATAGAGTAATGGTTTGCGAAAAGACGCAGTGGAGAGGAAGTGCCGTTGAAGACGAACAACAATTGCTTCGGCGTGCACCTACTCAGCAGAGGGCAATAACTGTAAAAAATGATACTTTAGGAGATAATAGCGGAGATTTTTAAAAAACCCCAACGAGTGGTACAAACAAGTTGTGTAAAAAAAATTCGATATGAATTTTTGTTTAAGAACTCACACAATTAAATACACAGGATTAATATGTGCCAGAAGGCTAATGCCGTTAGTTAAGGTTCGTGGCTTGGGAGCGGTCTATTTTTGTAAATGCGTCTACGATTGTCAAATAACTTTGTGCTTCTACTACTAGAGTATCGGCATGTAATTTCTGAAAGGATTTGTCAGTTGTTTTAGTCAACATTAAGGGTATCTTTGGGGGCTTCCTGTCATATTTTGCTTTGTCACATAGTTCACATTGATTAATAAAGTCTGTAGTTAGTTCCTTTATGTCCTTGAAATAATATCGTTTCATAATTTGTTTTAGGGTTTCGTTAATTCCACGATGGTTGGTTTTTTCTTCGTGTTGGTTTTGATCACATCATTTATTTCGTCAGGGTCATCTAAGGTTATTATTTTTCTTGTGCATCTTATAAGTTCAGGGTCAGAGTTATTAAATAATTTAACATATAATTCTGAAAATCGTTTATACAAGTTTTCGGTGTTAAAGTAAAAGTAAAATCGTTTTTTCTCGGGTGTGTATTTTTTTAGAATTTTAATTATTTGTTCTTTATTGTCGTCTTTGGTTATCTGAATTTGGTATCTCTTTTTGTTATCTACTTTTGTATATTTTACAGGGTTGGGGTTGGTTAAAACTTCGGTGATTATAAACTGATTGGGTTTCATATCGATTGCTTCATTTAAAATTTTAATCGCGGTTTTTGGCTCGTCATTCTGTGTTGAATGTATGGTGTCCATTTCGTCTGGATCTTCTCTGATTTCCGTTTCGTCTACGTTTCCTATAACTGATTCCGTTTCCAGTGCGTTAAGCTGTATTCTACTTAGAGCGTCTGCGTTATTATTATAAATTCCTTTCTTGTATAAAATCTCGTAGTCATATTCTTCTAATCGGATTCTCCATCGTTGTAATTTTGAGTTAGGTTCCTTAAGTCATAGCCATACTAATGGTCTATGATCGGTGTATATATAAAATTTTCGTCCGTATAGGTATGGTCTAAAATACTTTCTTGCCCAAATTATGGCTAACAAATCTTTCTCTATGGTGCTGTATTTTTGTTCGGTTTCGTTTAGGGTTCTGGATGCGTAGCTGATGGGTTTATCATTGCCTACTGTTCCTTGACTTAATACTGCGCCTAATGCTACATTTGATGCGTCTGTCGTAATATGAATGGTTTCGAAAAATCGGGGTATTCTAATACGGGGTGATTCGTTAATATGCTTTTGATTTTATCTACGGCTTTAATCAATTCTGGGGTATGTACAATTTTATTTCCTTTCTTTAAACAATTTGTCAGGGGCTTGGTTATTTAAGCATAACCTTTAATAAATTTGCAATAGTAACCACTAAGTCCTAAAAATCATTTTATTTCTTTATTCGTTTTTGGTATGGGGTAATTTAATACGGCATTTGTTTTATCGGGGTTCGGTATGACTCCTTGGGGTGTTATTATGTGTCCTAGATATGCTACTTCTTTCTGTAAAAATTCCCTCTTATCTAATTGTACTTTAAATTGTGCTTTTCTTAATCATTCGAACACTTCTTTTAATCTTTCTATATGCTCCTCTAATGATGTTGAATAAACTATGATATCGTCTAGGTACACAAAGCATTTTTCGTTGTGTATCCCACGTAGTATATTATCCATAACTCTTTGAAAGGTTACGGGTGCGTTCTTTAGTCCAAATGGCATCCTTTTATACTCGTAATGTCCTCTAGGTGTGCTAAAAGCTGTTTTTGGTGTATCCTTTTGGCACTTGCTTAATTTATCTAAAATTTCGGTTATATTTGGTAGTGGGTATTTATCGTCTACCATTTTTTCATTTAGTTTTCTATAATCTATTACCATTCTATATTTTCGTTTTCCTGATGCGTCCAATTTTTTTGATACTATTAATACGGGGCTGCTCCAGGGTGAATTGGAGTGTTGTATGATATCTTGATCTAATAAGTCGACTAATTGTCTGTCGGCTTCTCCCTGTTATCTTTTATTTGTACCAATGCGGTTGGGGTTTCTACTCCTTGTTGAAATGTTATATGATTTATTGTTCCTAATTTATTATTTGAATTTACTGGGATTTTTATCTTTTTCTCTGTTCGGGGTTCTATTGTGTATTTCTTTAACTTAGGTATTTTGAAATTTAATGGGAATTTGTCTATATTTTGTTTTAGTAAACGGTTCTTTATGTCGATGTTGGCTCCTAATTTTCTTAGAAGGTCCATTCCTAGTAGTCCGTCATATTTGTCATTAAATTCGAATATGCAAAATTTGTGTTTTATTTTTACGTTAAAGGTTTGGGTAAAGGTATGTTTGCTACGAATTGGTGTAGGGTTGTTTGATGGGCTGTTTTAATTTTAAACGGTTCTCTTTCTACATAGTTTAAATAGTGTTTCTTTACGGTTCGAGGGCTAATTAATGCTTTTGAGAATCCGGTATCGATTAACAGTTTGAATTCGGCATGGGGTATTTCTATATAGGGTAGTACTAGGTGATTCATATTATTTAAGTTTATTACGTTTGGTCATTTATAAATCGGTCTATCTGAAAATTTGAGCACGAGTTCTCTTCATCGTCCTTTTCATAAGTTTTGTATGGTTCTTCGCGTTTATAATTGTTCGAATAGTTTTGTTCATTGTCTGTAATTGGTCGAATGTAATTATTCTGGTCATCTTCATATTCCTCTACTTCTTGATCAAATAGTTTTTCCGATGTAAAATTGCGTTTTTGGTTAGGGTTCGGTCAAACGTGTGTTATTTTTGTATTTGGTCTGGTGTTACCAGATGAGGTATCCATTGGTGTGGGTGTATAATAGTTATTAGGATTGTTATTATTACTTGTCGTTGGTGAATTTCTAACAGGGTTCGCGTTGAATGCTGGTCTTTGTTGGTTTACATTTTTGTTGAATCTTGGTTGAAATGCGTGTTTCGTGAAATTTTGGTTGAACGTTGGTTTTGTAAAATGTTTGTATTAATTATTAAAGTTTGCGTTATTAAAACGTGGATTATTGGTTCGCGGTTGGTTTGTTTGTGCATTGAATGGGGTGAATTTTTTTTGCGGATTTGTTAGTCTCGCGGGTTGTATGGTTTTTATTGGTGTGTAACTTTTATTCGCGCTGGAGTTGTATAATCTGTTTCTGTAATACATTACATTTTCTTCTTCGATTATCATGTTCATGCTTCTTCTAAATTTTGGGGATGTTGAAATCTGATTTTGTCTGAAAGTCGTTCCGGTAGTGCATTTAGATATGTGTCTAATGCCACTTCGCCATACATCTTTGTTTTTAAAAGTCTGATATTTTGGTCGGGTTCTTCAATCTTTAGTTTTGTCAAGATTAAACTTCTTACATCATAGCATTTCATTCCAAATTGGTACGGGGAATGGTTATTTTCTATTCTAAGGTTTATTAAATCGCGTACTAGGCATTTTAGGTCACGCTGATCGTCAAAATATGCAGTCAATGCTCGTTTGAAGTCGTTCCATTGTTCTAAGTCATCTCTACTAGCAATTAATGTTAGTGCCCTTTCGGTTAGTTTGCTGATAATAAGACGTAGGAGTAATACGTTTTTTTCGTTGTCTCCGTGTTTATAAAATATTTTTAAAAATATTTCACACACAGTTATAAAATTCATGAGAAAACATTGGTCTCCATTAACGATTGGAACTGTTTCCAAATAAAGTTTCATATCTCTATTCATTTTGGCTTGGGGAGAGGTGTTCTAATAATTAATATTTAGTATGACTTTGATTACTTTCAAATTTGGTAAAAATTGGGATTTATTTCGTAGTTTGTATTGTAATTCCTTACTTGGATTTATTAATTTTCCGTTTAGGTTGGGTCGGGTTACTTGCTATTTTTAGTTTGGGTTGTTTTCGATTAGTTAAAGAATTGTGTTGCTTAATTTGTATTTAACTGCACGGTGTTGTAATTGTTCTATGGGTTTTACGCTTGATACTGTCTTGGTTACGTTTATTTTTAATTTACTGATGTTAATTTTATTGTAGGTCTGATCTCCAAGGTTTTGATGGGATTAAGTGATTTTTGTGGTAATTTATTTAACTTGTTTGCTTTGCGTCAGTTAAAATTTATTTTTAATTTATTTCTGCTGATTTAATTCCGTCTGTTGTAATTATCTCTTTCCGTGGGTTTGTGTAATTTATAAGTGTGTCTACGATACTTCTCGTCTCGTGGACTTAAGTGTTAATTATAAAGTTTGCAAGGTGTCGTTTTTTGCGTTATTCAAAGTTGCATAAAAATTTTTCTTTCGTAATTAATACAATGATCTTGTTTTGGTTACAATGTGTTGAACTACTGTAGGATGTTGCTTTGCAGTCAATTGTCTGCGTCAGTGTCTTTATTACTTTAATTACAAGGTTGTCTGTAGGTGTAATTTTTAGTCGCTTGATAATTTTAATGTGCAAATGCAATTATACTTTCCTGAAAGGTGCTATTTTCAGTTGGTATAAGAATGAACTTTTGCGTTGTCAATTACTGAAGTATTTTTAATTATAGAATGTCAATGTAATTGTACTTTTTATAAGGTTGTAGTATGCGTTTGAATAACGTGATTTCCGTATTTAAGATTGTTTTATAAGAGTTTTGGGTCGTAATTTTTATGCTTTATTTTATTCAAAGACGCTTTAATTCTACTCTGGTAAATTGAAAAGTTTTCTTAGAACTACGCAAATTCAGTTGATTATGTCTCTGAAGGCTTTGTTTTCGTTGCGTTCAAAATTGAGCTTTAAATTATTCGATGATGAGATTCGCGTTTAGATTTGCGCTTTGTTATTTCTCGTAATAAGTAGGTTAATAATAGATTGCAAGCTGTGTCTATTATTTTACGGAATACGATGAGTTTGCGTCTGGGTAATTTGTTTCAATATTCTTTCTGCGTTATATACAAAGTTTTCGGTTTTAAATTCGCGATTTAATTTTGCTTTTATTTTTGGGGTATTGCGCCAGTTAATTTTCGTATTGTTGAATTTAGAAATTCGTTTTTTGTTTTGTTTCTTATAATTCTTGCGCCAGTTAATTTCGTAAATATTGTCTCAAGTGCGCATGAAATGCGACTTTTGATTTTTTCAAGTTTTATAGATCTCTTTTAAATAAAGAATAAATTTTCTCAAAAATAACTTGAAGATAATCCCTTGCAATAGCTAAGTGCTATGTAATATATATGTTATAAATCATAAAATCTCCTATACTAGCAAATATCAAATATGTTTGGAAAATAAAATAAAAAATTCAATTTGTTTAAGGAAACTGAATTTACACTAATTATTTTGTTGATTTTATGGAGTCCGTCGATTTCTGTACTTTCTCCACGTCGCTTTTCGGATTCGATCTATGCTCGTATCTTCTCAGGTTTTCTTTTGTTGAATTTGAACGATTTTGTTTCGCCTTCAACTTCTGTTTGTTTGCTGGGTTTGAATGATTCTTGTTTAGCCTCCAACTTCTGTTTGGTTCTGTCAAATTCGGAATTGAAATTCCAGACCACCAGTTCTTCGAATTTGGGTTCCCTAGTGACCTTTTGACATCCGTTACGACTGCGCCAGTTAAGGTTCGTGGTTTGGGAGCGGCCTTTCTAAAAAACCATTTCCAAACTTCTTAACAAATTAATTTTATTACACAGAATTTAAATATGGAATTTTGACAAGTTACAATTATTCTTTAATTTAAATCGTAATTAATCAAAAAAGGTACTATTTTGAGTAGCAAGTAGACTGCAATGTAAAAGCTGATCACTTGACTAATTGTCGTCGATTGGGGCTTCCAGGCTTTTTATAATATCCCTACCCCTTACATGGCTGTGGGAACTTCCATATCTCATGTCTGCTTATTCTTAACTCTATTCATAATTACATTGTTGTAATCTTAATTTCTACGTAATCACGGTACCTGACCGTCTGTGACCTGACAGCTGCAGTGTCACTATCGTCTGCGATACAAAATAGCGCATCTGTTCTCATGAACGTTAATAAACTTTACAAATTGTCCTTGATTTAGTTTGTTGCACTTCACTTGGCGTATTCTTAACATTTCCTAATAATTTCCTAATTATTCTAATTTAATATGTATACATCAATTGGAGGATATATAACGCGTTAAAAGTACAAAAAATGTTTTGTACTTACATCCATAAAAATTAAAAAATTGCGTTAATTTTCTACACAAGAGTCGCTCTTTATACCGTTCGAAAAACTCATTTATCAATAAAAAGAGAAATAATTTAACAATCTGATTCTTGAAGCAGAAAGCACGCCCTTTTAATAGAACGCAAACGTTCCCACTTTTCTAGAGCCTTTACAAATACGTGTAGACACAAATTTACAAATACAGAAAAATGAGAAAAAGTGTGTGAGAGAGAGAGAAAAAAAGAGAGAGAAGCAGGAAGAAAAGTTATCACTCGCCCCGAAACACGAAAGAGGTTTAAAATTGACCGTAAACACATTGGAACAAGTGTATCTGTTTTAGTATCTAGAAATTAAATGAGACGCAAACAAAGAGAGCTGTCTAGGCAAACTGAGCTTATGAAGCCATGTATAGAAATGACCCAAAGAAATTTTACTCAAGAAAAAGCAACGGAACCTATAAGAGCTTTTAATTATTAAATGACTTGTAACGCCGGTGCGTTACTTAAGGAAACATTAACACATTTACTGCCCCTCAAAGAAAGAGCCCGTTGCTCAAGTGCCACCATAATGTTTTATAAGAAATGTGTAGCGGACGTTTGATTTGGGCTGCATATAGACTCTAGACTAAATATCTATAATTTTTTTTTAAAAAAAGCAAAACGCACTAGGCGCGTTGAGGGCACAGAGTAATGAATACACGTGTGTTGTGTCCATGTGTTGTTCCAAAACTGATTATATTGCCATTATTTTTTATTCTATTATGTTGTATATAAAACACAAAGCCCTTGTAAAACAAGCTAATTATTAAACACACGTCAAAATTAAACAAAATTCTAAGTAAAATGTAATTAAAAACAAAAAGTTATATAAAAGTTAAAAAAACATAAGATCTAAAACACATAAAAAAAGTTTATACTAATTAGTTTGTGTGAAACAATTTAAAACAAGGAGTGAGGCAAAATCCGAGAGTATCGGGGCACTGGGGACAATAAAAAATTGAATCTTTACGTTGCTTTTACTGGTCCAACAAACTCGACATCTTCTTCTTTTTGATTTTCCATCTTCTCCTTTGGGACAATATTCTATAAAATACTGCTCATTATTTAGCAATGTATTCTGCTGTATTTCCGAAGCTGGTGTTCCAAGAAGTTTCCGAATCACTTGTATTCTAAAATTGTAATAATCAATGCGACTTACGACTCCCTTTTTATACAAATAGAAAGAGTTTAGCAGCATCATTTAGAAAACATGGATGGCAATTTTTTGTACCATATGAGGATTTTGTGTTCGCCAGAATAATATGACATCATTTGATCGCAGTGGTCAACACCTGACATATATTTGTTATACTCATTTATTAGTTGTGGCTTCATTTTCTCCTGAGCACAAAATAACAGTATAAACTGTTCAAGCAAAGGCAATAGACATTAATTTCGTTACCTGAAGTAAGCTTTTTCCATCGTCACCTCTGAAGATATTGTCCAAAACCTCGTCGTGTTTCCAAACACTACGCTGTTATACGTAGATTGAACCCATTTCCACTCGCTATCCAAATCTCTGCAGCTGCCTTCAGTGTTTCCACCCTGATAATTGTCTTGACCAAGCTTAATCTTCCGTAATTACTAAGCCTCAAGCATTCTCGTTCCAAACCACTTCTCATCTTGCTTAACCTAGTACCATCCTTCCATTAGTTTGTTGAGTGTGGTGACAGCACCGTCTATTAACTAGCACCCACTTGTGCAATTCATACGTTTAATAAATTATCGACGTACTGTACTAACACTGTTTTATACAGTTTTAAATTTGGATGTTGCATTACAAGCTAAGCGACGTCAAATGATAAGCGAAGTAAGAGAGTAGGAGAGCTTTACCGCGTCTCCAAGTGTATTTATATTCTTCAATACACCCCTCTTTGTACCCTATTTCAGTCGAAAAGATCATTTCATCATAACTGATTCTAAAAATTTTGCACGTAACGAACTTGTACAACCGAAAATTTTCATTCCACCGTGCTTTTCGCCTGAAAACTGTTCAGCCACATATAACCGTCGCGAGCTTCTTGAAAATTTCTAGCATTCGACCAATCAGACACCTTTCCCCATTTTTACGTCCAGCCTTTAGTTATCTTTCCTTGTTTAACCCATATTTGCTGTCTCTTTTAGAATCCCACTCAAGCAACAGAAAATCGATATTGTGGTTGACCTCCAAACCTGCCGCGTACTTTAAACGAGTGTTTTAGCCAACGTTTATTATACGTGGTCTCTGTCTGCTTTACGCTACGGATATTCCGTTTCACTTTGCCTTCAAACCATCTGTTGTTTTAGTAGCTTTTTGCATCGACCGTTAAATACAATTCCACAGAATTCTGTTCCAACGTTCGTTTAAGATTCCTTAAACTTGTTATTTTAACTGTCAGGTCTTTCTATGAAGCAACTGTCCGTTTGAAATCGTATTTCCAATTTTAGTGTTTCTTAGGATTTGTATTTAACGAACGTTTAGTTTAGTTAAATATCAATATAATTGACATTATTGATTTTATATACCCAAAAGCTCTGTTTGTTATCCGATGCACTTGATTTAAAAATATTAAAACTAATTATGCGCATCCATAAGTTTCATGTACTCCAAAGCTTCTACACGTTAGGCAAATTTAACGTTCCGTTTTAGAAATACAAAAATATGCTATTATCTGTCCGTTTTCAACGTCAAAACTAATTAATTTGGCGCGTAAATAAATTATCCCTATTTTCTATATACCCAGTTGTTACAAATTTATTGTCTTGACCTATTTATCGCTCTTAACCTATAATTTCCACGACAATATATATATTGCTGTGAAACCTACAAAAAGCCTCACCAGAGTAAAAAAAATATTCGAGCCTCTCGAATTGGGCACCAAGATATGCTGTAAAACCCTCAAAATTAACTGGTCCGTTGACTTTCTTCTGATAATCGCCTCTTTACTCTCTCCGCCTCGACTGCTCACCTAGTTAAAACTTTCATCCTCATTCATAAAAAAAACAAACACATTCCTACCACAAACATCAACATTAACTCTATTTACATCAATATTCATAATACATTAAAATTTCAAAATTAAATTTCAGCATAAATTTCAGCATCATAAAATTTCAAGTTAAAATTTGTCATCATTTTAATTTGTATCCAGAATTAGAGTCCTTGTAGGATGCATACTAATTAAGTTAACAATGTGTGCAGACCTGAGTCTGAATAAAAGGGAGCATCTCCCACCCCTTTACGTTAATTTAACAGGTTAGTCTAATTGAGCTCAAAGACAGACCCAAATTTTCATCATAATCCAAAACATAAACCTGATAAATACTCCTTTCTACTTATACAAGAAAATTTTACCTTAAAACTAAAAAATTATTTATACAAATTTACTACTGTCCAACAAACTGTCAAACAAATTATAAAGATATTCAACACACACCAAAACATCTAAGATCGAACAAAATGCATAATTTACCTGAAGGTTACTGCACTCGTGGCTTCAATGTACATCGGACTTGCTCATCCCATCATTCCAGCTGGTTTATGTTTACGGCTTCAGATTCTGACCGCTTTTAAAATTTTTCTACGCCACCATTCATCTAAATTGTTTCAGGGCTTCTCAGGAACTCATCTACGTATATCTAAATCTTGTTTTGTAGATCCAATCACGTTTACGAATAACACTTGATTACTCACTCCCGAACAAAATAGCAAAGAAATTCATAATTCGTTCACGCTATACTAAAAACTGCATACTTCAATGTATTTATTTATCGCTACTAATTTGGATAATTGGTATAGTAATACCCGCAAATATTACTAGACTTTATTACCTTATCTATCTTCTCTAAGTGTACTAATAACTTTTATTGTAGCACGTAATCAACACGTATTCTACTTAAAGTATTAAATAATCAAAAAAATAAAGAGCAAAACTGTTTAAAGTATGAAATAAAATCAAAAATCTAAGAGAGCGAAACTCCTATAAACACGGGTTTATATAATGGCCCGCTTGCACGTCGGATTTGTCCCGCAACGAACAATTTTTAGAATTTCGCATTCTAGTTTCACTTTCGACGGCTCGGCACAGCGATTCTACAAAATTTGCACTCGCGCCAGTTGAAAATCTAAGAAATTTTCACACGTCTCGCAACGCGTCTGCGAACAACTAATTAATTTTGTATAGAAATTGTTGTTTCCACCTCTCATATCTGCATCTTACTTTCACCAATCGTAAACCTCGGGACGTTGCTCAAATCCAGCCTTTTATTATTCGTGTCTCTGCCTTGCGCGTTTTATCCGTCTCTTTCTACCCTGGTCTGAGTGGTACAAATCGATATTCTTTACTATCGGTTATTTGGATCCACGTGGATTCTTACTTGAATTAAATAACCCCTCAACTAGCCTTCCCGTTAATATAAGCTACGGTTTATCCGACCGTTTGCAATATACGCAGAATTTTCATGTTTATCCAAACAAATTAAACAGAACGTGATATTTAAAAATACGCAGGTGTTCAATCGTAATACTTCTACGATTTGGATATTCCACATATTTTAACCCTCTTGATAGATTTGTATGCTAGCAACGCGTCTCATATTTGGTATTATTGGGTTTTTTTAAAAGCTTTTATGCCTATTATACCTTAATAATCGTTCAATTCCAATTAAACTAATAATCAATGGCATTGACTTCTACCCTTTAATTTTTAGCGAATACTAATTAAATATTAATTATTATTTGTACACTTTGTTTAATACCCGTTACTTAAAATTGAATTAATTAATATAAATTTCGCACGTAATTTCTATCTGTTTCTTTATACAGGGTGATTAAAATTATTTGATGTCGTTAATTAATTTTCTACCCTGGTCTAAATTTGAGTAATATATATATATATATATATATATATATATATATATGCCCGGCAAGGGGCAAAAAACGGACATTGTAACGTATGCAACACCAAACAGCTATAAAGCTTTATAATACCTCGCATAAGTGTTTACGCCTAAAAAAACTAAGCAGAAAAAGCATGATTGTATCTGGGAGCACTAACAATGTTGATGACGAAAAATAAAGTCAGCCCACCCTAGGGCAATATCATAGTTTACGCTTGGCAACGGAAAAATGTCCATTCTACGACTGATATGGTGCCATTTGATGTTAGAGATGATTCTTACGTGGCAACGCAGTGCTGCGATTAACACGACAAAATATTGCTTAACACAAGTTTGTATATCAAATTGAATACTATTGCGACAAAATTAAACTCCTCCGAATGCCTTGTATAAAAAAATGGCCTGGAATCTCTGTCACAATGAAGCATAATAATCGATTAGAAAACCAGGGCGTTATTCCTCTAATACGGAATCGCATCGCGTTATTAAGTGAAGATTGACCTATATAAAGAAACAAATAAACCTTGAAAATTGTATAAGCCCTATAACTAAAAATTTCGGGCACAGCAGTCAGTATGGAATATTACATCGCATTAGTGCATTCGATCCGATACCCATGAATCTAGCATTTGGAAACAAAAACAAATTTGATTTTTGAATCAATGAGTCGTGGTTTATAAACTTCTTTTCGCAAAAAACAATTTCTGAATTTAATATTAGATATTAATTTCATTCAACGAATGAAAACATGTAAGTTGCAAACACGATCTATGCACGTTCACTTCCAAAACCTTGGAAGATAATTGTCTCATAAAAATAAGATTAAAGTTCACTTAGATAAGTAACAGAACGCGTAGTTACTTCATTTTCGATATAAATAGAATAATATAAATAAAAGCGTAGGTACAAAAATAAAGTTTACAATCGGTATTTGAAATTTCTTTTGATTCAAATCGCTGTTAAAATACAGAAAATCATAAAATTTTGGGAATGTTATAGAAGCAGGTTTTACAACTTTTCATATGGGGTGTTTATCCTTTCAAGTCATTATCAAAAGCTATTTTTCTTGCTTTTTGTTAAGGAATTTAGCTAAAATAGAAAGTTGCAATATATCTAAAAATATTGCCTTACGATTTTTCCTTACGAAACGAGATAGATTTTGGAGTTTTCGAAGCGTCGTTTTAAAAAGTTTTATTCAAGAACTACCACTATCAAAATTAATTTTATTATATCAATTATCAACAGACTTGTTTTTATTCAAAACCACTTGAACACTTATATTCTTTAAGTACAAGTTAAACCGAAATAAATTAATACAAATTACTATTTTTAATGATTAATAATTAATGGTAAGTAGTTTGAATTCTAACAATGCAAAAGTTATGAGATTCGAAGACTAACTAAGTGGATGAGCTTCTTACGTTTAACATGAAGCCTCCGGTCGCACATCATTCTGTGAAAAACTGCAAATTTTGCTTTTATGCTGTTTCTTGATAATCATACATAATCATACATAATAATCATACATAAATAAATCTGCTTGGTAGCAGTTCATTGTTCCTTACCATATTGTATCAACTCGCGTCTGTGTTACAAAGTAATCGTTTCTTATTCTATTCCTAGTATGAACTCCGTTGACATTTATTACATTACATTCCTTTATACAATGTACTACCATTCTATATCCAAGACATAATTATAAAGTTTAATTTTATACACATATTAATATAGGGGATATGTAACTAACGTAATAAATAAAAAAACATTATTTAAGTCGTAATTTTAATACTACTACTACCATCACAGTATCATCACTGGTGTTACGAATTATATGAAATTTCATATTCGTTAATAAAGTATGGATTCTAGAGAGAGTTTTAATTTTTTTCCGTTTCATAAAAAGCACATTTTATTAATGCAATCAAAAATTGCATATTTCATCATATTTCGCAAATCTTTTCATATTCGCTTAAAATTTGCATTTTTTATGAAATACGTTGTATTTAGAGCATATTTCAGTTAGATAATTCACATTAGTGGCATATTTTAAAAGTATCTAAGTATTTACATTATATTGTCCTATTTATATTTTTGCATTCAAATCTGACAGGTATTATTGGAACCCAAACTTTAAGATGGATTTTCAACCTAACTAATCCTTTAAGCGTTTGTTTATTTATGTCTGTAAAGTAAGACATTCCAATTACTATTCTATAATGTTGTTTTTAAAAAGTTTACACGGAAACCCTCTTTTCTGAAAACTTTACTTGAACAGCTATCCTATCATGCAAACACGGCTTGTTTCATTGTTCAGGTTTTAGAAACCATGCACTCGTCATGCTATAATCTGACAAGCAGTTAAGTACATACCTACATTACATTGTTAAGATATTTCTGGTTAAAAACTTTATCTCACCCACCATAGTTCGGAGGATTCGTTCCTACTTTCTAAACTAGAAATACTATTGCACGTAAATCTATTTTTAGAGTTATTTAATTTATTTTAAATGTTCAGTTCTAGGTAGTTCGTGATCAAGTAATTATGTCGCAAAGTAAAGTGCAGGAATGGCTAGCGCCTTCAAATGTTAGACAACCGACAGTGAAGCAGTTTTTTGTACCATATGCAATAAGTAAGTATCTGCAGCCAGAAAGTTCTTATTTGAGCAGCATGCAAAATCGACAATGCACGTGATTATTTAAAAACAGGGAAACCCTTAAGTCAAGTTTTGTTAACGAACGCGATCTTTGACGAAACTTCTACCCAAAAAACATTTTATTAAGATATGTGAAGCATTCGTGGCAGTAAATATTTCCTGGCATAAATTAGAGATCCCAAAGTTTAAACTTGCTACGTGCAATGACGTAGCCGGGAAAAAAGTAAGTACCAGGTTAGCTATCAAACGCGTAGAGTGGGGGATTCACCTAAATACCAAAAAAAAATAAAAATTAAGCACTCGCAAAAAAAATTAAAACACATCGCCCACGCTTATTTATTAACAACTAAACATAAATAAAAACAAAAAAAAATTTAATTCGCAGAGACAAATAAAAAATATTAAATGTTAGCGATACTGTAAATGTCAAATTTGATAGTGGATCCTCGAAGTACGCATTTCACGGCTAACAGGTAATAAAATTCATTGAACTAAAAAAATAAATGTTTAAAATTTTTGTAATAACAATAGTGATAGCAAATTTTAAATGTAACTTTAAATAACAACATGTTAAAATTAAAAATAGTGAAGGCTGATTCTCTAAATATTATAAGTGTTAAATTTACACATTAAATACCAGCAAAGTTGTAGTAATAATTACCGAAGTATAACCCGAAGCACCTGTAGAGCGAGAATCACGAATCGTAGCAACAAACAAAAGTCCCGTGACTGCACCCAATGTTGATAAAGAATGTTCCATTGGTGCATACAAAAGAAAACACGTCACATACCTGTGGGTGTCCGGGTACCTATCTTGCCTACCGTGGATGGTTGAGTCAACACAGCGACGTAATGTTCATCGTAATTTCAGTAGTGAGTCGCCACAAAGAAAGAAAAAGCTGCTCCATGGCAACGAACAGTCTGACCTATACACCGAAAGAACCCATTTGGCCTCCAGCTAAAAAAAGCTAAAACGAAAATCAGATTAGAATCAGTAAACGCGGGAAAACTTACCAATACACGTAAACCATCGCTTACTTGTAGAACAACAAACAACAAGCGTGCATTGCTTTTAAAATAACAGAGCGAGTAGTTTTTTCCAAGTGCATCAACGCACAAGCTACAGAGACCAATTTTAAAAATGAGTTCAAAGTAACACGAATTCGAAAAGCAAACATCCGCGCTTATCGAGGCGCGATTGACTGTAAAACCCGGGTTATATCGGAATAGTTCAATATACTATTTCAACGAAGGTTTAGAATGAAACCAGAGAAAGAAAATATATGCTATCGCAAGGTATAACGAGATACTTAAAACAGGACATTAACTTATTTAATTGTAGCATAAATTTGTTGTTTCGAACTAAATACGCTCAACCTGAAAATTTGTAGAAAGCGTATTTATTGTGCACAGGATGTAAATGATTTAATTTATCGCATAATAAACTTTATGTTTCAAAGCAAATTGGATTTAACTCGAAAAATTATTCAAAAGCATATTTATTATTAATTACGTATGGAAATAAACCTAACAAACTTTTTCTGGAAAAATTCACCAATAAGCATATTCCTATCAAATTCACTATAAGGAAAGGACACTTACAACCGACCTATATAAAAACAGTAGGTAGGTAAGGCCGGTCCTAATTCAAAACGCGACAGACGTATTTTCGATGTGTAGAATACACCTGCACCGTTTTGAATTAGGATCGGCCCTATATAATTTCAATGTAAAATAGTCGTGAAAACATTTCAATGTAAAATAGTTGTGAAAACATGAATTCTTATATACTTTCAATGTAAAATGCTTGTGGGCACGTTTTGAATTAGGATCGGCTTTATATTACTTTCAATGAAAGATATTTCAAAACACACGTATGTTGAAAATGTAAGTGCAGAGAAGAATGTGTGTACCTGTTTTGAATTCGGTTTTCTAGCGAGAAGTTACACGTGCACCGTTTTGAATTAGGATCGGCGTTATATACTTTTAATGTAAAATGTGAAAACCTGAATTCTTTTCAAATGTAAAATACTTGTGGGCACGTTTTGATTTAGGATCGGCTTTATATTACTTTCAATGGAACATACATACTTCAAAACACACGTAATGTTGAAAAATGTAAGTGCAGAGAAAATGTGTGTAGATGTTTTGAATTTGGTTTTCTAGCTAGAAGTTATAAAGTATGACAGATGCAAAATATCGCATTCAAGTCAATTGTGTTTAATTAAAGTGGATTCTGATTTATGTTTAGAGGCTGCAAATACACATGGGCCGGTTTCAATTCAAAATGTGTTCACTCTTGTGATAGGTTGAAAAGTGGGTTGGCAAAGTACGCAGATGGTGGTAATCTGCTATATAAAGAGATTGCTCCTGATATTAATTTAATTAGTCGAAGTTTACTGCATATATTTACATACAAACATGTATATAATTGATATTCAGGGATTTAAATACAAGAAAAACGAGTTTGTGTGCAAAGAAATTGCGGTTTTGGACTTGTTGGAAGATGTTGTTTGGCATCAAATTTTTAAACTGCCAATGCAGTCTAGTTGTTTGAGTCAAGATCATATAAAACATAACGACTGGGTGACAAGGAATATTCATGGTCTTTCTTGGGATGAATCTTCAACGGCTGGAATGGTGTTATCATATGTAGCGCTTTATTTGAAGCAAATTATCCGACCCGGTGAAGAAGTATTTGTGAAGGGTCTAGAAAAGAAGAAATTGATTGAAACCTATCTAATGCAAAACGTTGTAACTGATATGCTTGCACGAGGTTGTCCTAAGCTATCGGAGTTAAAATCAACAACCGTTTAAAATATAACATCCATTGTTGTAGACACAGCAATAATAATCTGCAATGTGCAAAACAAAATACCTTGTTATTAAAAGAATGGCTTGATAATAATAAAAAACAATAGAAAGATTGTGTCTGTATTATTTATTTTAATATAATTTTACAATGTTAGCCGAAGCAAATTATCCGACCCGGTGAAGAAGTATGTGTGAAGGGTATAGAAAAGAAGAAATGGATCGAAACCTATCTATTGCAAAAACAAAATACTTTGTTATTAAAAGAATGGTTTGATAATAATAAAAAACAATAGAAAAGATTGTGTATGTATTATTATTGTAGTCAGTAAGAAATCATTAATGCTGATGTCTGCAGAAAAAATAATTAAACTTAGACAGCACGAATGGGACTCTCAACCCTGAAAGCAATTATAATTGATCAACGCAATAGCTCTTTACTGGTTCTTACAACATTTAACAAATTGTACAGATATCTCGAAAAATTTGTCAAAGACAGATAAACAGATAGGCAGACTGACTGCACCAATTTTCTCATTCTCGCTTTTAAAGAATAACAAGTCGTAGTTATTTAAATCGCGAACTCAGTTTATCTGCAAGAAATATATAAACGTGGAAATTTATGAAATGCTCCAACTTTAAAAAAAAAGTAGAAATAAATCTATTGAAATATATGCTAATGTTGCAATTGGTGGATCTGCTCACGGAGTAAACAATTTTTTTCTAGCACTTCATTTGGATTGACTATAAACTACTCGATAATTTTAACCTAACCACTATCATTATTCTTTCCTGACAAGGGTAATTTTAACAAAAGTTTTCATTTTTGATTTGTTCTATAGAACACAACTACAACTTGACAATAAAGATTGAGCGATTATCACACACATATCTTGAGTATATATAAAGATATTAAACAATAAGAACAGCAGAAAATTCAACCCATGTCAGACAGCTTTTTTCTTGTCAACGATAGTCTAGTCTAATGCTTCTTCAGCATTTGCATTTCCATATTTACGTACTGAAGGCAACTCTGCAATTTTAGATCACATGCATTTCAATTACAAAAAAATATGAAAGCATCTATTTGAAATGCATTTCTAACTTTAATCCCAAAAAATGAGAGCATCTATTCGAAATAGGCACTCAGATTAAAAGTCAAAAATTGTTTTACACCGTTCTGTAAACTGAGATTACGTAGTTATTAAATCGGGAGTAATGTGAAATGAAACACACAATGTATTTTTCTTTATTGTAATCTATAAAATACATATTGTTGCGAGCTACTGCTAGGCAACCCATCAAACACACAAGCGCTGTGGACTCTGCATAGTTTTCAGGATACGAGAATTCTTCTAGCAATCAATTACACACAAAATGCTCGGGGCACAGCGTATTCTCAAGGATTCCAGAATTGTTCTAGAAATTACGGGAGCATGAGTCATCCTTGTAATCCAGAGTATATATAAGACCGCTAATGAATGCAAGAGTCAGTCTATACTAGAATGTCGTATATAAATTATAACGTGTTAAAGTAATAGTAGTTTTGAGCTTTTAGAAGTTTACATAAACGTGATATGCTGTGTCTAATGTACATGCAGCTTGTAGTATACATAAATAAATAAAAGTGTATAAACAAATAGTTGTGTTAGTGTTGTTAATGAACCTATGGTAAAGGAGTTAATTTAAAAAGATATTAGTGCTTGTAAATTCATTAGTGTAATAGTGCTTCATTGTTGAGTGGACTGAAAACATCTATAAATAAGGCATATACTGTTAATTAGACTTGTGAACAGTGAGTAATAAATACCATTATTATTACTTGTTTTAAATTAAAGAAACGCGGTAGTAGTAGCCCGTTACAATATATATATATATATATATATATATATATATATAATAATGTTATGTACTCTAGAATAAACATACTATAATTCACTTAAGTTCCCAAATATAAAAGAACAGTTCTAACTCAATCCAACTCTGAACGGTTAAAAAAATATTGCATTATCAATTCTATGAGGGCTGTCTTCTTCATCTTTGACGCGCGGTCGTTTCTGGTTGTTCTTCTTCGTGTTAACTAAAAAAAAAGATTCAAATGAATATTATATCAAGTAATTGCATTAAGAAAATTAAACTATATATTAAGCTAACGAATACATACTCTGTATTGGTGTCATTAGGTCGTACGTTGCAATTGGTGGATCTGCTCACGGCGTCAACGATTTTTTCTCCAGTACTTAATTTGGATTGACTATAAACTACTCAATAATTTTAACCCAATCAATATCATTATTCTTTCCTGACAAGGACAATTTTTTTTAAAAAAAAGGTTTTCATTTTTGATTTGTTCTATAGAACACACAACTACAACTTGACAATAAAGATTGAACGATTATCACACACACACATATCTTGAGTATATAAGGATATTAAACAACAAGAACAGCAGAAAATTCAACTCATGTAAGCAAGAATTTAATGCTAAGGTATTGTCTAGATAGCAATTGTAGAAATATGAAATCTATAGAAAATTTAATAAAGCCAGTCATGTACAAATTTTTTTAATGCTGACATCCACAGGAAAAATAAAAAGCGAGAAATTTAATGCTAACATCAACAGAATAATAAATAAATCCACTTAGTCAGCATTAATGGAAGACCGGTCTGGCTTCGAAACTGTGCACGCGTATATACCATATTTTAAAATTAAAGTTGTCAATTGCAAAACAAAAAATTAAATTTTACCTAGAAATCATTTTGAAATATTTACTTTTTTTCAGTACAACTGAAAGAACTTGACTTTTATTCATTTTTTTAATCGATATCATAGAATTTTTCTATACTGTTGGTAAAAAATCTACGTGAAGTATTTATATTAAATAATAAACTGACCTGTTAGGAAAAATTAAAAATTTGCATCGTTTTCTGAAAAAAAATTGCGTACTTTTTCAGTACAACTGAAAGAACTTGAGTTTATACATTTTTTAATCGATATCAGACTGTACAGAAACAGTAATGTTTAATTATATCAGTCAAAAACATGATGTGTTTACTATTAAACAAAACAAAATTGTTCTTAATCCAAGTGATGATAAAAGAATTCTTAGTACCTCAACCACTGATACATACGACCAGCGAGTACTGTGTTAAAAATTGTTTTCGTTGCAGAAAGTAACATCAATTCCCGTCAATATTACTGTATTAGTCGATTAAGGCATGAGCTAATTTTTTTTACAACGTTTCTTTTTATTCGCTTATGGCAATGCAGAGAAGAAGTTAGAATTGGCCACATTTTCAACGAACTTCGTTCGTTTATGAAATCGATTTGTCGTCCGTCTGTCTGTCCGTCAGTCCGTCCGAGGCCTTACTAATGGTCGGACATCAATGTGTGATACATCAATCGATTCAGCTCGGTGTCCTGAGCTTAAGTTTTGATGTCAGTTGAAATCGGGCCACGGGGACGCCGTGCCCCCGCGATATTCCGTCGGGAAAATTAAAATTTCAAATAGGTCCAAAATTAATGTGCGATACATATTTGGACTCCCCTAACATTGCTGAGTCGAAATATGGTACCCCCCACAAAATCTGACCACGGATACCCACCCCGGAATTAATTTTATCAAAATTTCAAATAAGTCCAAAATTAATGTGCGATACATATTTAGAATCCTCTGAAAAAACTGAATCGAAATATGATGCCCCCCTTATTTACACACACACACACACACACACACACACACACACACACACACACACAAACACACATACATACATACATACATACATACATACACACACATATATAGCTTTTAAAATATTTATTCAATAAAATAAAATATATGAAAATGTCTCTTTTGTTTATAAATTTTTGTATTTTATCTGAATACTTATAATTATTACAACATAATAATTTTAATTTCTTTAAATTGTTTTAAAGTAAGTCTACATTTGGAAGTTCGTTGCGACAATGCCTTGCATGGGTTTTTTAAAAACCATGAGTGCGTGTAAATTATTAAACAAAGACGGTTTAATCTGAGACATTTTTTTTTCAAATTTGCTTTGTTTTTATTTAAAAATATTTCATATGTAATCATAAAAAATAGCGCTGTAATGATAGTGTATTTTCTGTACACATCATAAATCAAAGGTCGTATAAAACATTTTTATTATTATACTGCAAACAAGAATTTTTTTTGTAGTAAACGCAGCTGAATGAAAAAAATGATGTTGTATGCTAATTCTTTTTACAGTTGTTTTGCTTACGCTAGATGATTATGTATGTTCCATTGAAAGTAATATAAAGCCGATCCTAATTCAAAACGTGCCCACAAGTATTTTACATTTGAAAATATATAAGAATTCAGGTTTTCACATTTTTTTACATTATTGGCGCTTTGTGAGTTTATTAATAGATTTTCATATGTATCCATAAAAAAATAGCGCTGTAATGATAGTGTATTTTCTGTATACACATCATAAATCAAAGGTCGTATAAAACATTTTTTGTAGTAAACGCAAACTGAATGAAAAATGATGTTGTATACTAATTCTTTTTGCAGTTGTTTTGCTCAGAGTTGCCTTCAGTATGTAAATATTGGAAATGCTTGCATAGCGAATTGTTTGTCATAGTTACGTACTGAAGGCAACTCAGCAAATTTTTTAGATCGCATGCACGATTCAAGCTTGAAAATCGTTTTGAATAAAAACGTAAATAAAGGCGATTTTTTTTTAACAATTGCATTCAAAGCAATTCGCTATGCAATTATTTTGATTTGTATGCTGTTTCTGTTATTGGAAATTAAAATTCAGTATTAATTTTTTCTGCTGGTGAACGTGCTTTGTTCAGGTAAGAAACGGCTGGAATGGTGTTATCATATATATAGCGCTTTATTTGAATCAAATTATCCGACCCGGTGAAGAAGTATTTGTGAAGGGTTTAGAAAATAAGAAATTGATTGAAACCTTCACAAGTACGCAGTTTTTTTCGTTTTAGATTTATCTAAAAATAGGATACCTTTCAATCTACCCGAGTTTAACTATATTAGCATAAATGTATTGTAGAGAAAAATAGTAGTAGTAACCGTTCTGTTTAAAAAATCCAGTTTGTTATTGTTTAAAGATGTGTTAGCATAAGGTTGATGAGTATGTTTTTCAATATTAACAATTGCATTGTCGAAGTAAATTTTTTCACGCACGTTCAGTATTTCACTATTCATTTTACATTTTAATTAAATAAATGCAGTCCTAACGATTGTAGAAACAACGGCTGGAATATTGTTATCATATATAGCGCTTTATTTGAAACAAATTATCCGACCCGGTGAAGAAGTATTTGTGAAGGGCTTAGAAAAGAAGAAATTGATTGAAACCTATATATAATGCAAAAACATTGTAACTGATATGCTTGCACTAGGTTGTCCTAAGCTATCGGAGTTAAAAATCAACAATCGTTTAAAATATAACATCCATTGTTGTAGACACCGCAATAATAATCTGCAATGCACAAAACAAAATACCTTTTTATTAAAAGAATGGCTTGATAATAATAAAAAACAATAGAAAGATTTTGTCTGTATTATTTATTTTAATATAATTTTACAATGTTAGCCTTATTAACTATTATTATAACAACTTCTAGCAAACATTATTTTTTATCGATCCAGCTATTGTGTACGTTAGAGAAGCCTAACCATTTTACAAAGACTTTATTTCCACTCTTTCTTAGGACTTTTTCTACCAGGTAAATTCCTGGATGTTTAACCTTTTGCAACTCCATTTCATAAAATGCACCTTTAATTAATAAACGCTTCCTTATATATACAAACTATTCATTTTCTAGAAAGTTGTAGAATGTGCGCGATTCCATTCTAAATAATAAACGCTTATCTTACGTAATATTCTTGGAAATCCTCATTAGTGTTCAAAATTGTTGAGTTTTATTATCTTGTTATCTGGTTCCAGTTGTCAGTGACGCGCTTTGTTTGTGCTTGTTTCACATATATACGATTCTTGTGGAGTATCTCTTCTCTCCAACAGTGAATGCGAAAATCATAAATAATTTTTATCAGTTTTTCCGGGGATTTTGTATGTTTTTCGTGTTCCAGCCGCTTCTAGGAATAAAATGCTTATATTTACGTAGTTCTAAATACCAATGACTCATCGTTTTATATTCTAGAAAATTCTTTATTTAAAATAAATTGCTATAATCCGCGGCGTAATTAATTTAAACTTTAATTACTTTTTATTGCAAAAAGGGTTACATTTTATAGACATATTTGCTTTTAACATCAAAACGTGTTTTTAATACACCTATTCAAGGTTAGAATTGGAGTTTCTTTTAACAAGATTGTAGTTTTTATGCTAAATTCGTAAAGTTGGTATATTTTATGCTATTTACCTTTAATCGAAGCATTTTTATCAAAAATGTATCAATAATTAATAATTGAAAATAAACGGCTTTGTATTTTATCTTAAAACGATTGATTTGCGTTCACATTTAATGCATTTTGCGGTATCTTACAATTAATTATTTTTACATACACAACTTACGTTACTTGCTAGGCATTTACAATATGCTTATATCATACGGGGTGATTATTTATACACGCGCAATTGCGTTTTTCGTTTGTACTTCAATTAATAAAGGTACACTTGTATTATACAGGGCGTAACCATAAATTTACGGAAATCTCTCATTTCCTGATTCTTTTATATTTTGGTGGGATTTATTTGTAGAATTGGTGTTTCAATGGCCGTTTGTGACCCTTTTTTACGTCAGTATATATATACAATGACGATATATATATATATATATATATATATATATATATATATTACTGTAATATTGAAGGGTTAAAAGGGCATTATTTGTCAAGTGATAATTCATTTCGTTATTCAGTATGTGAAAGAACAACAAACAATTTTGAAACGCTTTTCAAAATTAATAATTTTACTGAAAAATTTCAGTAAGCTAAAAGTTAATTTTCATAACCATGCAAATATAAATACTCATAGAGTATAGCGTGTGTTATATTAGAAACATTCCGTGTGTAAGGAAGCATTTAAAAGGTCATGTCATAAAACCTTCCAAGTATCATTAAACTATAAGCAGATGTAACCGTCGTATTTTTTCGTGTATTTAATAGGATAGAATGTTGCACAAACAACAGAAATTCCAGGTAATTGTAAGTTCTGACGTAGAGAAATCTATAGCATCTTAAAGACGATAAGAAACAGAGAAGTTGGGGCAGTTGATGTCCGTTACAAATTAAGCTTGTCAGCAATGAAACAAAAAGGAGTCATTTGATAGCATGTGTAGAAGTGAGACAGATATAACACGTGTTAAGCGTTCGTTGATTTGAGTGAATACAAGGTTAGTGGAGTGAGTATCAGTGGTTAGTTATCACACACATGGAAAACAAATTAAGAGATAGTTGATATTAGAGCGTATATTGGAGTAAGGTGGATATAACACGTATTATATTGAAGGGCGTAGTTTAAAACCATAGCGTTCGTTGATTGGGGTTGGTACAATGTTATTTTAAGGTATGGTGTCAAAATACGAAGAAATTATTGAGTAACGTGCGAGTGTTTGTTAACTTCAAGTGATTTTCAAAGAAATGAGTGTCGATTAAATGAAATACAAGGAAAATTGTGTACTATTAGGAAGGGGTTTGTGGAAACGTGTGGCCGTGGAAAATTTTACGAAGAATTGTTGTGTACGAATGTTTGTATTGTAGAAATTTTTAAGAATTTGGCATATTTGAGGGGTGGAGAAAGAGAATATAAGCCCCAAGAGCTTGAGGTAAGGCTCTCTTATGCTCTTAGTTTTCAACAATCGTTTATATGTTCGTTTTGCATAGACGTTTCATTTGATGTAAATAAAAACAGTTTGCTTTTAATTTGCACTAAGTATGCAAAGTATTCACTTTGAAATTGAGTCGATATCAGTGTTTGGTCGGTTTGGTTGTTTACCAACAAATTTATAGTATTAATAGAAGAGGTTTGGGAGTTTGGAAGCCCTATCAAATTGGTGAACGAGATGACATCTTAGTGATATGGTTACAGCCTTGCAGTTAAAGTGATTGCAATCCAGATTGGGGGTGTTCCTGAATGCCGCAGTCATTGATGCAACGATGGCAGACCCGTGTGCAGTTATGGAATCCAGGTAACTGATGATTTTTCATTATATGTGTGTAAACAGATGCTTAATGACTTACTGCATTGAGGTGTATAATTTTATGAACTAAAAGGACAAACAGGAAAAAGGTTTCTGATTCCACAGCGACACCATCTAGAGGCGTTGGGTAGAACGGGACAGCGCCTATTCGGGCGACTAAAGTTAGACCCGAAGGAAGTCGACACCCTCCCATTAAGGGACCTGTACTCTGTAATTCGGGGTGCAGGCTTTGCAGATTGGGTATAATACTTAACCAGGGTCAGCACAATAAGCCTTTTAGGCTGCAGTGCGGCGAAGCTTTTTGGCAGACGCACCCGCCAGGGGGAGTGGTTTTAGTGGATATGCCGCCAGGAGAGTCCCACACTTTGGCTATAAAAGCTTTCCACTCCACCAGGTTCGGATAACTATCCAAAAAAATACTGCATCAAGTCCTTGTTCCAACAGCCAACGAAGTAAAGACACAGCACCTGAGGCGTCAAACAATTCTTTTTGCATATAAATAACTTGTCATTCAATTTATAATTGATTTGATTTTAATACAAAAACTTCAGATCTTAATATATAAAACACTGCTGCAATTACCACTGGACCTTTAATAAATGCATGATTGTAATTATCAAATAAAAGTAATAAGAACACTCTTTGTGTCCTCAAACAAAATACACATGACTTTTATTAGATGATGTCATTAATAGGCAAATCCTTTGATCTCTGGATCAATAATTTCAATCCATAAGAAATAAACACGCAAGCTTAATGTTTCTCTATTAATTTCTAAGGTTATTTACAATTAGTTTTCATAACGTTTCATATAGTTATATACTAATGGAATTAATCCTTTCCTTCTGAAATGATTCCACTTGTTTTTAATATATTAATCTACAATCTTTATTAAACGGACCATTAGGTTGTTTATCAAAACTTTCATTGCCTTTAATGTTTACAAAAAAAATTTTAGAGTTGAATTATACAATTACTAACCCTTTATGCAAATCAAGTAATGCTTTCCGCTAAATTATTATTGATATACTAATAGTTATTGGCCCTAACTGATCAAAGATCTTTGATGAGGGTTCACACAACTACAAAAATATAAGCAGCGCAATATATATAAATATTGTCAAAGCTATTTCTTAAACAGATTCCTTACATAGTTATGTGTAATTTAAGTTATCAACTAATAGTTATTAATTGACAAAAGTGGAATTTGCTTTTGAATTTTATTACTTTTATATATTCAAAATTTTTAGTGAAATGTTCGAACTGTACGCACATTATATTATACACTCTAAGTAATTAAAATTCCAAAATTAAATTTCGAACAAGTTCTTGAACTATGCCTTATTAAACTATATGTAATCTCAGAACACAAGGATACGCCTGCCCTCTATCATGTTGACGACGAAGTATTCATGACCAAAAATAGCTTTCTACTCACCATGACAACATATATGACAACATATTTGAAAATGAGACACCGGTGGGGATGTCGATTAGAAAATAGGAATAGGTCTACTACAATATGTAGCAACAATCAAAAATAAAAAAAGTTTGCCACAAATTATAAATCATTTATGCTACTTATGTTGATTTATAAATAACCAGTGGCGGCTTGTTGCATTAGTAATCGGAGGTGCACATCGGTGAACATAACGTAGTCTATCTACTTGATAAGGTTAATGAAAATTAACTTAATGTTTGCATTTTAATTTTCAGTGTTTTCCAAATTATGATGCATACTAAAAAATATGGTGTGACACGTGGATGTATTCCTGGCTGTTGTACCTAGAATGTGCTACGATTTAGTACGTAATGTGAAGGATCTTTAAGCAATTGCACAACATCCATAAGCATATGGTTACCTGCAGTATAAGAGTTTTAGGTTTTGATAAACGGAATAGTGTTCATTTAAAATGACAAACAAATTACATAAATACATTAAAAGCGAACATACCTCCTGTAGTTTTTGAATAGGTATTTATTCTTGTAAGCAAGCTGTTGGCATCAACCATGTTGCATCGAACCGGCACTAGGAACGACTTCTTATGTTGAAGGTTCAAAAACGAGTCTTGCGCCAAATCCACTTCTTATCTTCACATTAATAATATTCATGACCATTCGTCAGGTAACGATAATTGGTGAGTATAAAGCGCCAATCACAAATTAATTTACCACAAATAGTGACTTAGAAAAATTAATACGCGGAAACCATCCAACATGCGTATATAAGTGCCTTTAAAACGTCTGGTTTAAAAGCTATACTCGTGTATTATGATATACTATAGTTGTTAAAAAGGATGTAGAATAAATTCCATTCCTCTGCTTTTATTAGCAACAAATTTATTGATGACTGTTAAAATAGTTTACTTCCTAAAACAAAAGTCGCTCATATGACATCATTTTTAAAGCATTCAATCGATCTTCACTCATTGTGTTGAGCAAAAAAGTTTTAACGCGCTTCATCGTAGAAAAACATCTCTCGGCTTCAGAAGTTGATATAGGTATTGTTACCAGCATTGTCAAAAGTTTTATAGTTTCTATAAATACTGCATCGCCCATGCGGTTGGTTACCGATTGGGAGCGTCTCCAGGTGGCGGATATGAGAAATCTCAGGATATATGACCAAGGGATTGGATATCTACTCTGGGAAGGATCGTGATAAGCTTATCTCTTTCAGTGACCCAGTGCCTGAGTGGTATAAGACCCACAACACGGCGGAGAGCAAGAGACTGTGCTAAAGCGGGATAAAATCCGCCCCCTAGCCAAGTGAAAACGATCCTACGGACCAAACCCCTCAGTCCAAGCTGTAGTTTCGTGGCTAATGGGCCTGCACTGAGGTAAAAGAAGCCGGTGGGGCAATTCTGCAACACCGACACATCGCGCCTTCCTGCTGTTGTGGTCATGTTTCACGGGCAAGAGGGTGTGGTGGTCTTGGCTTAACCGCCCGGACCAAGAGGAGACAACCTCGCTAAAAATCCTAAATCCTGTGGCAACGGACTGAGCCCAAGGGATGTGTGGCTGGATAGTTAACCAGTCTTAATCAGTCCAGAACTCGGGGAACAGGGCGGCACTCCGTTTTATTCACACCTTCCATGCCAACAGGGGGCACCTGGCATGGTGACCATTTACACCCCCCTTACTCATGGGAACAATCATGAATAATATTGGTACCATAAGTAAAACAGAACCTGAAGAGGTGGAACCAGCAATGGGGGGCCCCTCAGGTAACCAAAATATATCCATGGAGATGGAGCAGACCCGGGATGCAAGTCCGCTTGCAAGACCGGTGTCTGATACACCAGACACGGAGAAAACAATAAACAAACTGCAGGCACTAGACTGAAAGCAAAGAGGCTTTCGGGTGCTCAGCGTAGGAAGCTGAAGCAAGCCAAGAAAGTCGAAGCTGGGACTTAGACGGAGTCACAGTCGTCCACAAAGAAGGTGTCGGTGCAGAAGGAGAGTAGGGGCAGTAAAGATCACGTTCAGAAGCTTCCACACCGACACCATCTAGAGGCGTTGGGTAGAACGAGACAGCACCTATTCGGGCGACCACGTATTTTTCGTGTATTTAATAGGATAGAATGTTGCACAAACAACAGAAATTCCAGGTAATTGTAAGTTCTGACGTAGAGAAATCTATAGCATCTTAAAGACGATAAGAAACAGAGAAGTTGGGGCAGTTGATGTCCGTTACAAATTAAGCTTGTCAGCAATGAAACAAAAGGAGTCATTTGATAGCATGTGTAGAAGTGAGACAGATATAACACGTGTTAAGCGTTCGTTGATTTGAGTGAATACAAGGTTAGTGGAGTGAGTATCAGTGGTTAGTTATCACACACATGGAAAACAAATTAAGAGATAGTTGATATTAGAGCGTATATTGGAGTAAGGTGGATATAACACGTATTATATTGAAGGGCGTAGTTTAAAACCATAGCGTTCGTTGATTGGGGTTGGTACAATGTTATTTTAAGGTATGGTGTCAAAATACGAAGAAATTATTGAGTAACGTGCGAGTGTTTGTTAACTTCAAGTGATTTTCAAAGAAATGAGTGTCGATTAAATGAAATACAAGGAAAATTGTGTACTATTAGGAAGGGGTTTGTGGAAACGTGTGGCCGTGGAAAATTTTACGAAGAATTGTTGTGTACGAATGTTTGTATTGTAGAAATTTTTAAGAATTTGGCATATTTGAGGGGTGGAGAAAGAGAATATAAGCCCCAAGAGCTTGAGATAAGGCTCTCTTATGCTCTTAGTTTTCAACAATCGTTTATATGTTCGTTTTGCATAGACGTTTCATTTGATGTAAATAAAAACAGTTTGCTTTTAATTTGCACTAAGTATGCAAAGTATTCACTTTGAAATGGAGTCGATATCAGTGTTTGGTCGGTTTGGTTGTTTACCAACAAATTTATAGTATTAATAGAAGAGGTTTGGGAGTTTGGAAGCCCTATCAAATTGGTGAACGAGATGACATCTTAGTGATATGGTTACAGCCTTGCAGTTAAAGTGATTGCAATCCAGATTGGGGGTGTTCCTGAATGCCGCAGTCATTGATGCAACGATGGCAGACCCGTGTGCAGTTATGGAATCCAGGTAACTGATGATTTTTCATTATATGTGTGTAAACAGATGCTTAATGACTTACTGCATTGAGGTGTATAATTTTATGAACTAAAAGGACAAACAGGAAAAAGGTTTCTGATTCCACAGCGACACCATCTAGAGGCGTTGGGTAGAACGGGACAGCGCCTATTCGGGCGACTAAAGTTAGACCCGAAGGAAGTCGACACCTCCCATTAAGGGACCTGTACTCTGTAATTCGGGGTGCAGGCTTTGCAGATTGGGTATAATACTTAACCAGGGTCAGCACAATAAGCCTTTTAGGCTGCAGTGCGGCGAAGCTTTTGGCAGACGCACCCGCCAGGGGAGTGGTTTTAGTGGATATGCCGCCAGGAGAGTCCCACACTTTGGCTATAAAAGCTTTCCACTCCACCAGGTTCGGATAACTATCCAAAAAAATACTGCATCAAGTCCTTGTTCCAACAGCCAACGAAGTAAAGACACAGCACCTGAGGCGTCAAACAATTCTTTTTGCATATAAATAACTTGTCATTCAATTTATAATTGATTTGATTTTAATACAAAAACTTCAGATCTTAATATATAAAACACTGCTGCAATTACCACTGGACCTTTAATAAATGCATGATTGTAATTATCAAATAAAAGTAATAAGAACACTCTTTGTGTCCTCAAACAAAATACACATGACTTTTATTAGATGATGTCATTAATAGGCAAATCCTTTGATCTCTGGATCAATAATTTCAATCCATAAGAAATAAACACGCAAGCTTAATGTTTCTCTATTAATTTCTAAGGTTATTTACAATTAGTTTTCATAACGTTTCATATAGTTATATACTAATGGAATTAATCCTTTCCTTCTGAAATGATTCCACTTGTTTTTAATATATTAATCTACAATCTTTATTAAACGGACCATTAGGTTGTTTATCAAAACTTTCATTGCCTTTAATGTTTACAAAAAAAATTTTAGAGTTGAATTATACAATTACTAACCCTTTATGCAAATCAAGTAATGCTTTCCGCTAAATTATTATTGATATACTAATAGTTATTGGCCCTAACTGATCAAAGATCTTTGATGAGGGTTCACACAACTACAAAAATATAAGCAGCGCAATATATATAAATATTGTCAAAGCTATTTCTTAAACAGATTCCTTACATAGTTATGTGTAATTTAAGTTATCAACTAATAGTTATTAATTGACAAAAGTGGAATTTGCTTTTGAATTTTATTACTTTTATATATTCAAAATTTTTAGTGAAATGTTCGAACTGTACGCACATTATATTATACACTCTAAGTAATTAAAATTCCAAAATTAAATTTCGAACAAGTTCTTGAACTATGCCTTATTAAACTATATGTAATCTCAGAACACAAGGATACGCCTGCCCTCTATCATGTTGACGACGAAGTATTCATGACCAAAAATAGCTTTCTACTCACCATGACAACATATATGACAACATATTTGAAAATGAGACACCGGTGGGGATGTCGATTAGAAAATAGGAATAGGTCTACTACAATATGTAGCAACAATCAAAAATAAAAAAAGTTTGCCACAAATTATAAATCATTTATGCTACTTATGTTGATTTATAAATAACCAGTGGCGGCTTGTTGCATTAGTAATCGGAGGTGCACATCGGTGAACATAACGTAGTCTATCTACTTGATAAGGTTAATGAAAATTAACTTAATGTTTGCATTTTAATTTTCAGTGTTTTCCAAATTATGATGCATACTAAAAAATATGGTGTGACACGTGGATGTATTCCTGGCTGTTGTACCTAGAATGTGCTACGATTTAGTACGTAATGTGAAGGATCTTTAAGCAATTGCACAACATCCATAAGCATATGGTTACCTGCAGTATAAGAGTTTTAGGTTTTGATAAACGGAATAGTGTTCATTTAAAATGACAAACAAATTACATAAATACATTAAAAGCGAACATACCTCCTGTAGTTTTTGAATAGGTATTTATTCTTGTAAGCAAGCTGTTGGCATCAACCATGTTGCATCGAACCGGCACTAGGAACGACTTCTTATGTTGAAGGTTCAAAAACGAGTCTTGCGCCAAATCCACTTCTTATCTTCACATTAATAATATTCATGACCATTCGTCAGGTAACGATAATTGGTGAGTATAAAGCGCCAATCACAAATTAATTTACCACAAATAGTGACTTAGAAAAATTAATACGCGGAAACCATCCAACATGCGTATATAAGTGCCTTTAAAACGTCTGGTTTAAAAGCTATACTCGTGTATTATGATATACTATAGTTGTTAAAAAGGATGTAGAATAAATTCCATTCCTCTGCTTTTATTAGCAACAAATTTATTGATGACTGTTAAAATAGTTTACTTCCTAAAACAAAAGTCGCTCATATGACATCATTTTTAAAGCATTCAATCGATCTTCACTCATTGTGTTGAGCAAAAAAGTTTTAACGCGCTTCATCGTAGAAAAACATCTCTCGGCTTCAGAAGTTGATATAGGTATTGTTACCAGCATTGTCAAAAGTTTTATAGTTTCTATAAATACTGCATCGCCCATGCGGTTGGTTACCGATTGGGAGCGTCTCCAGGTGGCGGATATGAGAAATCTCAGGATATATGACCAAGGGATTGGCAATCTACTCTGGGAAGGATCGTGATAAGCGTATCTCTTTCAGTGACCCAGTGTCTGAGTGGTATAAAACCCACAAAATGGTGGAGAGCAAGAGACTGTGCTAAAGCGGGATAAAATCCGCCCCCTAGCCAAGTGAAAACGATCCTGCGGACCAAACCCCTCAGCCCAAGCTGTAGTTTCGTGGCTAATGGGCCTGCACTGAGGTAAACGAAGCCGGTGGGGCAATTCTGCAGCACCGATACACCGCGCCTTCCTTGCTGTTGTGGTCATATTTCACGGGCAAGAGGGTGTGGTGGTCTTGGCTTAACCGCCCGGACCAAGAGGAGACAACCTCGCTAAAAATCCTAAATCCTGTGGCAAAGGACTGAGCCCAAGGGATGCGTGGCTGGATAGTTGACCAGTCTTAATCAGTTCAGAACTCGGGAAACAGGGCGGCACCCCGTTTTATTCACGCCTTCCATGCCAACAGGGGGCACCTGGTATGGTGACCACTTACACCCCCTTACGCATGGGAACAATTATGACTAATATTGGTACCATAAGTAAAACAGAACCTGAAGAGGTGGAACCAGCAATGGGGGGCCCCTCAGGTAACCAAAACATATCCATGGAGATGGAGCAGACCCGGGATGCAAGTCCGCTTGCAAGACCGGTGTCTGATACACCAGACACGGAGAAAACAATAAACAAACTGCAGGCACTAGACTGAAAGCAAAGAGGCTTTCGGGTGCTCAGCGTAGGAAGCTGAAGCAAGCCAAGAAAGTCGAAGCTGGGACTTAGACGGAGTCACAGTCGTCCACAAAGAAGGTGTCGGTGCAGAAGGAGAGTAGGGGCAGTAAAAGATCACGTTCAGAAGCTTCCACACCGACACCATCTAGAGGCGTTGGGTAGAACGAGACAGCACCTATTCGGGCGACCAAAGTTAGACCCAAATTAAGTCGATATCCTCTCATCAAAGGACCTGTACTCTGTAATTCGGAGTGCAGGCTTTGCAGATTGGGTATAATACTTAACCAGGGTCAGCACAATAAGTCTTTTAGGCTACAGTGCGGCGGAGCCGTTTGGCAGACGCACCCGCCAGAGGGAGTGGTTTTAGTGGGTATGCCGCCAGGAGAGTTCCACCGGGTTCGGATAACTATCAAAAGAAAAATATACTGCATCGAGTCCTTGTTCCAACAGCCACCGAAGTAAAGACACAGCACCTGAGAAGTCAAGCAATTCTTCTCGCATGTAAATAACTTGTCACTCAATTTATAATTGATTTGAGTTAAAGAACAAATAGCATTCAACTGTATTTTGCAAAAATTTATCGGGAAAAAATTTAACAAATTCTGGGAATTTATCAATCGCAAATAAATTTGCAGCAACCAAGTGACCAACAAAGTTAAATCTGTCCTTTATTGGTGAAATAATTACATCACAAACTTCCATTGCTTCTCTTCTTTTCGACTTCTTGTTGTTACTGTCTCACTTTCTTCGTATAGCTGGTAATTAAGATATAGTTTGCTCGACAAGATTGTCATTTATAATGAATATTTCTACGCGAATATAATCAATTCTCTCTTCGAAATTTTCAATGTCTTTTCAAAGTTTATTGAATCAGTAACTTTTGCTGAAGTTGATTAAAAGGATGTCAACGTTTGGCATTATCTTACGGAAAACGTAAAGCCAAAATATAAACTTATCATCTAACAGCAAATGTTCATAAACAGTCGCTTGCCGAATAGTGCTTGGTAGCGTAATTTCATCACTATTTTGTATAACTTCCATAGCTTTGACGAATTCATCCCGATTTTCATAAACGGTATGGATATAAGTAACTGAAAATTCCAGCGTGTTGAACATGCTAGAAGTAGCTTCTTTTGAATAATATCTTCTATAACTCTTGTTCTCTGAGGTGATGTTGAAAAACCCACAAAGGCCAGTTAAATTGAAAAAAAAAAAATTTTGACGTTTCTATTGAGGTCGATTTTGTCATAAAAAGATTATCTTGATGTGCGTAGCAGTGCACAAAATTTGCAAACGGATATTTATCTTTAACTATCTTCTGAATTCCACTAAGCGATCCACTCATAATAGCAGCGCCATCATAGCTTTAGGCCATTAGCATATTAGAACTGTTTAGAAGAAAACTTAATCCACTTAATATGCATCTAGACAAAGATGATGAGTTCTGTCCATCTGGTAACAAAAGTTTCCAGAATCTTTCCACAGGAAGGCCATTCTTTAGATATCTCAAAATGAGAACTTATTGGAACTGCAATCATTGAAACGAAGGCAGCTGCCTCAATTTACTTATTTTGTTCTGAATGATAAACTTCGAACATACACTCTAAATAAATTTCATTTTTAATAGTTTTTGATGTTACTTTAAAAATGTTTGGTTTTTCTAAGTGATTCTTCAATACGGAACCTAAATCTGCAGAAAAATTAACAAGCTCTTTAAATACTCCTTTATTTGCCGAGTCATCCTTTTCATTGTTGCCCCTCGTGCTAATTTGAAAGAAGCACAAAATTTTATGTAGTTAGTAATTTTCGAAAAAACGTATCGATTTTTTGCAGTTTCTTCATTTTTTCTTAAAAGCGAGTTTCTATATTCAGAACTCGCTTTACCTAATAATTTAAAATTAAACACGCTGTTAATATGATTAACTGAACTTCATGTTTTTTTATTCTTCGCTGCAATATTAACTAAATCGGTTACGCTACTTTTGGTCCAAGTATCTTCGCACCCATATAGCACGCATGGAAAGCTATAAAACGCGCTTCTTTCTTCGCATCCACATATCCAATCATTTTTAGAATATACATTTTTATTAAATTTATGCATAATTTCTTTACTTTTAATTGTTTACTTATGCACAAGTTTTAAGTCGGTAACTTCGACCCAACTTTTTAATGTTTAGTTTGTCGGTCAAATTGCATCTCAAAAATGGCTGTTGTAACAAGGTTTAATATAATTCATGTTCACAGAAAAAAAAGAATTATGACTACAGAAAGTAGCAAACACGTTCACAGATACCAACACTTATTTTATTTTAGTAAGCTCGTAAATTCAATTAACTAAATCACACTGCAAATTGACTATTAAGAGTTCCAGGATAGTCCCATGTACCTACTTTTAAAAAAATGAAATAAAAAAATTAATTTGGTTTAAACACCCTTCTATTAATATAGAAGCAGGTCCTTACAGAACAAATGTTCCAGTAAAACTGAATATACACAACCGTACAAACATGATTTATAAAAGATACATTTCAAAATGCACCATTCGTCTGTAATACAATAGAAATCCTCAATACTACTTTTAAGCATTTCAAGAAGTAATAAACTTTGAACTATGTACAGAAAGCTGACTAAAGAAGAAGTGATATATTTTTGTCTTATAATTAGAAATACATCTAACATGTAATCTTGTTTCATTACATGGCAAATTAATCTTCCAAATAAGATCGTTTTTAGAGAGACGATAACGACATAATGCTATCCTTACACTTTTGTTCGCAATGCTGCGTCTACTTGAGCTTTGCTCAAAGCGCCCATATACAACTGCATTAACAATCCTAATACTAGAGCCGCGTGATCGCATGTTACATTCCAAATTTGGACATGTACACTTTTAAAATTGTGAGTGAAATCCCGCCATTATTTTTAAACTAGGCTTGTGCATTTCCGCCATCCCGGACAGTTGCGTCGGCGCAAAAGAATGCGCAGGCGCGGAGTGGGTAAGTGGCGGTTTGAACAGGACATGAGAGGATTAGCCAACGAAACGTCGAACAGTGACGTTTACCTGAGTCGTTCCTTTGTCTTTTCTCTTTCAGAATGTAGATTTCTCTTTATCTCTACCTTCTATCGTTGCCTTCACCTTAGTCTTACCTAAAAACAGAAGAAGAGGGAACACGTTAAATCTGGTTTCAACGAGGGCATAACGTAACCCACCCAAACAATGCCCAAACGAGATACATGGAAATCAACATGGCCCTTGCGAAGGGATGACCGCGAAATCGTAAAAGTTCCACATTTTGGGTGAGTGCTTTTATATTTTTAGGGTGCATCTTGTATCATTGTAAACATATTTGGCATGCGATACAATTTGACACGAAATTATGTCGTAATATCTTTGTTGTGTAATAATGTGAACGTGGACAGTATCCGTGTTGCCAACTTCTTATGTTGAAGGTTCAAAACGAGTCTTGCGCCAAATCCACTTCTTATCTTCACATTAATAATATTCATGACCATTCGTCAGGTAACGATAATTGGTGAGTATAAAGCGCCAATCACAAATTAATTTACCACAAATAGTGACTTAGAAAAATTAATACGCGGAAACCATCCAACATGCGTATATAAGTGCCTTTAAAACGTCTGGTTTAAAAGCTATACTCGTGTATTATGATATACTATAGTTGTTAAAAAGGATGTAGAATAAATTCCATTCCTCTGCTTTTATTAGCAACAAATTTATTGATGACTGTTAAAATAGTTTACTTCCTAAAACAAAAGTCGCTCATATGACATCATTTTTAAAGCATTCAATCGATCTTCACTCATTGTGTTGAGCAAAAAAGTTTTAACGCGCTTCATCGTAGAAAAACATCTCTCGGCTTCAGAAGTTGATATAGGTATTGTTACCAGCATTGTCAAAAGTTTTATAGTTTCTATAAATACTGCATCGCCCATGCGGTTGGTTACCGATTGGGAGCGTCTCCAGGTGGCGGATATGAGAAATCTCAGGATATATGACCAAGGGATTGGATATCTACTCTGGGAAAGATCGTGATAAGCTTATCTCTTTCAGTGACCCAGCGCCTGAGTGGTATGAGAGCCACAACATGGTGAAGAGCAAGAGACTGTGCTAAAGCGGGATAAAATCCGCCCCCTAGCCAAGTGAAAACGATCCTACGGACCAAACCCCTCAGTCCAAGCTGTAGTTTCGTGGCTAATGGGCCTGCACTGAGGTAAAAGAAGCCGGTGGGGCAATTCTGCAACACCGACACATCGCGCCTTCCCTGCTGTTGTGGTCATGTTTCACGGGCAAGAGGGTGTGGTGGTCTTGGCTTAACCGCCCGGACCAAGAGGAGACAACCTCGCTAAAAATCCTAAATCCTGTGGCAACGGACTGAGCCCAAGGGATGTGTGGCTGGATAGTTAACCAGTCTTAATCAGTCCAGAACTCGGGGAACAGGGCGGCACCCCGTTTTATTCACGCCTTCCATGCCAACAGGGGGCACCTGGCATGGTGACCATTTACACCCCCCTTACTCATGGGAACAATTATGAATAATATTGGTACCATAAGTAAAACAGAACCTGAAGAGGTGGAACCAGCAATGGGGGACCCCTCAGGTAACCAAAATATATCCATGGAGGTGGAGCAGACCCGGGATGCAAGTCCGCTTGCAAGACCGGTGCCTGATACACCAGACACGGAAAAACAATAAAGAAAATGCAGGCACTAGACTGCAAGCAAAGAGGCTTTCGGGTGCTCAGCGTAGGAAGCTGAGGCAAGCCAAGAAAGTCGAAGCTGGGACTTTGACGGAGTCACACTTGTCCGCAAAGAAGGTGTCGGTGCAGAAGGAGAGTAGGGGCAGTAAAAGATCACGTTCAGAAGCTTCCACACCGACACCATCTAGAGGCGTTGGGTAGAACGAGACAGCACCTATTCGGGCGACCAAAGTTAGACCCAAATTAAGTCGATATCCTCTCATCAAAGGACCTGTACTCTGTAATTCGGAGTGCAGGCTTTGCAGATTGGGTATAATACTTAACCAGGGTCAGCACAATAAGTCTTTAGGCTACAGTGCGGCGGAGCCGTTTGGCAGACGCACCCGCCAGAGGGAGTGGTTTTAGTGGGTATGCCGCCAGGAGAGTTCCACCGGGTTCGGATAACTATCAAAAGAAAAATATACTGCACCAAGTCCTTGTTCCAACAGCAACCGAAGTAAAGACACAGCACCTGAGGTGTCACGCAATTCTTCTCGCATGTAAATAACTTGTCACTCAATTTATAATTGATTTGAGTTAAAGAACAAATAGCATTCAACTGTATTTTGCAAAAATTTATCGGGAAAAAATTTAACAAATTCTGGGAATTTATCAATCGCAAATAAATTTGCAGCAACCAAGTGACCAACAAAGTTAAATCTGTCCTTTATTGGTGAAATAATTACATCACAAACATCCATTGCTTCTCTTCTTTTCGACTTCTTGTTGTTACTGTCTCACTTTCTTCGTATAGCTGGTAATTAAGATATAGTTTGCTCGACAAGATTGTCATTTATAATGAATATTTCTACGCGAATATAATCAATTCTCTCTTCGAAATTTTCAATGTCTTTTCAAAGTTTATTGAATCAGTAACTTTTTGCTGAAGTTGATTAAAAAGGATGTCAACGTTTGGCATTATCTTACGGAAAACGTAAAGCCAAAATATAAACTTATCATCTAACAGCAAATGTTCATAAACAGTCGCTTGCCGAATAGTGCTTGGTAGCGTAATTTCATCACTATTTTGTATAACTTCCATAGCTTTGACGAATTCATCCCGATTTTCATAAACGGTATGGATATAAGTAACTGAAAATTCCAGCGTGTTGAACATGCTAGAAGTAGCTTCTTTTGAATAATATCTTCTATAACTCATTTTCTATGAGGTGATGTTGAAAAACCCATAAAGGCCAGTTAAAGTGAAAAAAGATTTTGACGTTCCTGTTGAGGTTGATTTTGTCATAATTAGATCATCTTGAAGTGCATAGCAGTGCACAAAATTTGCAAACAGATATTTATTTTTAACTATCTTCTGAATTCCACTAAGCGATCCACTCATAATAGCAGCGCCATCATAGCTTTAGGTCATTAGCTTATAAGAACTGTTTAGCAGAAGATTTAATCCGCTTAATATACATCTAGGCTAAGATAAAGAGTCCTGTCCATCTGAAAGCAAAAATTTCCAGAATTTTCCAAGAGGAAGGCCATTCTTTAGATGTCTCAAAGTGAGAACTAAATGAAACTGCAATTATTTAAACGAAGGCAGCTTCCTCAATTTACTTATTTTGTTCTGAATGATAAACTTCGAACATACACTCTAAATAAATTTCATTTTTAATAGTTTTTGATGTTACTTTAAAAATGTTTGGTTTTTCTAAGTGATTCTTCAATACGGAACCTAAATCTACAGAAAAATTAACAAGCTCTTTAAATACTCCTTTATTTGCAAAGTCATCCTTTTCATTGTTGCCCCTCGTGCTAATTTGAAAGAAGCACAAAATTTTATGTAGTTAGTAATTTTCGAAAAAACGTATCGATTTTTTGCAGTTTCTTCATTTTTTCTTAAAAGCGAGTTTCTATATTCAGAACTCGCTTTACCTAATAATTTAAAATTAAACACGCTGTTAATATGATTAACTGAACTTCATGTTTTTTTATTCTTCGCTGCAATATTAACTAAATCGGTTACGCTACTTTTGGTCCAAGTATCTTCGCACCCATATAGCACGCATGGAAAGCTATAAAACGCGCTTCTTTCTTCGCATCCACATATCCAATCATTTTTAGAATATACATTTTATTAAATTTATGCATAATTTCTTTACTTTTAATTGTTTACTTATGCACAAGTTTTAAGTCGGTAACTTCGACCCAACTTTTTAATGTTTAGTTTGTCGGTCAAATTGCATCTCAAAATGGCTGTTGTAACAAGGTTTAATATAATTCATGTTCACAGAAAAAAGAATTATGACTACAGAAAGTAGCAAACACGTTCACAGATACCAACACTTATTTTATTTTAGTAAGCTCGTAAATTCAATTAACTAAATCACACTGCAAATTGACTATTAAGAGTTCCAGGATAGTCCCATGTACCTACTTTTAAAAAATGAAATAAAAAATTAATTTGGTTTAAACACCTTCTATTAATATAGAAGCAGGTCCTTACAGAACAAATGTTCCAGTAAAACTGAATATACACAACCGTACAAACATGATTTATAAAAGATACATTTCAAAATGCACCATTCGTCTGTAATACAATAGAAATCCTCAATACTACTTTTAAGCATTTCAAGAAGTAAAAACTTTGAACTATGTACAGAAAGCTGACTAAAGAAGAAGTGATATATTTTTGTCTTATAATTAGAAATACATCTAACATGTAATCTTGTTTCATTACATGGCAAATTAATCTTCCAAATAAGATCGTTTTAGAGAACGATAACGACATAATGCTATCCTTACACTTTTGTTCGCAATGCTGCGTCTACTTGAGCTTTGCTCAAAGCGCCCATATACAACTGCATTAACAATCCTAATACTAGAGCCGCGTGATCGCATGTTACATTCCAAATTTGGACATGTACACTTTTAAAATTGTGAGTGAAATCCCGCCATTATTTTTAAACTAGGCTTGTGCATTTCCGCCATCCCGGACAGTTGCGTCGGCGCAAAAGAATGCGCAGGCGCGGAGTGGGTAAGTGGCGGTTTGAACAGGACATGAGAGGATTAGCCAACGAAACGTCGAACAGTGACGTTTACCTGAGTCGTTCCTTTGTCTTTTCTCTTTCAGAATGTAGATTTCTCTTTATCTCTACCTTCTATCGTTGCCTTCACCTTAGTCTTACCTAAAAACAGAAGAAGAGGGAACACGTTAAATCTGGTTTCAACGAGGGCATAACGTAACCCACCCCAAACAATGCCCAAACGAGATACATGGAAATCAACATGGCCCTTGCGAAGGGATGACCGCGAAATCGTAAAAAGTTCCACATTTTTGGGTGAGTGCTTTTTATATTTTTTAGGGTGCATCTTGTATCATTGTAAACATATTTGGCATGCGATACAATTTGACACGAAATTATGTCGTAATATCTTTGTTGTGTAATAATGTGAACGTGGACAGTATCCGTGTTGCCAACTGTGGAAGTGGCTCTGAACGCGCGACGCCGGGGTTATAACAGTTGCTCCCGGGAGTATAACAGTGACGCCTAAACGTTGTGTTAAAAATTTGTCTTCACCTCTCATCCATCTTATAAAGGTTAGTTTTGAATATTTTTAGAAATTGGGTTTTTTCACTCAAATATAATAAAAAATAATAATTTTTTAAAATTTTTAATGGCTTGAATAAAAGAAATATAATCTGGCAACATTGCATTTGGTAACTTCTATTTTATGTTGGCGTGACATTGAATGCAGCTGAAATGTCAATCTGAAGCATTAAGTCGGCCATGTTTGAACAGTGTTTGTTTACCTTTTATATAACTTATTTTAAACTTAGATAATTGGCATTTTTCCGTTATAAAAACAGTGTATTTATATTTAAATTCTCTTAAATAATTACCTAACCTAATTTAGGATGAAACTAAAGCGTATACCTTTCAAATGTATTTAGCAAATTACCTTAACCTCTCTTCTACGTGGAAACATTTGCTTTTGGATTAAATAATTCGTTTCGTAAGTCATCATCATCATTTTGTTTTCGACCTTACTTAAGGTCGGTTTGACGCAGCTCTAACTTCTTTTCTAATCTGTGCTAATCTAAAAAAGCTCTACATACCCTTCACAACCTAAATTTCTAATAATTTGACTAATATAGTTTGGTCTAGATCTTCCTAAATCCTTCTATCTATTTCCTATCCAGCTGACTCCACATAGATATTAGCAACCTGATGGTTGTTAAAGAACTCTAACATGTTTACATGATTACCATTTATAAGAAATGAAATATAACCTGGTTATCCGCTTCAAAAATGAAAAGTGTTAAATAATATGTTATGGCAAGACTTAAGCAACGAATCGCTGCCAACATGCCAGACCGCTACCTAATTGTGAGTTATGTCATGGTGACGTTTATTAAATTATATGTTATGGTAAGGCTTAAGCAACGAAACGCTACCAACATGCCAGACCGCTACCTAATTGTGAGTTATGTCATGGTGACGTTTATTAAATTATATGTTATGGTAAGGCTTAAGCAACGAAACGCTACCAACATGCCAGACCGCTACCTAATTGTGAGTTGTGTCCTGGTGACGTTTATTAAATTATATGTTATGGTAAGGCTTAAGCAACGAAACGCTACCATCATGCCAGACCGCTAACTAATTGTGAGTTATGTCCTGGTGACATTTAGTTAACTATTTTTATTTTTTTTGTTTTGTTTTGAACTTACTTAAAGTCGGTTTGACGCAGCTCTAAATTCTTTTCTATTCTGAGCTAGTCTAAAAGGTCTACATACCCTTCACAACCTAAATCTCTAATAATTTGACTAATATAGCTTTGTCTAGGCCTTCCTACTCTATTTTTATTTGGTAGTCTATAATCTAAGACTTTACTAAATAGTCCCTCATGTCTTAACTGGTGCCCTATCATTCTATCTCTCCTGACCTTCAATTGTTTCCACATACAGGATCCTCACCTATCCTTCTATAAACTTCCTCGTTTGTTACTCTATCTGTCCAACTAATCTTTAACATTCTCCTATAACACCAAGTTTCAAAAGCTTCTATCTTTTCTTATCTACTTCTTTAATTGTCCAAGTCTCACTACCGTATAGTAGAACGCTCCATACGTATGACTTTAAGAAACTTTTCTATTATCTAAACTAATACTATTAGCTATTAGTAAGTTTTTCTTTTTAAAAACATTTTTCTAGCTTGAGCTATTCTAGCTACTATATCCCTTCTGCTACGTCCATCCTTTGTAATTATACTACCTAAATAGCAAAATTCATCTACCTCCTCTAACTCGGTATTACCTATTTTTAATTTTGGTTTAGAACTAGGCTGTAACTCACTTGTCATTATCTTTGTCTTTACCGAGTTAATTCTCATACTATAGTTACTCCGTAGTATCTCATCTAAAATATTTAAAACTCTCCTAACTCTTTTCTAGACTCTGCTATAATGGCTATATCATCTGCAAAACGTAACATGTCTATTTTCTGTCCCTGTACACTAATACCTATCTCTTTTCTCTCTCTGGCTAAGTTTAAAGCTTCCTCAATATAAACATTAAAAATCAAGGAGACAGTATACAACCCTGTCTAACACCATTTCTAATCTTAGCTTCCTTTTCTATTTCATCAAATCTAATTACTACGCTTTGGTTTTATATAGACTGTAAATAATTTTCTATCTTTATGAGAGATTCCTATTTTTTGCAAAACCCTGAACATAACAATCCAATTAACCCTATCAAATGCTTTTCTAAATCTACAAACGCGAAATGAGTCTTTTATTTTTTGTAACCTTTTTCGATAATTACCCTAATCATTAGTATCGGTTCTCTAGTCCCTCTGTCTTTACGAAAACCATATTGGTCTTCGCCTAAATAATTCTCAGTCAAAGCTACTACTCTATTTTAATTATTATTGTTAGTATTTTGGAAGCATGAGAAGTTAAACTAACCGTTCTAAAATTCTCACACCTATCAGCTCCTGACTTTTTGGGATTGGGATAATAATATTTTTTTCGAAATCTATTGGAACCTCACCTGTGTCATATATTACATTTATTAGTTCATATAATCTGTCCAAAGTTTTCTGACTTGCATATTTTATTAATTCTGCGGGAATATCGTCTATCCCTGGCGCTTTATTTAATTTAAGATTCCGAATAGCTCTATCAAATTCCTCTCTTAATATTGAGAACCCTATTTCTACATCCTCTTCTTGGTCGTTCTCTAACTCATCCATATCGTCTCCCTTATATAAATCTTCTAAATATCTTTTCCATCTATCAGCTACCTCAACTTTATTTATTAGAAGCTCATTATTCTCGTCTCTAATACCATTATATTTTTCCTATCTTCCCAAAAACTTTTTAACTGCCCTGTAAGCCCTGTCTGTCTTACCTACTCTCAAATCATCTTGTATTCCTTACAATTCTCCTCCATCCATTTATTTCTAGCTTTTCTACACTCATGTACTATCTTATTTCTAACTGTATTATATTTTTGCTTCCTTTCACTATCCACTTCTCTGAAAGGTTTAAGCTTTCTTCTATTCTCTATTAAATCTAATATCTCCTTTGTTACCCACGGTTTTCTAGCTTCTATTTTTTCTTACCTATAGTCTGTGTTGCTGTATCATGTACCGTCAGTTTTCATTGTTGCCCCTCGTGCTAATTTGAAAGAAGCACAAAATTTTATGTAGTTAGTAATTTTCGAAAAACGTATCGATTTTTTGCAGTTTCTTCATTTTTTCTTAAAAGCGAGTTTCTATATTCAGAACTCGCTTTACCTAATAATTTAAAATTAAACACGCTGTTAATATGATTAACTGAACTTCATGTTTTTTTATTCTTCGCTGCAATATTAACTAAATCGGTTACGCTACTTTTGGTCCAAGTATCTTCGCACCCATATAGCACGCATGGAAAGCTATAAAACGCGCTTCTTTCTTCGCATCCACATATCCAATCATTTTTAGAATATACATTTTTATTAAATTTATGCATAATTTCTTTACTTTTAATTGTTTACTTATGCACAAGTTTTAAGTCGGTAACTTCGACCCAACTTTTTAATGTTTAGTTTGTCGGTCAAATTGCATCTCAAAAATGGCTGTTGTAACAAGGTTTAATATAATTCATGTTCACAGAAAAAAAAGAATTATGACTACAGAAAGTAGCAAACACGTTCACAGATACCAACACTTATTTTATTTTAGTAAGCTCGTAAATTCAATTAACTAAATCACACTGCAAATTGACTATTAAGAGTTCCAGGATAGTCCCATGTACCTACTTTTAAAAAAATGAAATAAAAAAGTTAATTTGGTTTAAACACCTTTCTATTAATACAGAAGCAGGTCCTTACAGAACAAGTGTTCCAGTAAAACTGAATATACACAACCGTACAAACATGATTTATAAAAGATTCATTCCAAAATGCACCATTCGTCTGTAATACAATAGAAATCCTCAATACTACTTTTAAGCATTTCAAGAAGTAAAAACTTTGAACTATGTACAGAAAGCTGACTAAAGAAGAAGTGATATATTTTTGTCTTATAATTAGAAATATATCCAACATGTAAACTTGTTTCATTATATCGCAAATTAATCTTCCAAATAAGATCGTTTTTAGAGAAACGATAACGACATAATGCTATCCTTTACTTTTGTTCGCAATGCTGCGTCTACTTGAGCTTTGCTCAAAGCGCCCATATACAACTGCATTAACAATCCTAATACTAGAGCCGCGTGATCGCATGTTACATTCCAAATTTGGACATGTACACTTTTAAAATTGTGAGTGAATTCCCGCTATTATTTTTAAACTAGACTTGTGCATTTCCGCCATCCCGGACAGTTGCGTCGGCGCAAAAGAATGCGCAGGCGCGGAGTGGGTAAGTGGCGGTTTGGACAGGACATGAGAGGATTAACCAACGAAACGTCGAACAGTGACGTTTACCTGAGTCGTTCCTTTGTCTTTTCTCTTTCAGAATGTAGGTTTCCCTTTATCTCTACCTTCTATCGTTGCCTTCACCTTATTCCTTAGTCCTACCTACAAACAGAAGAAGAGGGAACACGTTAAATCTGGTTTCAACGAGGGCATAACGTAAACAACGCCCAAACGAGATACATGGAAATCAACATGGCCCTTGCGCAGGGATGACCGCGAAATCGTAGAGTTCCACATTTTTGGGTAAGTGCGTTTTATATTTTTTAGGGTGCATCTTGTATCATTGTAAACATATTTGGCATGTGATACAATTTGACACGAAATTATGTCGTAATATCTTTGTTGTGCAATAATGTGAACGTGGACAGTATCCGTGTTGCCAACTGTGGAAGTGGCTCTGAACGCGCGACGCCGGGGTTATAACAGTTGCTCCCGGGAGTATAACAGTGACGCCTAAACGTTGTGTTAAAAATTTGTCTTCACCTCTCATCCATCTTATAAAGGTTAGTTTTGAATATTTTTAGAAATTGGGTTTTTTCACTCAAATATAATAAAAAATAATAATTTTTTAAAATTTTTAATGGCTTGAATAAAAGAAATATAATCTGGCAACATTGCATTTGGTAACTTCTATTTTATGTTGGCGTGACATTGAATGCATCTGAAAAGTCAATCTGAAGCATTAAGTCGGCCATGTTTGAACAATGTTTGTTTACCTTTTATATAACTTATTTTAAACTTAGATAATTGGCATTTTTCCGTTATAAAAACAGTGTATTTATATTTAAATTCTCTTAAATAATTACCTAACCTAATTTAGGATGAAACTAAAGCGTATACCTTTCAAATGTATTTAGCAAATTACCTTAACCTCTCTTCTACGTGGAAACATTTGCTTTTGGATTAAATAATTCGTTTCGTAAGTCATCATCATCATTTTGTTTTCGACCTTACTTAAGGTCGGTTTGACGCAGCTCTAACTTCTTTTCTAATCTGTGCTAATCTAAAAAGCTCTACATACCCTTCACAACCTAAATTTCTAATAATTTGACTAATATAGTTTGGTCTAGATCTTCCTAAATCCTTCTATCTATTTCCTATCCAGCTGACTCCACATAGATATTAGCAACCTGATGGTTGTTAAAGAACTCTAACATGTTTACATGATTACCATTTATAAGAAATGAAATATAACCTGGTTATCCGCTTCAAAAATGAAAAGTGTTAAATAATATGTTATGGCAAGACTTAAGCAACGAATCGCTGCCAACATGCCAGACCGCTACCTAATTGTGAGTTATGTCATGGTGACGTTTATTAAATTATATGTTATGGTAAGGCTTAAGCAACGAAACGCTACCAACATGCCAGACCGCTACCTAATTGTGAGTTATGTCATGGTGACGTTTATTAAATTATATGTTATGGTAAGGCTTAAGCAACGAAACGCTACCAACATGCCAGACCGCTACCTAATTGTGAGTTGTGTCCTGGTGACGTTTATTAAATTATATGTTATGGTAAGGCTTAAGCAACGAAACGCTACCATCATGCCAGACCGCTAACTAATTGTGAGTTATGTCCTGGTGACATTTAGTTAACTATTTTTATTTTTTTTGTTTTGTTTTGAACTTACTTAAAGTCGGTTTGACGCAGCTCTAAATTCTTTTCTATTCTGAGCTAGTCTAAAAGGTCTACATACCCTTCACAACCTAAATCTCTAATAATTTGACTAATATAGCTTTGTCTAGGCCTTCCTACTCTATTTTTATTTGGTAGTCTATAATCTAAGACTTTACTAAATAGTCCCTCATGTCTTAACTGGTGCCCTATCATTCTATCTCTCCTGACCTTCAATTGTTTCCACATACAGGATCCTCACCTATCCTTCTATAAACTTCCTCGTTTGTTACTCTATCTGTCCAACTAATCTTTAACATTCTCCTATAACACCAAGTTTCAAAAGCTTCTATCTTTTCTTATCTACTTCTTTAATTGTCCAAGTCTCACTACCGTATAGTAGAACGCTCCATACGTATGACTTTAAGAAACTTTTCTATTATCTAAACTAATACTATTAGCTATTAGTAAGTTTTTCTTTTTAAAAACATTTTTCTAGCTTGAGCTATTCTAGCTACTATATCCCTTCTGCTACGTCCATCCTTTGTAATTATACTACCTAAATAGCAAAATTCATCTACCTCCTCTAACTCGGTATTACCTATTTTTAATTTTGGTTTAGAACTAGGCTGTAACTCACTTGTCATTATCTTTGTCTTTACCGAGTTAATTCTCATACTATAGTTACTCCGTAGTATCTCATCTAAAATATTTAAAACTCTCCTAACTCTTTTCTAGACTCTGCTATAATGGCTATATCATCTGCAAAACGTAACATGTCTATTTTCTGTCCCTGTACACTAATACCTATCTCTTTTCTCTCTCTGGCTAAGTTTAAAGCTTCCTCAATATAAACATTAAAAATCAAGGAGACAGTATACAACCCTGTCTAACACCATTTCTAATCTTAGCTTCCTTTTCTATTTCATCAAATCTAATTACTACGCTTTGGTTTTATATAGACTGTAAATAATTTTCTATCTTTATGAGAGATTCCTATTTTTGCAAAACCCTGAACATAACAATCCAATTAACCCTATCAAATGCTTTTTCTAAATCTACAAACGCGAAATGAGTCTTTTATTTTTTGTAACCTTTTTCGATAATTACCCTAATCATTAGTATCGGTTCTCTAGTCCCTCTGTCTTTACGAAAACCATATTGGTCTTCGCCTAAATAATTCTCAGTCAAAGCTACTACTCTATTTTAATTATTATTGTTAGTATTTTGGAAGCATGAGAAGTTAAACTAACCGTTCTAAAATTCTCACACCTATCAGCTCCTGACTTTTTGGGATTGGGATAATAATATTTTTTTCGAAATCTATTGGAACCTCACCTGTGTCATATATTACATTTATTAGTTCATATAATCTGTCCAAAGTTTTCTGACTTGCATATTTTATTAATTCTGCGGGAATATCGTCTATCCCTGGCGCTTTATTTAATTTAAGATTCCGAATAGCTCTATCAAATTCCTCTCTTAATATTGAGAACCCTATTTCTACATCCTCTTCTTGGTCGTTCTCTAACTCATCCATATCGTCTCCCTTATATAAATCTTCTAAATATCTTTTCCATCTATCAGCTACCTCAACTTTATTTATTAGAAGCTCATTATTCTCGTCTCTAATACCATTATATTTTTCCTATCTTCCCAAAAACTTTTTAACTGCCCTGTAAGCCCTGTCTGTCTTACCTACTCTCAAATCATCTTGTATTCCTTACAATTCTCCTCCATCCATTTATTTCTAGCTTTTCTACACTCATGTACTATCTTATTTCTAACTGTATTATATTTTGCTTCCTTTCACTATCCACTTCTCTGAAAGGTTTAAGCTTTCTTCTATTCTCTATTAAATCTAATATCTCCTTTGTTACCCACGGTTTTCTAGCTTCTATTTTTTCTTACCTATAGTCTGTGTTGCTGTATCATGTACCGTCAGTTTTATTTCTTTCCATCTATTTTCTACGTTCCTCCTACAGCTATCTCTTTGCTCTTATTATCTAATAGTTGTTTATATTCCTCTTTACCCTACTATCATTAAGCTTACCTAGATCCCATCCTCTCTTTTCACCTTTCTCAATTTTTGAATTTTAGTTTACACTTCATTTTAACTAAGTTATGATCGCTATCTATGTCAGCCCCTGGATAACTACGACAGTTTTAACTTGGTTTCTAAATCTTTGTTTAACTAAAATATAATCTATTTGGTATCTAGCTCTATCACCTGGGGCTTTCCAGGTATATCTTCTCCTAACATGTTGTTCGAATAGGGTGTTAACAGTTACTAATCTATGTTCCTGGCAAAACTCAACTAATCTTTCTCCTCTATCATTTCGTCTGCCATACCCAAATTTTCCTACCATTTTCCCTCACTACCTTCTCCCACTGATGCATTAAAATCGCCCATAACTATTAAATTCTCATCTCCTTTTACTTTTCTCACTATACTATTTATATCCTCGTATACCTTTTCTACTTCCTCATCCTCGTACTGAGTTGTTGGCATGTAAACCTGTACTAAAACAGTGTCTGTGGGTTTTGTACTCAATCTAACCATAATTATTCTATCACTAAATTGTAAGTACTCTTTAACTTTATGCCCTAATCTTTTATCTAACACTATTCCTACGCCTGCCTGTGCATTAGTTGAAGAAGTTGTAATTATTCTATAATTCTCCTTCCAAAAGTCATTACTATCTGGCCATCTCACCTCACTAATACCTAAAATGTCCAGCTTTTGCTTTCTCATTTCGACTAATAAATTCGTTAACTTATCTACTCTGAGTAATGACCTTACATTCCAAGTCCCTATCACTAAATCAAACTGTTGTTTTATATTCTTACGATGACGAGCCCCAAGTACCCCTCCCGGAGATCCGAATGAGGGAGTATTTTACCTCGGACAAGAATTTTACTTGTGAGCTCTCCATCATATCTATTTCGTGTTTTAGGCCACGCACACCTGGGAAATATTGTGGTAGGCTCCCATATCTTTCCACAACGCAGTTTTTAAAGATTTTAGCAAAAGCCGTATCCGTCACGGCCAACCCCAACAAGCTTGTAAATTATTGAGGATCGCCCGAGACCAACCGACCCTCCTCCAATATCTTTTAGCCAGCAAGGCTGCTGCCCTTGCTGCGCCTTTTAATCGCCTTTTACGATAAGCAGGCTTACTATAGTAGTATTCTTTATCCCCTACTATAGGGATACGTTTCGTAAGTACCTTTATATAAATAATTAATTAACTTCATGGTTTATTCGGTATCCCGTATGGATAATTTTTTTTAATATTACTTTAAATTTGATTATATACCTGTTTTTGGGTTAACTTATTAAAACCGTTGTTTAGATAACTCATACATTATCTTAGTTTGCCATGACTTTAGAGTGTTCCCTTACAATCTAAATAATTAACTATAGGTTACGAATTCTTTCTCTTGGAAAATTTTGCTTTTAATACAGCTAACGTAACTAACTGAAATCTTATCTTGGTATATCTATACCTTCTAAAACACTATAGTAAACTTGATTTCGTTATATCTGCTTTCTTAAACACTACAATAGTGAGGTTGATGATAATGTTTTGTATTTAAGTTCATTTACTATCCCCTTTAGTTACGATGGTTGTTGATAAATTCCTCGATATAAAAATAATACTTTAATAACTTGGTATAATGGTTTTTTTCTGTAGATGTATCGCTAGAACATTGCTTTTGTGTAGTGAGCATGATTTTGTTTTGATAGCAAATTTTTTATTTATATCGGTATTGCAACGCAGCATTTTTAAAAATCTATTTGTCTCGACGAGACTTGTCGTCGTGGTTGGTCGCTCAGCAGTATGTTAGTCTAGACGAGACTCATGAAGAGTTGATCGCTCAGCATTACATAAGTCTAGACGAGACTCGTGGTAGGTTTGTCGCTCTAGTAATTTTCGAATCATTTTTTGAGGATGATGTTAAAGTTTTTGTTTATTAGTCTAGGTAAGGCTCAAAAGAGGGCTTGTCACCCTAGCAATTATATGCGCTGTAAGATATATTTTTTCTTGTTCTTCAACAATTTTGTTATGAGTAAATCAAGTCTTAATTACCGCTATCTTTTCATATATCGATTCAAACCACACTAGGCGGGATGAAAATATCTTTAAAATCGCTCAAGCTTTGCGTGCGTCCAAAATTTTTCACGCTTCATTTCTTTAACGACTTACCTAATATTTCTGTCCCTGCTATGAATTAGTTAACTTTATTCAGCCATTTCTTTTCTTATACCTTCTACACGTTTGGCTTATTTACATTAAACTAGCTATCTTTTTGCTGCCTGTTGACTTTTCCTTGAATTTATTGCTAGTCACATATCTGTTTATTATCTAGGTCCCCCAGTATAACTCTGTCGCTTCATTTAATCAATCTTGGCACCTTTTCTACAACAGATTATTTTGTTTTTAGCATTTATCTTACATTGTTTGATTTCGTGGTAATTGTCGTAACTTTGGTTGCAATAACTCGTTGAATTTTTATGATTGGTTTTAGCTGATGTTGAGTGGATACTTTTTTTCTATGGTCTCACATAGGAGACGCGGCCTATGCCATTGTAAGAAAGAGTCCATATTCGCAGTTGCAAAAAACTAGGAGTTTCTATTCCATGCGTTTTTCTTCTGAATTATTACAGTCGCACACTTTATCCGTGTTGCGAACTGTGGAAGTGGCTCTGAACGCGCGACGCCGGGGTTATAACAGTTGCGCACGGGGGTATAACACGCAGATATTTTACACATAACGCTATGAACAACCTCTTAGCAAACCGAACTTCTGCTCACGCATCTCGCATATGAAAATACTATAGATTCTGCTAGTACAGAATACGATGGAATGATATGAATATTTTGATTTAAATAATAATATAATAAAATAATTAAGTTTAGTTCAGTAGCATGTAAGAGGTGCATGTGCTCAATTGCTCCTTAGAGATAGCCGCCACTGTAAATAACATTACTTATGATGAATTGTTTGCTGTAATATTAAGCGGTATTAATTTTGCTGTAGCCCTGAATGTTCCTTACAATGTATATGTTATCATCAAATTGATTTGGGCAATTGTTATAAAGGTATTTAATAAATTGGATATGTAGTAAGGTACAAATTAATCTGATTGTTATTTTGTAATTAAATATGTAACTTGTTAAGACTGTAAAAAACTTGTACATAAATAAATATTATTAATACTTGCTGTAATTATTCTTTTACCTATTTGAATGAGTTAAATTGATTCATTGATATGCTTTTATTCGTTTTGCAGAACATATTCGTAATTTGTCTAAAACGGTAATTCAAAATTAACTACAGGAATACTACAAATTCGTAATTTTAAGTTCAAACTTTCAATATGGTATAGTGTAAATTCAAATTTACCGCCTGTTTAAGTTTAAATTTGCCGCAAAATAGTCTGTCACTTCATAAACATGTTTTGTAGCGCCCTCTTAAGGGGTTAAATGTTAACTTAAAATTATAAAAGCTGGTCATTTTAATACATGGGTCCCTTAGGCACGTTTCCCATCTTTTTTCATTAATCTATGCATGTCTACAATACAATTATAACTTTTATCTAGTTGTTATACTAGATTAGATTCATATTCCTGGTGAGAATTAAATAGTCAGGTTCATTATTGAAAATATCGAGTAAGATTTCTTACGCAACTTAAACGTACACTGATTGGTGTTAAATGTTATTACGCGAACTGAAATCCTTATTTGAATTCTGTCCTCCGCTGATAAGTGCGCATGTCAATTACATTTTTACCTATGTTATGATATCGTATCAGCAAAACATACATTGCAACAAAAAAAATTGCTCCAATGCGTACGTGACATTAACAGACTTTAGTTTATATTAAGTTTGTGCTTACCGGCTCTTAGATAAACGTGTAGTAGGTACTGTATACTATCGTATCTTAAAATTCTTGAACTAAACCTTACAGTAATCATTATTAATCTTGAACTTGGTGAGTATTCAAATGTGTACAAATATAGTTTGTTTACATTCTGTCGTACCAACTGTTTTCATATCTGTCTTTAAATTATTTAATTTACAAAAGCTACTGATAAGCCAGTGTTTTATACTTTTAATATATCTAAGAATGCCCAGTAGGTTCATATCATTTTTAAAAACTAGCTTAATTTGTATATCTAAGTTTTTAGAAATGCCCTTGAATTTGTTAATTTTTACTAATAGCTAATTATAAACCTGAGAAATTTGTTGTCAGTTTGTTTTATTTATCATGCTGATAGTGGCATTATTTTGCTTTATGTATGTTTTTCTGGATAATTATACATAGTGGTACCTGTTACAAAATAGATAGGACTTTGCCGCTTATTTCTGGAATATCCGGATGGTTGTTGGAGTAGGTCAGAATTTGCTTTTCATACTAAATTGTAAGCTTGCATACTTAGAAATAATAGGAGATTGCCTCAATATGCATTGCCATTTCAGTATTTACATTTATTAATTATTAATTAATCTGAAATTTGTATATTTTGTTGGTCAGAAAGGCTGTTTGTGATTGTTTGAACAGGCAGAGTCGGAGTTTTTGACAAAGAATATTGCTTATTCTTGGCCTATCAATTACTCATCTCGTATTGTACATAAAAAATGTATATTCATTTTTTTAGTCGATTAAGATGGGAGTTGAACTTATTGTTGAGCTTTAGCGAATTGTTATGTGCATGAAATCATATTTGTTTGTTTAATGCTTTTTAGGGTATTTATATACAATTGGCATCACATATCAACAAAATAGTTCTATTTCATTTCATATTCTGCAGAAAAGCTCGTTAGCGACTGTGGAATCTGTTTTTATCATACTTTCACATGAAGTGACATACTTAATTGTTATTGCTTTCTGTTTGAATAGGAAAAGACCCCACAGAAAGGGTTACAATAAACCGATCATATCAGGAAAATCATTGTGTCAAACATGTTATTCTAAAATAGTTGTAATTAACAAAGAAAGGGATATTAGTGATAGTTCAGATAAAGTATTTTGCGACTTATCAGAAACTATAAATGAAGTAGATAAAATTAAGATTATCAGTTTGCTATCAAATTCTTGAAGTCGAGCAAAAGTCTGTGATAAATGTAATGTGTCAGAACGTTTAGTTATATTAACAAGGCTTTTCGTGAAAAAATAGAAAATTTTACGTGCACTACTAAAGAAATATGCATCTAATTTGATAAATGAAAACACGATTGAAAAGGTTATTAGGTTTTATGAAGATAATAATATGTCATTTGGTGCCTGGCAAGATCGATTGTTTCAGTGAAAGAAATGGTACTAAGGTTCAAAGACATAAAAGGTTAATATTGTGTAATTTATATGAACCATTTACTGAATTCGAAAAGAAAATCCAGAGACTATAATTAGAAGGTCGAAATTTTGCGAGTTCAAACTGAAATGATGTATTGTTGCAAAGGCATCTGACACACATGACGTTTGCATTTGTTTGTATCACCAGAATGTAAAGTTGATGATGGACGGGGCCAATATTAGAGTTGACTATAAAATACCTTTTAATAATAATAATTAATTTATTATACTTTATTTACAATAGTCCAATACATAACATTTACACTTGAATAAATAAACATAGTGTATTAATTTATGGCAAGTTATATACTGTAAAACAGTATAAAAAGAGGGAAATCATCCAATATAGATGGCTTACAAGTCCCCCTTACTACAACTAAGTTTTGCACATGATCAGAGTCGGTGGTATTGCAGCTTTATTATTTTTAGATATTAAATATTTCAGGATTGATCTTCATCTTATCATCTTCATAAAGGAACTTATGGTAGTAATTTCAGTTTTAGGATATCGGTTTAATGTTTTAGGTGCAATATAAGAAAAAGCGGATTTGTACATGACGGTATTATGTTGAGGTATATTTATTTTCAACTGATTTTGCGTATTTTTATTATGTATATCCTTCCTACATTTAAGTCTATGATAAAGGTATTTTGGTGTTTGAGATTTGTATATTTTGAACAAAAAGAGGCTAAATGAAGTTTCATTCATACGTAACCAACCAATGTTCTTTATAGGTTCACTTGTTCGTGCTCTTTCTCGAAGACCTAAGCAATATCTTGCGCATGCATTCTGTACCCTTTGAATCATTAATTTGTGGTTTTCTGTTAGAAAAGGTGAGTATACACAGTCACAATAATTAAAAAGTGAGAGTACCAAAGTGTTTGTAAATGTTATTTTGGCTGGGCACTGGCAGTATGTTCTTCAGTTGGTATAGCTGCTTAAGTTTAAGGAAGGCAGCCTCAAACTTCGCTCTCACTTGTCGTTCAAAAGTTAGCTGTTCATCCATGTATAGGCCCAAATTCTTAACGGACTCTGAGTATGACATACAAATATCAGCATCCCATACTTGTTTCTGTATTTTGACGTGTTGTATTGCCAATTTTGTTCCAAATGCAGTTACTTGTGTTCTATCTGAATTAACTATAAGTCCATTTGCAGTACACCAAGTGATCAACTCTTTCATTTTACCGTTAGTTACTTCAAATGCCAGGTCAACATTTTCAGTAGGGAAGGAAAGCACTTATTGCATATCATCTGCATACATATTCAGTGTGCCACTTGTTACTGTACATGGCGCATCTGCTGTGAATATATTAAATAGCGTTGGTCCAAGCATTGAGCCTTGCGGTACCCCAGATCTTAATGTTACCTCTTTTGAAAGAAGCTGCATACTCTGGGTACATATTCTAGTAACACATGTTCTACTTGTTAGATAATTTTGAAACCATTTCAAAGGGGTATCTGTAAAACCATGACTATTCATTTTGGCAAGTAAGAGCTCAAAGTTTACTGAATCAAATGCTTTTGACATATCAAGTAACACCAGTATGGTTACATTTCCATCATCTCTTTCCCTAACTATATCATCACGATAGCGCTTAGTGCTGTTGCTGTGCTATGTTTCCTTCTGAAGCCTGATTGCAGTGCTGGGAGTGGCACTGCGTATTTGAAAACACGCGTTGTTGTTTATGGGGTGAAAAGTGTAGTAAATGAAGTACCAAGTTGCAGCATGCGTATTTGAAAACAAGCTAGGCTTAGTGTTGACTTGTGTATGCTGATTGAATGAAAGGTTAACAGTCTAAATGACCAGCAAAATAATGGATAATCAGATAATAATTATAACAGATTGTTTTGTAGTATAAATGATAGGATAACTAACCTTGATTTGACATGTGGTGTAGTTACGACTATATTCTTGTTGTTTGAAGTGGCGAACGACTTACACTTGATGATGAATTGTCTGTTGCTTCAATGTTCACTTTTCACGCACTTCAATGTAACATTTATTAACTGATTATGCCTTTTAACGCGACCAGATGCACGGCATATCGGAGGAGGCGTGTTGATTGCTTGAAGGTTGCTCGAGCACTCTCCTTTCTTATCTGTTCCTTTGTGTTTGGTTAGTTTAATTAGGTAGGGATAATGTATACAAATCGATTAGGTATGCAGGAGTATTTTATGATATATACAAGGGGAATTGTAAATAATGAACGGTTACGGAACAGGGAGTATGTTGTACATTTACTATCTTTTCTAGTACCTTGGTACAGATGGGTAGGATGAATATTAGTTGAAGATCTTTTAAGGTAGCAGGGTTTGTATTTTTCGGCATGGGGATGATTGTAGCATGTTTCCAGGCCATATGGACATTGCCAGTTTCCAATGATACATTGATAATATGAGTTAGTGGTTGTAGACAAAATGGTAGCAGCAATTTTAACATCGTTAGGGATATGTTATCAGCACCTATTGCTTTAGACTTGATTTGATGCAGGGTTTGCTTTACTTCCTCGGGAGTAACAAGTATAAATTCAAAATTTGCATGCAGGTTGGTAGATTTACATTGGTTAATAAGACCTTTGTCAACTTGAATGTATGGTACAGATGTTTGAAAAAAGTTAGTAATTATATTAGGATCTGCTAATTTCTCCGGGATTTCTATGTGATTATGAAACCAGAACCCCATTCTTTTTGCTTCATTCCATATATCACTTTTTGCTTGTAGTTTGGTTATGTAGTGGGCTTCTCTTTCTATAGCTTGGCAGACAGTTTTCCTCATAATATTGTAAAACAATTTGGTTTTATTTGTTTTATTTTGTAAATAACTCATTTTGGCCATTTCTCTTTCTTTGATTAGACATTTAATCGCATATGTAATATAAGGTAGTCTGTGTTTTTTGCGGTTATATGTTATCAAGGGGGCATGTTTGTCAAATAATGTTATTATAATACTGGTGAAAAGTTGTACTTTTTCGTTGATGTTAGACATGTAATAGATATCATACCAATTTGCATCTTCAGCATCTTTGTAAAATAAGTCCATATTAATCCTCTGATGCAGTCTCAATTTTGGAACTTCTGGTATGCAACATCGATGGTTACAATTGTATGGTGGGAAACTGTCAAGATTGTCCAGGCAAATAAGCTTTACTTGATATGTATAAAGAATCTGAAAGAGACGATTTGATGCTTTACAATATAGGATACAAACAATGGGTGACACAAGACAGAAGGAAATGGTCGCAATCATAAAACCATGAAAAGAATTTTTTGAAGGTCAATTTATGAAAGACAAAAACCAAACCTTTACAGTTGGTGAATGCTGAGTTCTTGCCAACTTTTCTCAAAAATATACCTTTGTTGTTCAAAACAGAGTAAAAGGACACCACTAGGTAAACAAACAGGCAACAGTCTATTCATTTGCATTGTATTACAAAGATCAAGATGAACTAACGAGTTTTGTGTCATAAGTGACCATCTTGAACACGCCACTACAACAGTGCACGGTTTTCAATTCCAATTAATAAACTACACAAAACAGCACCACTCTTTGATAAACAAATTGATCTACTTCTCAGATGGTGCGGCAAGTCAATATAAAAACAAGAAAAATTATTAACATGTTACACAAAAAAGATTTTGGACTTGATGTCAAATGGCACTTTTTCGTATCATGCTATGGGAAGAATGTGTGTGATGGCATCAGGGGTACTTCAAAGCGAACTGTCACAAAAGTTAGACTGCAGCGGACCTATGAGGACCAGATCTTGGCCCCCCCTAGAAATGTTTAAATTCTGTAAAGAGCAGGTAAAAGGAATTACTTAAGTTTTTGTCCACTCTGAGAAAATACAAGAACTCCATGCCAATGTCTTGGAGGAAAGATTCAATACTTGTCAGAAAATTAAAGGCACTTCATCTTTTTATTGTTTTATGCCCCATGCAGACAACTTCGTTACAGTAATCCGTGTGGACAAGAAAAAAGTAAAGTACATTAAGCAAAGCAGCAGTAGCCCTCCCCGAATACTGGAACAAAATATAGGAGAATCGTAAGAATTAATGCCGTGCTAGCTCAAAGCGTAGTAGAGTGGAGTGGGTCACACAGAAAAAAATCGGAAATCACAAGGAATAAATTTTATTTACAAACCTCTAGTTAAAACCATAATAATCATTATTAGGTCTCCAGTCCTGGAACTGGTTTGACGCGTACCCTCACTATTTCCTATTCTGTGCTAACCTACACATTTCCTTATTTCAACAGTCTGCATCTTTCATTATCTCTGTGCAATAGTCTGATCTAGGTCTACCGCTACCTCTTTTTTCCTATCTCTGCTAGTAATATATCCTGCACTATTCCCCAAAAATGCCTTAGAACGTATCCTGCCCTTCTATTTCTACTATTTTTCTTTCCACAGATATTTTTATTCCCCTACTATTTCTATAATCTATTATTTACACTACTCTTGGTGATAGTTTATATGGTCGATAAAACAGTTTGCAAAGTATTACACTTTAGATGGTGATACATTTATATGGTGATAGATCTTAAAAGTCGGTAATACAGTTAACAGCCGATAAATACAGTTCAAAAGTTCATAAAATACATCGCGCAAGCGCAATGTATACGGAAGCAGACTACGCCTCTAGCGGATGAAAGCGCGAACCTTATTACAGATTTGGGCGCGGTCATCTACCATGACGTCACCACTGCCAAATTACATTGCGTAATAATCAGAAATTTACATACATATAAGTTAAAAGATAATTTACTCACGATAGGTCCAGTTTTTCCCCAGGTACGCCTATCATCCTTCCGGGTCGATAAAGATTGTATTGCTCCGGGCTCCGGTGGTGTTGGCTGAGCATGGACATCCGGGTCATCTCTGGTCGTGGGCTGCTCCAGGGTCGTATCGGAGTCCTAAATGTAGTGGAACGACAGGAAAGGTTTATTAGGAAAGACACACAAAGATAAGCAAGGCAAGGGAATCTACATAATAAGATAAGATACGATACCGGCACGACTACTTCACTTGAAGATCAAAGGAAAACAGCCACGTTTCAGAGCGTCACCAAAACTCGTCCCCACTCCTTGTCTAGTATTGGTCTACCCCTCTAGGGTTGTGCGATCTGCGCAAACTCACTACTATGACGTACGGAAGTACCGCCTAGTCTATTTAAAATTCCCGCGCACCGCGTATTTGAAATTATGGCGCGAAACTCCCGTATATCAAAACTTAACCTAGAAACAATGTTTAAGTGGCAATGGCACGTAACAATCGCGACAAAGCCACAAAAGAAAAAACTTAAAAAAAGAAAAAGTCTGTTAGCACAGTAACAGCTTAAAATCTAAATCCTAACTACCCTACATAAACCCTAACTTAAAACCTACAAAATGTTTATATAAGGCGCCACCTGGTTTTTTCGACCGATAACACGTCTACCGAAGTACCAGGAAATGGAATAGGTAGCCCGATAGTCTTTGACTACACTAATCATCGACAGCACAAATTTGTCGGGGAGCATGAAACACTACTTAAACTAACACAGGTGCGACAAGTCGCCTAAACTATCTAAACCTATCTAACTAAAGCTAACATAAAAGTTCTTATGTGCAAACACACATGAGTGTTGCAACAAAACTATTCTTCTTTTTGGCAAGAAGTGCCCAAATTTAAAAATGTTCATAGAGTGAGTCACTCTGCACTCTAGCAAATTTTGTTACTGGTACTTTGGTTTTCCAACGATGCACATTTAAAACTTGTTCATGACATAGTTGTGAATGAACAAATTTACCAAAAGTACCCCTACTAAATCCTTATATGCTAACCTAACAAATTACATTTCTATATCGGGTTAGCTTTTTCACTTAAATTCGAGAAAGATAATTCCCACGTCTGGTCATAGATACCACACGTTAGGACGATAAAAAGATAAGACAAGATCTCAAATTTTTGTTAAAGATAATAGATAAGATAATGAAATTAAGCTTAAATTGTTATCCTCAAAGGTAATGAATAAGATAACGGTATTAGCTTTAGTTATATTTGAGATACTAGATAAGATAACGCGATATTAAGCTAAAGTGATTATAAGAGATAGTAGGTAAGGTAACATGAATTTAAAAAAAGTTATTACTAAAGATAACCGGTAAGATAACGCGAAATAACTCGAAGTCATTCCTAACGGTAGTCGGTAAGATAACGAGAATTTAAACCAAAATTATTACTAACGGTAGTCAGTAAGATAACGATATTAGACTAAAATTATTACTAACGGTAGTCGGTAAGATAACGAGACTAAACTAAAGTTATTATTAAAGGTAATCAGTAAGATAACGATATTAAAACTAAGGGTATTATCAAAGATAATAAAGAAGACAAAGGTTTTGGCCTAGTTATTACCCAAGACAATGAATAACAACAAATAGAGTGGCTCCAGTAGAGCCGTTTAAATGGGATTGACTCGTGCCCTCTAAAAAGAGAAACCTGTGAGGCAGGTCCGTTCACAAGAACAACACGAGAGACCGGCAAAGACATTTGGGTGCATCCTTGCACCCGGCGATAATCGATATCGGTGATACCATCACCCGATACCCACACGGTATATAACGATATACAGATATATACACATTCACTCACACATTCACACCTTCATACATACCTTCACTGCCAGTGTCCATGCACTGACAGCGGCACTGCATGACCTCACGAAAGATTCGCAGAGACATGGTCCAGGTGTCTGTGAAAACCTCCCGCGCAACCACACGGTGACTAACAGAAATGAAAAGGCAGTAGAGAAACAGGAACGGTAAAAAAGAAGGAGGTTGGTTTTTTGGAATGCATTAGAGGCACTTCCAGGTAGAAGAAAGTAGAGGAAGGGCTCGCATTGAGCAAAAGCGACAGAGAAAAAGGTGGATAGCAAAGCGCTACTCAACCAGCCAGTGTGGCCAGTAGCTCGGAATGAGGGAACATCACTCTTATGTGGCAGACGGGTGTTCCGGGACAAGAACAGGTCCACCGAAAGAAGAATAAGGCATAGCGGAGATAGCGGATTAAGAAAAAAGTATAGTTTTTGGACAAGCGTCCGAGAGAAGGTAGAGAGTTGTCCCTGTTAAACACAGCGCAGTCTGAAGGACCACCTGCGATATTAATCCGACAAGATAAGGTATACACATTTTTAAAATTCACTAGACTCCTAAGAGAACTAGTACGATCATTTTCCTAACGAGTGCTTCGACTACGATAAGAAAATCAGACAAAGGTAGACACGACAACTTAAAAGTATCATTACAGATACAAACACACAAAAACAAACTGTTTTAAGGTAGTTTCTCAAAACGGTAGCACCCTAAACACACAAAAATGCCCAATTATAAGCAGTTAAATACAGGTACAGTCCCCATATGCTAAAACAACCGAGAATTTAATAAGATAACAATAAGAAGCAATAGCACCTCACCACAAAGTTCAATAAAAAACAATGAAAAAAAATGTTTATAAGTTATGTTGATTTAGTAGAAAAAGAAAGAAATAATGATGTAGTATAATGTGGGCGACTGCAATAATTCAGAGGAAAAACACATGGAATAGACAATCCTAGCTTTTGCAACTGCGAATATGAACTATTTCTTTCAATGGCATAGATCGCGCGTGTCCTATGTGAGCCCAAAGAAGAAAGCATTCACTCTACATCAGCTAAAACCAATCATAAAAATTCAATGAGTTATTTCAACCAAAGTTACGACAATTACCACACAAAATTAAATGACGTAAGAAAAATACTAAAAACCAAATAATATGCAGTAGGAAAAGTTCGAGGGTTGATTAAATGAAACAACAAAGTTATATTGGGGGGTGTGTAGAGAATGAAGTGATATATATCTAACGGTATGGTCAAGGAAAAGTCAACCAAAAGAAAAAGGTAGCTAATTTAAGATAAGTAAAGTTAAACGTGTAAGAGATTATACACTATATGAGAGAAGGAATAAGTAATTAAAGTTAACTAATTGATGGTAAGAACAAAACATATTAGGTGAATCGTGAGGGTTTAATCATATTAAGGTACCAGGGATCAGGGGTTAAATTTGGAAGGTTAAGAGAAACAACATCATGAGATAAGGCATCAGGTACGATATTTAATTTGCCAGGCCTATGCCTAACGTCAAAAGTAAATTGAGAGATATGCAAGTGCCATCTTGCCAAACAACCTGCGGGTTATTTTAAGTTATTAAGCCAAATGGAAGCTAAGAACATTAGGTACATTGTCAAAGAAATAAACGTGACAAGCTCTTAGATATACATACAGTTAAACGATTTTAAAGACAATTTTAAGGCATTTAATGAAGTTTAAATCGATATGTAAAGAGATAAGGGTAATTAAAACTCGATTCACCAATAAAATTGTTGAAAAACAAAAAGACATTCTATAAAGCATATTTTTACTGGGATGGGAAGTTCTCATTTGAGTTCTACCCAAACCAATAAGGAAAAATTTCAACATCATTATTAAAAAAATGATTTACAAATTGTAAAGCGACAACTTACCAACCAAATTCTCGTCTAGACTTATAATGCTATACGACTGGCTCTTTGGGTCTCGTTCTAGACTTACAGAGCTATACGACCAAATCCGACAGCAAACCTCGCTTAACGGATGTTAAGGTTCGTTGAAATATCAATAACTAAAAAAAAATATGCAATCAGACAAAATCAAACTCGCTACATGAAAGAAAAATTCCACGATACCTATACAAAAGGTATTCCAAATTATTGGAATGTTCTTTCAATATTGCAGAAGTTATCAACAAGTATCGTAAATGAGTTTAAATAATAAACGTTAACGGAAATTTCTTTATTTATGTATTCAAAGGAACAGATATAAAGGGATGCAGTTTATTGCAACATTTTGGAAGGTAAAAATATGGTCTAGGTAATTTCGTTACTATATATAAGGCAAGAACCTTTATAAAACGCATTTATAGGTTATACTGTTTAAACCATACAAGGAAATTTAAGCACGGATTTTTAAAAAACAGGAAGGGTTATGTTTTTAAATTTAATAGAACTAGATAATTTCCATAATAAACAGTGTTTAAAGACATAAAATAAGATAAAAGCTTATTTATTTATATACTTACTTGCATAAGGTAGGGTTAAATAGTTGAAGTTTACTTTTTGACATCTAAAAGAATGCGTGTTTCAAAACACGTATAAGTTTCAAGATTACAGATATTAATTACTTCATTTTTAGTGAAAAAGCTTTTTTTTAAATAACAGATAATACATTGAATGTTTATAAAAAACAAAGGAAAATTCCCCGGTTCGTAACCTCCACGTTAATAAGGGCGCCATTCTTATTACACTACTCTTGGTGATAGTTTATATGGTCGATAAAACAGTTTGCAAAGTATTACACTTTAGATGGTGATACATTTATATGGTGATAGATCTTAAAAGTCGGTAATACAGTTAACAGCCGATAAATACAGTTCAAAAGTTCATAAAATACATCGCGCAAGCGCAATGTATACGGAAGCAGACTACGCCTCTAGCGGATGAAAGCGCGAACCTTATTACAGATTTGGGCGCGGTCATCTACCATGACGTCACCACTGCCAAATTGCATTGCGTAATAATCAGAAATTTACATACATATAAGTTAAAAGATAATTTACTCACGATAGGTCCAGTTTTTCCCCAGGTACGCCTATCATCCTTCCGGTCGATAAAGATGGTATTGCTCCGGGCTCCGGTAGTGTTGGCTGAGCATGGACATCCGGGTCATCTCTGGTCGTGGGCTGCTCCAGGGTCGTATCGAGTCCTAAATGTAGTGGAACGACAGGAAAGGTTTATTAGGAAAGACACACAAAGATAAGCAAGGCAAGGAAATCTACATAATAAGATAAGATACGATACCGCACGACTACTTCACTTGAAGATCAAAGGAAAACAGCCACGTTTCAGAGCGTCACCAAAACTCGTCCCCACTCCTTGTCTAGTATTGGTCTACCCCTCTAGGGTTGTGCGATCTGGCGCAAACTCACTACTATGACGTACGGAAGTACCGCCTAGTCTATTTAAAATTCCCGCGCACCGCGTATTTGAAATTATGGTGCGAAACTCCCGTATATCAAAACTTAACCTAGAAACAATGTTTAAGTGGCAATGGCACATAACACTATTTGTTATTAACTTTGTCTTCCATGCTATCACACATCTGAAGCACAACATTCCAAAAAGCTTCTACCGTTTTCTGTGTGCTTCTACTGCTCCTATTTCATTGACATACTGTGCTGTGCATCACACATGTGCTTTCAACAAAAAACCATTACAAAAACAATATTTACAAACCCTCTAATTAGAAAAACATCTTATAAAAGGAAAAACCAACTCAAAAAACATGTATCTAGAATCTTCTAGAGGATTTACACAGTAATAAAAATCAAAACAAAAACAACCAATACATTCCTAACTTACCTTACACTAATTTTTACCCTCAATAATAGTTACATAAAATAGCAATTAAAAGAAATCATATAGTGAGTTGCTTTGGTTGCTTTTGATCTTACTACTTACATAATTACAGCAATCAATAAGAGCCGGCGACAGGTAGAAGCGTTTCTCTCTTTGCCGCTGAAACAAATATTAGAAAAATACTCGATACACCTAAACAAAGGTGTATCATTAAATTTATATATACAAATTTCGAAGAAGCATCAATGCGCGGAGCAACTATTCATTTTCCCTGTCCGATAGTCAGCAGCACATCGTTATTTGACCTTAGACATATAACACACAGTGATGGGTTGAATCAGTCGAAAGTAAATTAGCACCAATTTTCATAGATAATTTAGTTGCAGGAAAACTCCATCTCTCAAAGAACAACTTCTTGTAAAGATTCAGCCGAAAGTAAATTAGTGCCAATTTCCGTAGATAATTTAGTTGTGGGACAACTCCATCTCTGACAGAACAACTTTTAGTAAAGAATCAGTTGAAAGTAAGTTAGCACCAATTGCAGTAAATAATTTAGTTGTGGGAAAACTCCATGTTTCAAAGAACAACTTTGTACAAACTAATTTCAGAGTTCCTTGCTATACATCCAGCAGTGCATTATCATAGCAATAATTCTTAATTTTGGATCATGATATTATTAGATCGAACTGAAATAAAAGTTGGACTACGAATGCCTTGAATAATGCATATCAGAAAACCCAAAAGTTAATAACAACCGATAACGGGAAACCCATTGATAATACACGTCGTATTTCCTAAAACCAATGCTTTAACAATCGAACATCCCGTTTTTGAATGTATTATAATCTGTTCTGAAGAAAGTGTTTTATTAAATAGATACCAGCTTTTAATATTGTACTGAAAAAGTAATTTGCTATATTTAAATTATAATCACATGTACTAATAAAACCTATTGAAGAAATGCATATATCTAACCTTTGTTATAAATAATAATAATCGCCGATTCGAAGTACCCTAAATTTTATAATTGAATATTTAATACAAATTCTATAGTATGATGAATAAACGACCGTTTCGAGTGGCAAAGGCTGCCAGATTTGCTAAAACACGCAAATAACCATTATGACGCTGTAAATTATATACAATCCAAATTATTTAGGAACAGGGATGGAACATACCAACTTACTCAAGTGTCAGTTTACATCAACATCCCCTCATAATGAACTTCATTAAACTGGAAAAGTTGTATCACTAACACTTCGAAATAAAGACAGTGGCTTGTGTTTACGCTGAACAGTAGTGGATTGCTGAAGTTGATAATATTGATTGTAAAAACCAAGTTGAACATGTTACATTTTACCATCCACTAGGACCAAGGACCTCATTTAAAAAAGTTGGGAAAGATCAAGTTTGCATGCTAGTTAAAAATGTGCCGAAGAAGCTGTCTCTCCTGGAATTTACAACTGTGACTGGGCGTTTAACCTAGCACCCAAACAAAGTGAAGAAATTTCTCAGATGTTCAATGAACATTATTAAAAACTAATACAATGAGAACAACATTTGTAATTAGTTGAGTAATTTTCAATTCAGAAATAACAAATAATCATCAGGGTATGTTTAAATTGTACAGGGTGTTGCATAATTGAATGTTAATATTGAAAGGAGGGGTTAATCTTTGGACGATTTTAAGATAAAAAGTTAATATAAGTATAGGTTTGTTTTTGCTTTATTTTTAATGTACAGGCTATTAAATCTTTTTTTTTAATGTTTTTTTAATAATTTGGAAAATGCACTAGATATTTTTATAAAACTTAATGGGTTTAGACTAGATGTACAGTGGTGCCCCAATTAATATGACCCTGAATACTATGAATGAAAAAATCATACGCCACTTTTTTTCTTTATAATCAAATATTATTGTCTTAATGGTGCTTCATTTTGTAATAAAATAGATATCTTGAATTTTTTCGTATCTTGAACCGTTTTGCAGTAAAAAAAATAAAGAACAAGCATCTGTGTGTTCCTAAACTAATAGCAGGATATTAAAATATCAGTTGAAAGTTAAGTAAGTAATAACTTTGTGTTAATAAACAACAACACAAATCATATAAGTTGTTGAAAATTCCCACCACCTCCAAGAACACATGCTTCAGCTCTTTTCTCATATTATCGTGCACTCTTTGTAGAATACCTTCAGTATTCCTTGTTACAGCAGAGGAAGCTCTTATGCGGTTCTTCAGTTCTTCTACAGTGTTAACTGCAGTGCTGTAAACTAGAGTTTTAAAATGTCCCCATATGAAAAAGTCCAAACTATTTAAATCTGGAGACATAGGGGGGCATGGTTGCGGTCCACCACGACCTACCCATCGGTTATGAATTGAATCATTTAAATATTCTCTTGCTTCTACACTAAATGAATGGGTATGCCATCCTGCATAAACCATATTTTACGTCTAATTGAAATTGGCAATTGTCCTAACAATATGGGCAAAGCCTCTTCTAGAAACCGCCAATATACATGGCTATTTAGCCTTTCTGGCAGAAAAAAGGTGCCGATTAGGTTATTTCCAACAATTCCGACCCATACAGTTACTGAAAATTGCTGTTGATGTAAATATTCTATAATTTCATGTGGGGTTTTCTTCTGCCCAAATATGATTGTTGTAGAAATTTTGTCTGTGAACATTCTTTCACAGTCGAACACGGGATTTTGTGTAATTTTCTCTAAAAACTATTCACAAATATTAACTCGCAAAAGAAAGTCCTGGCGAAGTAAGGCTTGGGCGTGTTAAGTATGGTATGGATACTAACTTGAACGTGAGAGATATTCAAGTTACTTTTAATCTTTCTAGTGCTCAGTTAAGGATTTTCATCAATTGAATTTAGAACTGCTTCTTCAATTCTTGTATTCTGATGGGCACCATTTTAAATGATTGTTTGGCTGTTTCAGCCTTCTGTAAACACTTGAAAATGTTCACCTATCTGATGGGACTTTATTGGGAAAGCGCACTTGATACAATCGTTAGGTTTTTAGTGCGAAACTATACAGGTAATGGATGTCTGACAACTCTTCATTATTGAAATTAATCATTCCTTTTCCAAATAACAATGTGCAAATATTTCAACAGCGTTCAAGTTAAGCTGATCTGTTAAAATTAATACAAACAGAAGAGTATTAATTTTGCCGCCACAGTCTACTGCTATTAGTTTAGGAACACACAAATGATTGTTCTTTATTTTTTTTTACTGCAAAATTGTTTAAGATACGAAAAAAAATCAAGAGATATATTTCATTACAAAATGACATAGCATTAAGAAAATAATTTTTATTTAGAACAAAGCAGTGGCATATCATTTTTTTTTCATTAATATTTTTTAAAAATATCTAATGTATTTTCGAAAAAAGTTTAACACCTTGTGCATAAAAGATAAAGCAAAAGCAGACCTATGCCTACATGAATTTTTTATCTTAAAATTGGAGAAAGATTAACCCCCTTCAATACTGGTATTCAATTATGTGACACTCTGTATGATTGATATACTTTATTCCATTAAAGATCGCTATGTTAAAAAACATATTTTTGACTCATATTTGTAACTTCTTTCATAGTTTCCAATTGAATCTCAAAAGTTGAAATTTATACTGGAATTTAATATCATACAGGTCTATGAAGTGTGCAATTTTCATATTTTTATCAGGTCCCCTAACAAACGCAGGCCAAAAGATTGAAAAAAATCAAAAATTTGTTTTTAACGTAGTGTATTTTTTAAGGGTAAGCTCTCACCATTGATACTATATAAAAAGTAACTATGCTATGTAGTGTAGTAGCACAAAAACATTAATGCTGTTAAATCACTCCTTCTTTGGAAAACTACTGTTCAAAAATTGAGTTTTTAAAATTGTGACAAATGACTTTGATCTATTAAAATGATAATAACAAATACAGCTAGGTGATAATGGTTTTAATTTGTAGGCCAGAGTGTACTGAACTAAATGCTTTTTATTGGAAAGGTCTGGGGCAACCCGTTACTGAATTATTAAGAAAATCGCAGATGCTTGCACATGCGAAAAAACCCTTGCGGTCTAAAACAAAAATGACTGTCGTTTCTAAATAATAAACAATAAAAATTTTTAAAAAATATTTTTGTGTCCATTAAACATCAGGGAATTCGCCCAGCAAATATCCACATTTTTGAGATGGTCAAGCAATCAGTGCTGGACCACTCTCCTTAACCCTTTAACTGCTACGTCCATAAATATACGTTTTCAAAACACATACTTAAGGTGCTACTTCCGTAAATATATGTTTTATAATTTCAAAAATCTTTTATAGTTGCTAATATGTATTTCGTAAATCACGAGTATTTCCGGTTTTATTATATTTAGTCGAGTTCAGATTTTCAATTGTATTGCAGGTGCTTTCATTGCTAAATAGTGCACATGTATAAATTCTTATAATGGCAGGATATATCGGTTTGACTTATAAGGAAGCAAGCAGTTACTGAGGAAAAGTTACAGAGCAGTTACTGAGTTACCAAAAAAAAAAGAAAGAACAGTAGATATTTTAACCCTGATTGTGACGTTGGACTTTACTTGGTACCGTTTTGAAATATTTCACACATTGAAAAAAAAATATTTAGCACAACTGATTTTTATTTACATAAAAAAAGTATAGTATTCATTTGCATTTTTTCAATATCTAAGTTCGACAGGTATGCTATGAACGTATGAACGCACCACAAATTATATAATTTATATGCTATGTCAGTAATTTGTAACAGTTTATTTTCCCTCTTCTAAAATAACGCATAAAAATTATGTGTTGTGTTATAAAATTTTTAAATTTACTTTTATAATTCAAAATAAATCGTACTTCTACAATTAATACAAAATTAAAACAAAGTATCATAATTTCGAAATACCTCAATTATTGTCCTTCTTTATTCTAATTATATGGTAAATAAAACGCATAGTTATAAATGTCTAGTTTGTATTGTAAAGCCATGCTAAAACTCGAACAAGCTGTCCAGAATTTCCACAAAGTATCTTCAAGGTGATGTCGAATAGCGTGCTTTTGCGCACCTGCTTGCTGAGGCTGTTGTCGACGAATCGGATCAGTCGGCTTTTGATCATTCTAACGTCAATATGGATCAATTCACATCCAAGGCTGACTTGCGAGTCACAATTTAGTTTTGAACAATCCATCGATCTGAATGCTTTAGAAACTCATCATGCGTAACACAAAAGAACTAATGAACTAGAAAAATAAAACAACACTTACGAAATGAAGCTGTAATGGTTGTGCGAGGCTGTTAAATTTTTACTGCGTTCCTCATGTTTCAACATGAAAATTTTGTTTTAATTCGGAAGCAACACTTTAGAGCTGATTAATGGTTGTAAGAAGAAGTTAATTTAATTTTGTATAAAACGATTACGTATTGGAAACTTACAATATGGTTCTAGTTTAAGAGGCGTTGTTATAACAATGTAGACAACTGCTTTTCATGTGTTTGTTCAATGTTGGAAGTCCACATGTGGGTCGAGCTTGTTTGTTGACTGGTCTGTAAGTGGCCATGCCCTGAATTCATGGTCGGTAAGTGATATCCCCTTTTGAGACAGTCATCTGTTCGACGTTCATGTCATGTTTAAACCGTTATGTTGGTAATTTGAACCCATGGAAACTAACATCTTTGCGATAATATTTAATTATGAACTTAACTTTTCAAATGTGGCTTTTGGATCAAAATTATGCTTTATAAAATTGTTTATCTAACAAAATCTTTATGAATTTACATTATGAATAATGTAGTCCTATATTCGATTACACAGGACAACTTTTTAACAAAGATTAAGTTTGCTAATTTAAAAGATCTTATTACAAAACTAATTTTGTATGTATGTGAGTCATTTAGTTAATACTGAAAAGATGATAAAAAAAGCTCATAATTATGTTAATGATATTTATTTTATTATATTTATTTATTATATTTATTTACCTTAGAACTGTGCTTTGCAATTATCGTCATTGTCTCAGGACATGGTGGCGCCTATCTGATTTAGCTTAACTTTGGTTTGCAAACAGAATTCGACTTACCCCATCCCACTTCTCATTGCTCTACCCAGGAATAGACCCCTAGCTTTGTCGGAAGACTTTGTTCTCTAGCGCCTTAATATAAAAAAAAAGACGTTCCAGTCTTTTGTAAAACAGAAGTCGTTTCAGTGGCACCCTTCCAACGTAAGGCCTAGCAAAAATAGTTACACTGGCATCACAACGTGAGGCCAGCCAACTTCAGAAATTCGTATCAACGTAAGCAATAGTATTTATCTTGTCCATACTTATCACTGGATTCAAAGAATTATATATAAACCAGAAGTGCATAAATTTAATAAGTAGTGTCCATGCACTATTACACAAAAGAAAGAAATCATAGATGTACAAAACCTGTCTGATTTATTGATTTTATTTTGAGGCGCAAATTGCTGTGTCTAATATTATTTTATGTATTTTATTTTATTTCAGGATAAACGTAGTACCATCTATAAATACAAAATCTTGTATTCTTATAACAGAATATACTCGTTGAGATTCCTTTATTTTTCTTGGCGATATTTCTTGCTTTTACATACTATCTAAGTACAGTGGCGCCCTATTCATCTGTATTTATTTAACGACCCCCTAATAGTCGCTCTAAACCGCTGAAGATAGAGTTCAGAGCTAGTGCGGAAGTCTTCAAAAGTCAGTTGTGTTAATACGACTGCACGACTTTTGTAAGAAAAGATAAACGTCTATTTAGAAAGTTGCACTATCGCCCAAGGCGTGTGGCTAGATAGCTTATAAATTATAGGTTCTATGTAATTCTGAATGCTACATCCGTATATATACGTTTCTAGGTTTTCTTAATTCAGCACACAAGTGGTACAGTTTCATCCTTAATTCAGCAGTGAAAGGGTTAAAATGTGTGAAAAGTCAATTTCATTAGTATTTGTTATACACGGATATAAAACAGCCTAAACATAAAACACTAACTTTGATATATAAGGTTGGGGAAAAAGAAATACATTATTTTTTTGGTAGATGGCTGTAGTGATCCATATCTCGTAAAGTATCGATCAAACAATTTCAGATTTATGCTCATTGCCAAGGTGACATTTCACACTAAAAAAATTATTTTGCTGATTTTTTTTGTTTATTCGGTTGTGAGTTACAGGGTGTTAAAAATGGAAGTTAACAAAGAGAAAATGTTGTATGTTTTACAGTTTTTCTTTGATAAAGGCGAAAATGCAAACCAGGTGGCTGAAATTGTTAATGGTTTTTATGGTCTCGATACTGTAACAGCTAATTACATGCAATTTTGGTTTCATCGATTCTGTTCAGGTATTTTTGGTGTTAAAGATGCACCTCGCACAGGCAGGCCCGTCGTCACAAATGTCGATAAAATCTCACAAATAATCGAAGTTGACCGGCATGTTAGTAGTCGTAGCATCACCCAGGAGCTAAAGATCGACCATAAACAGTTTAAAACCATTTGCACAAAGCTGGATTCAAAAAGAAGCTTGATGTTTAGGTGCCACACCAATTAACACCAAAAAACATGATGGATCAAATTTCCATCTGTGAAGCCTTGGCCAAACGGAATGAAATCGACCCATTTCTTAAACGGATGGTGACTGGGGATGAGAAATGAGTCACATACGATAACATTGTGCGAAAACGATCGTTGTCAAAGCACGATGGAGTAGCTCAAACGGTGACCAAACCAGGACTAACGGTCAGAAAGGTTCTGCTGTGCATTTAGTGGGACTGGAAAGGAATCATTTATTATGAGTTGCTTCCATATGGCCAAACACTAAATTCGGATCTGTACTGTCAACAACTGGACCGTTTGAAGCTAGCAATTGACCAGAAACGGCCAGAATTGGCCAACAGAAGAGGTGTCGTGTTCCATCAGGACAACACCAGGCCCCACACGTCTGTAGTGACTCGCCAGAAATTCCGAAAGCGTGGTTGGGAAGTTTTAATGCATCCACCATATAGTCCGGTCCGGCACCAAGCAATTACTACCTTTTTCTCGCATTGCAAAACTTTCAGAGTGATAAGAAATTGGCATCAAGAGAAGATTATGAAAATCGATTGCTAGAGTTTTTCACCAATAAGGACCAAGATTTCTATGAGAGAGGCGTTATGAAGCTACCTTTAAAACGGCAATAAATTATAGAACAAAACGGTGCATATTTGACTCAAAACTGACAATCCAAAACAAATTAAATAAAGTCTTAAAGTTCACGCAAAAATAATGGCTTCCCTTTTCCCCCAACCTTTTATTATATTTTCAAAATCGTTTTTAAATGCTTTATCATTTGAAAGTTTTGGTTTGCATGGATGTAAAACGGTCTAAACATAAAACACTAACTTTGATATATTATATTTTCAAAATTGTTTTTAAATGCCTAATCATTTGAAAGTTTTGGTTTGCAATAAAACCATGAAGGTTTTTGTTTTAAATTGTGTATAAATTAGCATAAATTTTTTTAAATGGCACTTTCATTATTTTGCAGGTGCTAATGGAGAATGAAAAGAAGTGGGACTCTAGTCAATTGCGAAAGTATGATATAGATAAGCTTGAACAAATTCCTAGATTGGATTACAAAGATCCAAAAGTGGATGAAATTATGAGTGAAAATGTAAGTTGTTTTTATGTGAAAAGTGTTAGATTTTATGTATAGCGTACTTCTTTATTGAGAATATCTTGCAGTTATGTTTTGCATAATAGGATTGCTTTAAATTGCTATTTGGATAGTGGTTAATGAATAATGCATGACATACTTAACAATATATCAAACCTTATGTAAAATGTGAATAAATATGTAGATTAAATGTTTATATTTACATTGTCGTATATTCAAGTTGTTTAAAAAAGAAATTTAACATTGTTTTATTTATGTATCTACTTATAGTGTTTAAAACATGAATTTTGAAGAATATATAAGACCATTTACCAAATTTTGAAGTTTATGCTGATAGAATAAAAAAAAGTGAAAGGAAACCTTCGGAGTTTAATGTAGTTTTTTCTTCTTTTGAAATATTCCTACTGGATTCCTAGCTGGATTTCATTGGGATGAGATATTATCCAATTTACCACTGAATGAGGCAGTAAATGTATTTTATAACATTATTTATGAAGCAATCGAACTGTATGTTCCTATTCGTAAATCCAGGCATTCTAATTTTCCCATTTGGTTTTCATCTGAACTCAGATCTCTAATCTATAGAAAGAAAATAGCCCACAAGATATATAAGTCTACAAACTCTGTTCATGATTACCTTATTTTTTCTAATTTAAGGAATAGGCAAAAAAAATTAGCAATCATTTGTTATAGGAATTATGTACGTAATATTGAGAACTCTATTTCGGACAATGTTAAACGGTTTTGGAGTTTCACTAGTAGACTAAGGGATGATTATGGAATTCCAAACAGGATGTTTTATAATAATGAGGCTGCATGTGGAGGCAATGAGATTGCAGATTTATTTGCAACCTATTTCTCATCTGTTTATGTTAGTAGCAGTGGATATAATATGTCTACTGTAAACAATAATACATCTAATATCAATGTAACACATTTTAATATTGATTTAGCAGACATTTACTCAAAATTAAACAATATTGATGTAAATATATCTCCTGGTCCTGAGTTCCACCTATATTTTTGAAAAATTGTGTTTGTACTATCTCAAAACCCTTATTTATATTATTTAACCTGTCCTTAAGTGAAGGGGTGTTTCCAGCTTATTGGAAAGCTAGCTTTGTTACTCCAGTTCATAAATCAGGTGATAAGTCTAACATTTCTAATTATAGGCCTATTTCCATAATAAGTTGTATACCAAAAATTTTTGAAAGTTTTTTATCTCATCACCTAACCTTTACATTTAAGAATTTAATTATTGATGAACAACATGGTTTCTGTGTAGGACGCTCTACCACAACCAACCTACTGTTGTTTGTAGATTTTATTACTACTGCTTTTGAAAAAGGTCATCAAGTTGATTGTATTTATGGTGATTTTAGAAAGGCATTTGATACTGTCAGCCATAGACTAGTTTTGACTAAACTTGCAACAATTGGCATTGGAGGATTTTTGCTTGATTGGATCTCTAGCTACCTTACTGGGAGAAGTCAGTTTGTTAAAATCCGAAATTTTATATCAAAGGAAATTGTAGTTAAATCAGGTGTTCCACAAGGTTCTCACCTTGGTCCAATCTTATTTATATTGTTCATCAATGATATTAAATCAATTTTTAAGTTTGCAAAGTTTCTTTTGTTTGCAGATGACATTAAAATATATATGTCTATTTATTCTCCTGATGATCATTTGTTACTTCAATCTGATCTGGCTAGATTTTGCGAATGGTGTGATCGTAACGAATTACAGCTAAACATTAATAAATGTTATTGCCTAAGATTTTATAGAAAACATAATCCGTTCAGGACATTTTATACTTTAAATAATCGACTTTTAGAGATCTTAACTGAGACAAACGATTTAGGAGTGTTAATTGATAAGGACCTAACATTTGTTTCCCATATCAAAACATTTCAGCCAAAGCAATGCGTATGCTTGGATTTATTAAAAGAAATACTAAACATTTCACAAATATTAATTCAATAAAATATTATACACCTCTCTGGTCCGTTCACATTTAGAGTATGCATCGCCTGTCTGGAATCCAATCTACCATTGTTATTCTGACTTGATTGAGCGTGTTCAGAATAGATTTCTTAAATATATTTTATATAAGCTGAGTCTTCAAGTAACTTTAAATAACGAGCACGCTGTCATTCCAATTTTGAATATGTCCTCTCTGTCTGATAGGAGGTGTATCAATTATATATGTTTCGTCTTCAATGTTTTGAATTCTCATATTATCTGCCCTGAACTTTTACAGAAGATATGTATATCGTGCCTCCTAAAGTTACTAGGCATCATGAAATTTTGTTTATTGGGTTTCATAGAACCAACTATGGTTATTTTTCTTCTATTGATAGAATGTGTAGACTAATTAATAAGCATCATAATTCATTCCATTTGTTCGATTGTACTCTATATTCACTAAAAAAATCATTACGATATGTCTCATTTAAATAGTGTAAGTTCTAGTTGTACATACATTACTATGCTATACAGCAATATTTTTAATATCTAATTGCTATTTTGTTGTGTACTTCATTTTTGTTTATACACTTCACTTATCTTACTTATTCTTCTTATATAAATTAATTTAATTAGTGCATATAATTTAAATTGCAAGTTGTTTAAAAGCTGCATTATGTTGTTTAAGTTACCTGTATCAATAATTATATTGTAATTTAAAATAATGGTGTTAACCGTAAATATAAGTAAATAAATAAATAAATAAATAAATAAATAAAATTCCTCTGATCAGGCACAATTATCAAACACAAGGAATGTATTTGCTTGTGCATTTAAAGTGTAGATAAATGAAAAATATATCAACTGTGCCATTGGCATTAAACATGACTTATTTATCACATGATAAACTACTTCTTTCTTAGGATTTCTTATAACCAAGAACAAATATATGACAAAGATAATGTTTCCTGATTTGTGTTTGGGTGATGTTATAAATCACCTTCATATGTTACAAGTTTTGGATTAAAATAATTTGTTTCTTGTTTCAATTACTTTTAAACTCCCATTCCAAACTCGGAGGGCATTTTTCTACTCTCTGTTCAACAAATAGTCACAAGCATTAGAGAGACAACCTACAAATGGCAAAAATAACATATACAAACTAAATACACATCAACACGTAGAATTATGATCTACGAATAACATAGAAGCTTCAACTATATTTACATTATATGGTTACCAAAATTTTCAAGTAATACAATTTAAAAATAGCATGCAACAGATTAAGGCCCATGAGTGGGTTTAGTTTTAAAAAAAGTTTCATTTATTTATGTAAATTATCATGTGTTATACACATTCTTGTAAACGTTTTAGTTAGATGCATTCATGTTTAAAAATACACCTGATTAGATATTGAAATCATTTTGAAGTGGATTTGTGATTACTTATGCTATTGATAAGGAAATTTCATTAAAATAAAACGTAGCAAACAAAATGTTAAAATAATATTAACAAGTGTTGTATATTTCACATTTATTTGTAGCAAATTGATGATTTAATTTATTAGCATTAATTGGGTTTACAAATAGGGTGTTTAACTACTTTATTTTGATTTTACTTTAAGTTTTGACCTTTCGTCAAAAATAAGGATAAAGGTTGTACAAATATTCAGTTTATTTTGAAGTTTCTTAGACTTTTAAAGTATGGATTATTTATTAGTATTATTATTAATGTTGCACATTTTATTGCTCAATAGGAAATACCCATTTACAGAACAAATTATATACTTAAATGTTTTATTTTGAACACAAGGAAAGGTTCAACTAGAAATATATTTAGATATTTTTCTTAGAGCCAATACCTATGGGAGGTCGAAACTGTTGGTAAGGATATTTTGAGATTCCACGTACACTTTTAAATACTATTTCCTTATCCGTTGTTTATGAAGTGTTTCTTTATTATTAAGGTTTAGACAGCTTTAAGAACTTCTATGTTTTCTTTTGTTTAATTAATCATAATAACTTACTTTCAGGAGCCCCAGCCTTTTTTATTTTTGGGACAGGTTTTTATCCTACATAGGCATTTGTTTTTAGCGAGGATCTCCACGTCTCTCCTTAGGGTATATTTAGCCATTTTATTTTTTTATATGGATTCAAGGACTTGGTATGCCGTGTTTGTGTGTTTGGTCGTTCCATTTTGGTAAGAATTTTGATACTCCCATTATTTATACACCCACGACCACGTCTCATAGATCACCACAGAGAGCAGAGCTTTAGTTAACCTTTCTTCATTGTGGTCGAGAAAAATGGACAAATCATTTCCGTCTGTATTTCTCCAGTAGAGTGCCTAGAAAGATGTTTTTGTTTCAAGTGCAGTCGTAAAGGAGTCACTTTAACCTGTTGATATGTATGTTCAAAAAACAAGCGAAGAAACACGTTTAGTGATTGACATGCTGTTCCATCCCAAAAGGTTACAATGATGTTTTGTGAACAACATAATTTTTTAAATAAGGACGATTGGTAAGAATGCTTTAAATTAGTTTAAACATTTTATCGGACTTTAACTAAGCCTAAAACTGATTGGTTGTTTGTTGATAAACCTTGTAATAACCATCCATATATAGAGGTGAAATTTAAGATTCAGGTTACACTACTTCTTTGACAGTCCCTTTATTGAAAAATTTAAAGTAAAAATTTTGTAATACTGACAAAAAGGAATATCTACAATGGATGGATCTTTAAAAAGTGTAGTAGGTTCAATTTACCTACCTATTTCTATAGAAAAAGAATGTTGAATTTGTAATGTTTTGGTCATTTCTTCTTTGTCTCATGCATTTATTTTTGGAAGTGATTTTTCAAAATTATCTGGGTTAATAGCGAATTTTAAAAATAATTCATGGCGTACTCAAGGAGGTGTTGGAAATTGTATTTTATATTTGGGTTGTTTGTCATTGGCAATGAATTGTGATAGTAGTTTGTTTTGTTTAGATGATCTTCCAAATGTTCGGCAGTTACGAGCTCGGACTATAATTGATTCTTTTAAAGATATTAGTAGTGTTGATTGATTAAGACGTACAGACGAGATGGTCATGTACATCAACATGGGTGATACAAAACCCTTTTGCAGAAAACTATATGCGATATTGTCTTATATGAGTAAAATTTTTAATGAGGAATTAGATGATATACTTAAGTTGGGAGTGTTTGAACCGTGTCAAAGTCCATAGAGTCGTAAGTATTATTAATGATAAAGCCCATTGGAAGAAATCCTTTTTAGTTGTGATGGTAGAGCTTTGAACGACTTAACGAAACACAACAGTTACTCTATGTCAAATTCAGATTATATAAGACGCATACATTTTGAGTCTGGACCTGCACAAAAGCTTTTGGCACATCCCTATCCCTGAATCTGCTAAAGATAAGACTGTGTTTAGTATTATTTTGGTTTGGAAAACTCTGCGCAAACTCAACAATGGTTAGTCGATGCAATTTTTAGACCTTAATTTGAACCGTGCTAGGTTTGTTATTTAGTTGATATAATTCTGTGTTCTATATCTTTTAAGGAACATCTTAAACTTTTGGGAGAAGTGAAGGATTCAAATTTGCTTCATACAGATCCTGGGAGTGTCGGCAATGGTCAATTTTCCTTGTCCTAGAAACAGAATTTGCAACCTCATCTTGCAGTGAGTGAGAGGCTAACTACAAAATCCCTTTCCTAAAACAAGTTGTTAAAGGAATGACAGTCTTCCGACAGCTATGGGTCTTTTCCTGGGCTGAGCAATGAGAGATGGTCGTGGGTCTTCAAAAGCTATACTCCCTACACTATAGAAACTAAAATTAGAATAATACTAAAAAGGGTGCCACCATAGGCTTATAAAAACAAGACGTACTCTAAGGGAGAACTTGGAAACCCTCAGAGAAAAATATTGACTTCACTATGTGAACACAATTATCAAAAAGAAGTGCGCATTACCTGTAATAAAGTAATATAGTTATGACAAAGAAAGGACAAGGCATGCTCTTACTACCTTGCTATTGTAAACGAAACAACATATAAAATCGTATCCTGTAATAAAATATATCTATTATCAAACCACACTATTGGAGCTATTTGAGGATTACTGTAAGACAAGACTACCAAAGAGCTTGTTGTTTTAAACTCTTTCTAATATAAAAACCAAGTTCTATTACTGACGAAACCTGATAGAAAACACTGAAAGCGGCAGCAAATTTAACTTTAATGAAGTGTACTTTTCTTACTAAATTCATACAAAAACAGTAACTTTTTATACAAAATAATTTACGTGGCTTCTGTATATCAGATCTGTATATTTGGGCTCATATAATTGTTGACACTACAACCAGTATTTTAAATTTTAGGAAAAAACATTTACCGTTTGCAAATTTTAGAACTCTATGTTAAACGTCACTTTCAAAGTTAAACAATTCCTTAAAATGTGTATCTTAAAGCTATACTAAACCGTAGCCAAGGGTATACATTCACTTAACAATCTACTTAAGTTTGAGATATAATTTTTAATAATCATTTGCTTGGCTGTGCAATGCAAACCAATGTTAAGTTACAAATATTACTTTAAACGTAAATATTGATACCTCCAATGGAAATTCTGATTATGCCTTAATATAAACAAATATTTGTTAGGTTAACATTTTGGCATAAATGTGACATTGATCTCCTTTTTCAAATTTCAAAACAAACTGGTGGCAAAACAAGTATAAAGCTAATCGCTTACCTTGAATTGTTAAAATAATGTTGAACATTCACAAGATCGCACAAGAAAACTATATGTTTCGAATTGAAACAAGTAAACTTGTTATAGAAATTTTTAAGAACTGCAAATTACCAAGGAATTGAATACTTACACTATTTTCCTTTACTATTTGAAGATAACTTGCTAATTGAATGTATTATTCGTCTTCCACAAACCAATAAATTGAAACAACATAAATCAGAATGCCACATATATCTAGGAGGAACTCTCCTCGTGTCAAAGTAATCTTCTTAAAACCATCAGTAAAAAGCGCATTAACAAAGAAAGCAGAGCTAAATGGCAATTCGTATATCGCACACTTCATTCCTCTTAAAATCTATATTGTTTCAAGAACCGAGAGCGATGTGCAGCTGGTATCTTTGCTTTATACAAAAATTTCTTCTCTGGCCTCGCCTATAAATGTAAAGATTGAAGAAGCTTTAGTTTTTGTAACCATGTTTTCACAACCAGATTATTCAGTTCCGTTCGTCATATAGTATGATGCGAGTATACAGGTCTTGGAGTAGTTTTAATTCAAAGTGTAGACGGAGAGGAGTGCGCTATTTCTTATGCCAGCAAGTCACACAGAATGCAATTATTCAGTCACTGAAATGTGTCTTGCACTTATATTTGCAATTGAATTATTGTCTGTTAATGGAAAGAATCTGTTTTACGGATGTCACAGACCATTATTCGCTGCTCTAGTTGATTTGGGAGTTGATTGGGGAGATAGACTGCCCTGTCCGTTTGATGCAACATACATTTGATCTGATGCACAAGGAAGGGAAGTGTAATGTTGTCCCAGACTGTCTCGATCGTGCTCGTGAAGGAGAAACTCCTGTAGATTTTTTTGTAATAAAGTTAAACAGTTGTGATTTTTCATGTTCTAGAGATGTTGGGTTCAACATCTATGAGTGTGATAGTTCTGGTAGCTTGAAGTCTTATCTCAACGCCCTGTTCCAAGCTGTCGTTGACCACTCAGTTTTGTGTAATCACATCACATCGCCTTGCAATAAAAAAATACTTATTTGAAGTTTGTAAAAAGTCATTCTACAATAATTTTGGTGTAGAATTCGCTATTAAATTCTATTTTAGTGCTGTTATTATTGGTTATTTTTGGATTCCTTTAGTCAACTAGGGTGCACCACTGACAATTACTGCCTATAATACCGATCCCTCATAGTATACCGTTGTTTTGGAACAGTTTATCGAGGAAGATCCTTCATGAGTATCAGTAGCCATAGGCTTATAGTTGTTTTTAAATCCTGAGTTCGTCGCTCTAGGTAATTCCCCACACTTTGATAGTCGCATAATTTAAAAATAAATATTAGAACCATCATTGCTTTGCGGAATATTATATTTTGCTTCCCCCCCCAATACACCCTTGGGATTGTTGGTATATATCTTTACAAGAAAATTTTGTCATCACCAGAAAGCCATCCCCAATGGAAGGTGGAAAATGATTTTATTTTTAAGTTAATTCCTTCCAACTTACCCTTGTCATCAATTATTGTAAAGTGGAAGTATCTTGTTCCGAAGCTTCAGCAAAAACTGTTTCCACGTGTCCAGAATGTTATTATGGGCAAAAAATGAAAGTGGATATATTAAGGTTTTGCAAAAGGTGTTGACTTTTGAAGCTCAGAAGTCTTCAAATACAAGTTCTCTCGGAATTATGGGAAACGAAAAAGAATAAGGTTTACGTTTCAAACAATAACTTTCATTCCCTCATTCTAAATTGGGACTTGTAGTGATTGGTTTTCAAAGTTCAGCATTATTGCACATACTTCATAGTTTCAAAGCACATATCATAGAACGATTTATGGAAGAAAAGGTTTTCTTAATATTTAAAGTACTACAGTTTTCTTATCTGCGACCACTGTTGTCTGACCATATTTGTAGATCTTTGTGTGCAAAATATGAAATACATAAAATTTGGTTTAATGTTCTCTGTTCTTCTCAATGCAATTTTGTTGTATGAATTAATAAAACAGTGTGTATCACTATTCGTTCATACATTAGTGAGCTTTCTTGATATCCCGATTTACCACAGATGCAACTTGCCATTAGTTCGACAAAACATCAGTCAACAAGTTATTCCCCAACTTGTTTTAGTCATCACGTTCTGCAGAGTGGTAAATTTTATGGTGCAGTATGTGAACTACAAAATGACATTGAAGTCATTTCTAGTAGTCAAACTGTATGTTTTGAACCGTTTGGGCTTTTTTATGTTCTTAACGATGTATGCGCAATGTTACACTTAGCCTGTGAACGTTCCAGGTGCCCATATAATTTATGGAAGTAAAATATTTTGTTTAATGTTGGCGATAAAGTGTGAAGGACTAATAAAATATTCTCTAGTGCTGGTGATAAATTTACTGCTAAATTAGTGCCAAATTTTAGTTTGTGTCGAGTTTGCAAAAAGATTTCAAGCTTAGTATGTGATGGATTTAAAGCTGGTAAGTGGCGTATTAGGATTTGAAACCCTTCTCTGATTATAGTAATTTTGAAGATGAAGTAGAGAAATAAGTTGATAGGAGTAGATCAAACTATGCCCTGAATGAAGTCCAGAACTGGTGCAGAGCAAACAAGATGAGTATTGCACCCAACAAAACCAAATATATGCTTATAAAAGGAGCACTAAAGTGTGATCCAATAATTAAACTAGAAGGAGTCAACATCAGGAGATCCCCTTCATACAAATACTTAGGTATAACCCTAGACGAGAAATTAAATTTCACTGAGCATATAACAACCGTGTGCAATAATGCTACAAAGGTCATGCAAAACATCGCAACACTGGCGCAACGGCATTACAAAATCCCCCTTGGCTGTGTGAGGCTATACCTCAACAGCGTGCTTGCGGCAATGGTTTCATATGCTGCGAGCGCCTGGGGCCACCGCATAAACATAATCAAGGTAAAACAAAAACTATTGTCAGCCCAAAGAAGCATAATCCTAAGAATGACAGGGGCATATAGAACAACGGCACATGACGCTCTCCATGTGCTAATCGGAACAATGCCACTCCACCTAATAACCAAGCTAAGAGCAGCAATATATCATTTAACAAACAACGACCAAAATAAACTAAAACAACTTTTAAAAACCGAAAATCTCCCAACCACCAAAAAAGGGATAAAAGAAAGCATAATCGCGGAATGGCAAGCTAGATGGGACGGCAGCGATACTGGTAGAAGGGTGTACGCTGTCATTCCTAACATAACACAAAGACTAACAAACAAACATCTCATACCTAGCAGAGGACTGATCCACTTCCTCACTGGCCACGGCCCGTATCCGACCTATCGGGACCGCATGCACTTAGCACAGAACGACACCTGTACATGCGGAGAGGTTGGTACGCCCGAGCACGTTGTGTTTGAGTGCGTAGACCTCACCCAGGAACTACACGGATACAGAACAAAACTACAAGACATCCCTATCAACGAAATGATATGGAACGAACAAATTTTCCCAAACCTAAACGCACTGGCTCAAAAGACTACGCAAGTATTACACAACCGCTACCTTGAACAGGCCTCTTAAAAACGGCACGCAATCTTATGTACCAAACTGAGACACCAAGGAACAACTGCTCTAGGATCCCGGGGGCTGCACCCCCGACGCCAGAGTCCGTCTTCTGGAAATTCCGAGAACAATAGCTCTCGAAGACCGAAGGAAGTACTCAAACCCAATCAAAACCTACCGACCAATCATGTCTCTAGCAATAAGGACTAACATTAGTATTAAGTTAGGCTAAGTTTTAGGATAAGTAGCAGAATAGGAACTTTTTACGCTAACACCACTGTATGAAATCAAAAACTAACTGTAATTGGGGCAACAAAATGTCAAATTGAAGTATTTATTTCCACCCCGACTGTAACCTGTACCATTCCAACACGCATAAAAGAAATTAACCTTTTGGAAATCGAACACACAACCACACAAACACGAGCGTAAACACAAACACACACACACTCACAACACACGCAAAACAAATGTGCCCTTCAATAACTGGATTTTATTTGTTAATAGGGCTGTCAGTAATTATTTTTATTTTAATAATTTTTTGTCCTAGTGTTTGACTTTACCAATTGAGTCTCTTACGTATTATGTCTTTGCCGATTTGTTTCCCCTAAGGACATGTGGTACCCATAGTTGCTAAAAGACTTCTATTTGTAGTTAACTTTTCTCCATGAATTGTATGGTCATCTATTTCGTTTTTGTGTTTTTTTAACTATCGGTCAAAGTTTACAGTTTAGTTCAAAGTAAGGTAGTCAGATCCTAGATAAAAAATCTTGTTTTTTTTTTTATAATTGTCACTTACCTCGATATTTTTGTTGACCATTTTCTAAGATTGAATACTTTTAAAGTATTTTCTGATTGTTTATTCAGTTGAATTTACTCAGCTCCAAGTAAATAAGTTGTTAAGAAACTTATTTTCAAATAGTATTGTGATTTGCTGGATAGCAGGCGTTAATTATCGCCAGAAAATATTCATTTTAAATTGGATAACTTGATATGCAATGCAATCAGCATGTGAGTCATTAAATAGGATTATGTTTGTAACAAGTTATATGAGCTTGCTTGAGTATTCCTGCTCAGGTTTTTAAAAAAGCGGTAAGCATGAATTCTGAAACGGAGGTGTGAATGTTAAGAATCAATCTTTATCGGGTTTTCGGCTAAACAAATAGTGATTTTAATATGTAGTTTTCCTGAAGTAATTTTGTTGATGCACAAAACAAATGGCGATCTAAAATTCACTCAAGAGTTTTCTGAAGTAGTGGTTATTCTACAATTATGCGTGAACTATGGTTTTGTTGGTATTTTGAAGTCAACATACGTTTTGGTTATGTGCTACAATAATGGTATTATTGAAGTCGAGTAGAAACTTGTCTGGTTAGTTTTGTTTTGTTTAATAAGATAGAGTCAAATATTCGACTACTTTTTCGATAAGTCAAAACTTTAAATGTTCATGTTTGTTTGCTGTTAAAATGATAACAATTGGATGTGATTTGCTTTGTATTTTATTAGTAAATTTTGATAACATAAAAATTTCAATTAAAAATTATTGTTTGTTTGTTCAGTTTGAGTAAAACGGCTTATTGTCATTTGCTTGTAACATATCTTGGTACTTACAATAATATTAACATATTCAAAAATTTGTGTGACATACTTATGAATTTATTAAAGCTAATACGTTAACCGTATCAGATTTGATTTAGATCTTATTTCTCTTAAAGTTATTTGTGGTATTTAACTTAACCATTAACTAGAAAAAAACTCCGGATTTAAAACCAAGATATTTAGTCTTGTATAATTTATGTGCAACATGTATGTTCATTTAAATACAAAACAATTAATGAAAAATAACCTTGGATTTTTATATGATTAATTTTGGCTTGGGACGTTTTGTTCCCAAAAACTCGTACAATAGGTTTGATTTAAAGGTTAACTTTTGTTTTTTTATTTGTTTGGTTTAATTTTTCAAGTGTGTTTTTTTTTAAATGATCTCTCAAGATAAAAGAAATGCAGTTTCTGGTAATCCACGGAAAAGCTCGGTGAAGTACTCTGCTAAATATCCTGTTTTGGTAAAATGTGTCTTAATTGGGAAGTATCTTGAATGCCACCTAATCTCACAGGGTTGCTAGGGAAAAGCCCTAAAAAGAATAACAAGAGGGTGCCAAAACCTGAAATCAAGAGAGTGATTCTGGCTTAAAATTTATCTGAAAAATGTTAAGTACACTATTGGTTAAACATATAACAAACTTTAACCATAAAAACACTAATAGATCTATTTAAAACTAATAGCTGAAAAGGTTTGTAAATTCAAATGTTAAATGACCTGCATTTTCGATCACCGCCTCTGGGTAATTGCAAAAATATTTATTACAACAAAACTGTAACTATACCTTTACATTAGTTGGAAAAACAAATACAAACAAATATCTATATTATTATACATGTCTTACATTCCAACCGTAGTTATATTTAAAAAGTTCTATAAATACAACACCGGAAGCGTGGTTTAATAGACACTATCGGTGGTTGGCAGCGCTAATCTTATACAGATTTGGGCGCGGTTCATCCACCAATGATGTCCTCAATATTGCGCAATACTTCGAAAATTTACATATTAATTTTAGAACAAAGGTAAAACGAACAATATAAACTATGAAGTACTCACATAATAGGTCCAGTTTCCCACGAAGTTGCGCTAGGGTAGGCCCCTAACCAAGTCCAATCAGGGCTCCTCCCGGAGGGATTAGAGATGATACGCCGACGCTCTCAAAAGCGTTCGGGGATCAGCTCCGGCCAGCTAAGGTAGTCATGAGGTCTTCATCCTCAGTCGTAGAGATCGGTGCGCCTAGGTGGCGGCAGATGTCTTACCTATGTAGGGATTGGACAGGAAAATAAGGTATGAGGGTAGACAAACCAAGATAATTAGATAGGATATCTACATAGGTAAACCTAACGATACGTTACCAGAAAAGCGACCACTCTGCTTAAAGGTATTGGCGAAAAGGCCACGTTATAGAGAGAGAACCGGAAACTTCCCCACCCCTTTTCTAGTATTGGTCCAACCCTCTAGGGACAAGCACACTGCGCAAATGCACTACTATGACGTACGGAAGTACCGCCTAGTCTATTTAAAATTCCCGCGCACTGCGTCTTTTGAAATATGCCGCGAAACTTCCGTGCATCCAAACTAAACTAATAACAATGTTTAAGTGACCCTTGGCACGTAACACATGATTGTATTTTTAACGGTATTACACACACGTGATACTTATAATTAAATGAAGCTATTCTTAAGCAAATAGTAAAAATCAAATATATCACAAATTTCTTAACTAAATTCTTAACCTGATCACAAAAACGTACTGTAGGTGCGTTTTATCAGTTCATGTAATGAATTAAAAATGTTCATTTATTTACAAATTTTTGAGAGTATATTTTCAGATGGTTTTCATAAGTACATTACAAGTGACTGTAGCTAAAGCGAACACCATTAAATGCCCCTAGATTGAATTCGAAACTCTCAACATGCTTATGTCCAACATACAGTTGTTGATTTGGGAACCAACGTGCCTCTAAAGTTAAAAATGACCAACTTGGTAGAGTATTATTTGAATATAGTTGACTACTTTCAGTCTGTTCGATAACCTATTCTCTAAGGTAACTAACTTACTCAAGTTGCATGTAGATTGTTTGTATGGTAAGTAGGAAGTGCTCTATTAGAATTTGATCTTTCTTTCATAAAATAATTCAACACATCTTTGGCTAACTTCGGACAGATGAATTAAGACTGCAGTTTGAAAATATGTTTACAATATAGTAAAAAATCAAAACGCATGAGACTTCTGTAACAAAGTCCTCGGTGTAGGTTTGGCCTGTTTGCTTGGCAATCGCGGGTGATTGACTGCAAGTTGGTTGTATTTTCAGTTTTTTTTTCTATCAAGTTACCAATTACAAAACTATTGCTTTCAGTATACGATATTTTATTCAACATCACATTCATACCACCAATATATACATTAATATTAATACTAAGTATATACCAAAAAAATTTGTTTGATTGAATGATTGACAGCAGACAATTTGGTGCTGTACTAATTAGTACTGTCGTAATAAATTTGAAGTTGCAAGTATATAAAGAATGGTAACAGGTTGCAGTAAAGAATCTCTTCACTAAGGATGTGGTTATGTTACATCGAATTAAATTTATGAAATAAATAACAACAGCGTTTGAAGTTTGACACTATATAATTTGATTTTGGATATTCAAGTAAATATCATGAACACTTGAACACTTTCATGAATAATTATTGAATATGTGCAATGCTAACTAGTTTGTGTACTAACAAAAGCTTGTGTATGTTACAAGAGCTCCTCTATACAACCAAGAATTACTATCAGCGAAGTTTAACAATCTTAACCATTAATTCGAATTCTTGAATAAGGATTACTAATGTAACCACTAAACTGTTTGTTTACTATCAAAATGTATATTACGTTACAATTGTGAACTGTCACTGTAAATTCAATTTGTGGATCATTCGTCAGATCACCCTAGAATCCATCTAATGATATCATAATGAGGGTAGGAAAGAGGTACTAAACATATCAACAACATCAGCACCTGCAACACCTAGTACTTCACAACTCAAATCGTCTGGAGCCCAGATGGGTGCTCATAAACCTAATCGGCTTATGAAATTTGACCAAGATCGCCAACGTCCTTGAATGGATGATGACCCATAAAGCTGCTACTGGTATTTAGGAATACGAAACATTTTGTTTAGAATTTTGAATTCTAAGAATTCTGCCGTCGTCAAACAATTGCAATCGACCATTCACTAAATCAAATTCATAATCATCCAACTAAAAAATTGTAACATGCTCTTAGCAAGTGCAAAAATGTAGACTAAGCCCTTGAACCCCTATTCTGATCAACGGCTTGTTCCAATAAGAGATTGGGAAACGAAGCTGATGGCAGAAAATGCATCAAAATTCTGACTCCTTACCCGGTCTATTACAACTACCTTCTAATTCATAACCACCATCGATATGTCGACCTACAACTAAGGTTGCCTAATCTTATTATTTGTACCATTTCATACTGTTACACTTTGAACCCAGTTGCTTACCTTTATTAACACGTTCACTGCCAATCACGTGCTAGCGCGTGATGATGCTTCTTAAGTCAATGCCGATCACGTGCTAGCGCATGCTTTACTCTATGTGTTATATATTACGTTTGATTTAGTGTGGCATTGGAATTGAACACGGGATGTAGTGTAGGCATACCTAAGATATTTAACAAAGTTTTAATGCACGTGGTTTCTAGTTTTGTCTTTTTTTTTATATTGCATTGGGATCAATTATGATGGATAGTAGAGATCAGCAAGCTAGCCTCTCTAGATGTAAAAGGATAAAATGTGACTGTATTCAACCATTATCCACACAAGAACTTCAAAAGTTTGCGGCTCTAGGTTTATCGGATTTTTCAGACGATGAACAGGTTTCTTGTGGTAGTAATACTGAAGATGAGTATTTGCCATCGGGTAACGTTTCAGTTCCAGAAAGTAGCGAAAATGAAGGCGAAAACGAGGATGAAAATGAATTAATTTCTAATACAGCCATCAGTAGGTGTCCTTGTACAAAATCCAGTAGAAGCTCAGTCTATTATGTTGGGAGATGATGCAAGCTGAATGAAACTTAATGTCCATTGCCAATCACGCGCTGGTGCCAAAAATTTATTAGTTATTCATAACTAAGTGAATTAGAAGTTATTTAACAATTTTTTAAATATTAATTGAGAAAAATATAATTTGATTTCTGGTGAAACTTGCTTTTCAATGTTAGCAACGAACGTGTTAACAAATAATAAACATTTATCAGTTCAGCAGTCGATACGTTTTGAGTTTTTTAAGCTTATACCCATCGCTTTTTCATTTTAGAGAAACCCGGAACTTTGAAAGTTTTCCTTATGTCAATGTTGTCTTTAATTTTTAACACTGTTTTCAATATGGAAAAGTTAGACCAAACACTAGCCCTTGCCATTCGACCTTTCTTGAAAGTACAAGCATTTTTGCCATAGCTTTCTTATTTTGCGCACAAAACTCTGTTTCGATAATATTTCTCAACAACCACATTAGCAGCCTCGTTATATCAAAAATTTTTTAAACGACGAAGGTAATATAAATAAAGTTTTATTATTTATTTTACTATGGTAACTTGCAATAATGCCTACTAAAGTAATCGTAATAAATACAATGTTAATGATTTTTTTGTGGATGTCAATTAATTCTCATTAAACCGTTTAGTAAATATGCAAGTGGGTGTAATCGCCAAAATGCATAAAAAATCATATTCAAGACTATAAAGTATTATTTAATGTGAAGGACGTTTTATTGCCCTTGCTACACTGGACAATAAAATTACGCCTGTGGGATTAAAAAATTTTTCTTCAATTCATCAGTTTATAATATAGTATTGCATGCATCGCTTTTTTTTTAATTATTTGTATAATTTTTTGTTTGTTATAGAAACCAGTGGTGATAACCGGCTCAAATTTAGTGAAATCTGCTAAGAAATGGAACCTACATTATTTAGAACAGAACATGGGTAGTGGAGATTATACAGTATTCCTTTCAAAAAATCATAAATTTAAGTACTATGATGATAAAAAATTAACTTTCGAATCATTAAATGGCACTATTATTAAAATAGCTGAATTTACACCTCCCACGAGGAAAGTTGGTATGAAACTTCCAGAATTTATTAAAAAACTAAAGGAATGGAAAAACGGTGATGAAAGGTAATTAATTTTTATAGTTGTTTTTAACAGTTTTATATTTGTCTCTAGGATAAAAAGTCTATATCAATGTTTGTCCTTGTTGCATAATATTCATAGGGTTTTGCATAGTTATTGCTCCGTGTAGACTAAACTAATAAATCATGAAAATGTTGTGCTTTACAATTGTGACATTGTTTTTATGAGCTTTTGTTTGTATAAATGAGAATATTATAGTTTCTAAAAGGGAAATATACTGTTCTTTAAACATAGGATTGAAGATTTTGATACGAGTAAACAAACAAAGCATCAACTTTAATCCATAAATATCAATATTAAAACAGTACATTTTTAAGCCAGTTGCAAGTTTATATAGCACGGTAACCTTTATCCCTATTCACTCGTGCATTTTCGGCAAACAATTTTTAAACACTTCATGTGACATTGTGTAGTAAATAAAGAGGAATGGGTCAGCATACCTGTTGATGCAAGAAACATTAAAACAGCTTCTATTGTATTTCCAGTTATTTCCACAACTGTTGTGATAAACATTTTAATTGTCCATGGGCATTCGCTTTTTGTTGTTTTTATGATAAAGTCATGTCCGTGGGTGTGTAGTTATGTTTTATTGTAGACATATTATTTTGTATTTAAAATTCAGTTTAGTTTCTAGTTAATGTGTATTAATATAAATTTTCAATCCTTCCAATGCTTTTCGTATTGCAAAAATAACCACAAGCATACTGAAAGTGGAACCTGCAATTTATCAACTGGGTAAGTGACTTTAATGGTTTTTTTCATTTCACCTTACTGTTAATCACGCTCCATTATCGGTAGTTCTACTGCTTCAGAGCTATTCGAAGGAAAGTCAAATATTACAATTTATATTACATTTCATTTACGTCTGGTAACGAGGTTGTATTAACAGATTGGTTCTTCGTGCCGGATCTCAATCAGTTACACATATGGACGTTAAAAATAGTAAAATTCAATTTCGTTTAGTGAAGTTCGCATATTGAAACGACAAAAACACATTATTCTAGCTGTCACAGCATATCAAGTTGTCGTACCTTCATTCAAACCAGTTTCATTGCTTAAATTTCTCAATTGTTGCAAGACGTGCTTGTGGGCAGTCATAGTTCAAAGTGCTTGATAAATATACACGTTGCACATCTGTTCAAATTCTGTCAGTTTTTGCGATTTCGTATTTTCTATTTCATTGTTTACACTTTTTATGTTTCAAGTGAGATACATTGAGAAATTATTTCAAATTACGGAAGAACGATTAGTTTCTATTTATGCATTTTATTACATTACATTTCTGTCGAATATTTTCAAGGTTTTTACATTAAATTTTTTTACGTGGATTTTGTATTACATATTACTGTCATTGATCTTACAATTTAAAAATGACCGAATTCAAGAAACTTGAAACACAACGGAGAACTTACATTTAACGCAATACAGATTCCTGACCGAATTTAAAGTGAAAAATTCTGACCTATAAATATTTTTTTTACCATTTTTATGAGTCGCACAACGAAATAATAGGTTTAGTCAACGATGAAACATTTTATTTATTTATTTATTGTACATGGCAACCAACAGAATATAAGTTCCAATAACAGGCTGCTTAACATCAAGGGATCGTACGAATATTAGTTCAAACACATTAGTAACATGTTAGATTACAGCACATAAATCACTAAATAAAAAAAACAAAGAATAATATACAAACTACAAATTGCAAATTTCAAATAAACCATATGTTTTTTAAAATAACTAGCACAAAGTATTTCAATTCATTAAAATTACAAAGTGCATTATGTTATATTAGGTACAAGGTTATCTAGTACTTAAACAAGTGATTTAAATTAGGCTGGTCTTGCTCATACGATAACAGTAAGCAAACTTCATTTTTGAACTATATATATATATATATATATATATATATATATATATATATATATATATATATATAGAATGCTGTGAAACCTACAAAAAGCCTCTCCATTAATCTTAAACTAAGGTTTTCAAATCGTGCCCCACAGATTGGGCGTCAAGAATGCTGTGAAACCTTTTAAATTAACTGGTCCGTTGACTTTCTTCTGTTAATCGCCTCTTTACTCTTTTACGCCTCGGCTGCTCACCTAGTTAAAACTTTCATCCTCATTAAAAAAAAAACAAATACATTCCTACCACAAACATCAACGTTAACTCTATTTACATCAATATTCATAATACATTAAAATTTCAAAATTAAATTTCAGCATCAATTTCAGTATCAGAAAACTTCAAGATTAAATTTATTATCATTTTAATGTGCATCCAGAATTAAAGTCCTTGTAGGATGCCTACTAATTAATATAACAATATATGCAGACCTGAGTCTGAGTACAAAGGGAGCATCTCCCACCCCTTTACGTTAATTAACCAGGTTCGTCTAATTGAGCTCAAAGACATACCCAAATTTTCATCATAATCCAGAACATAAATACTAAATACCCTTTCTACTTAAACAAGAAAATTTCACCTTAAAATTAAAAATTTGTTGTTAGTACAATTTCACTACTGTCCATTTTAAGTAAATAAATTATAAAGTTATTCAACACACACCAAAACATCAAAATCGAACAACAAAGCATAAGTTACCTGAAGGTTAATGCACTCGTGGCTCCAATGTACATCGTCCTCTGTTAATCACACCAATCCAACTGGGTTATGTTTAGGTCCTCGGATTACTGGTCGCCTTTAAAAATTTTCTCCACCACCATTCATCTAAAGTTGTTTCAGGGCTTTTCCGGAACTCATCTGTGTATATCTGAACCTTGTTTTGTGGATCCAGACACGTTTATGAATCATTTAATTATTAACACCCCCGAAAAATAGCAAAGAAATTCATACTTCTTTCACGCTATACGCCAAAACTGCCTACTTTTGTGTATTCATTTGTCGTTGCAAATTTGAATAATTGGTACAGTGATACTAGACTTTATTACCTTGTATCTTCTTTTCTAAGTGCACTAAATTACTTTCATTGTAGCACGTAAAGAAAAACTGTTTTAAATCACCAAAATATACGAGCAAACTGTTTAAATTATTCAATCAAAATCGGAAAACTAAAGAGCACTGTTTAACGCATTGAATCAAATCGAAAATCTAAGAGAGAGAAACTCATATTAACACGGGTATATATAGTGGTTAGCCTGTCTGTCGGTTTTGTCCCCAAAACGGCCAGTTTCTAGAATTTCGCATACTATGTTCCCATCTCGACCGCCCGTGCGTCGGTTCTTATTAAATTTGCACTCGCACCAGTTAAATCTCAGAAATTTCGACACGGCTCGCAACGTCTGGGAATAACTAATTAATTTTTATACAGAAATGTTATTTTTACCTCTCATGTTTGCCTCTTATTTTCAACCAATCGCAACCCAGTGACGTTGCTCAACTCACGCCTTTTACTATATGTGTCTCTGTCTTGCGCATATTATCCGTCTCTATCTACCCTGTTCTGAGTGGTACTAATCGATATTCTTTAGTATCGGTTATTTTCAATCCACGTGGACTTGTGAAATAACCCACCTTATTAGCATTTCCCGTAAATATTAAGCGACGGTTTCTCCAACATTCTCTGTAACCATTTGTTATCTACAAAATTTAAGCAGAACGAGCCTTTTAAAAATACGCAGGTGTTCAATCGTCCTACTTCTAAATAACACTTCTACGATTTGAATATTATTGGGTTTTTACAAGCTTTTATACATATTATATGTTACTAATGGTTCAATTAACTCCAATTAAAATAATACCCTTTAATTTTTAGTGAATCCTAATTAAATATTAATTATTATTTGTACCTTTTGTTTAATACTGGTTACTTAAAATTGAGTTAATTAATATAAATTTTGCACGTAATTTCTCTTTGATTCTTTGAATAATTAAATTAAATACACGTTGAGCATTTTAATACTGCTTCTTTTTATAGAAAGCGTCTTGTAAATAATTTAAATCTCTTATTTTTAATGAAACGAATGAATTTTTATGCTTCACGGTTTTAATAACGCGTACCTTTTCCCAAAGCTTCTACACGGTAATTAAAATTATTTGATGTGATTATTTAATTTTCTACCCTGATCTAAATTTGAGTAATATATATAAATTAGTTTCTATTGATTTTTGCAGCATAAAACCATGTTGTAGCACTGAGATGTACGGTTGAACATGTTAAAAGATTTTGTTGTATAGTATAATTTCAAAAATTTTTGACACTGAATTAGATATTGATATCGGCCTGTAATTTACAACATCATTTTTCTTGCCTTTCTTAAAGATAGGGCAAACTTTAGTAACTTTCCACGTTGATGGGTATGACTGTGTTTTAATAATACAATTAAAAATCATCAACAACGGATAACTCAAGATTTTCCAATAGGCTTTTATAATATAAGGTGGAATTTGGTCTGGACCTGCAGCCCTTTTGGGCTTTAACCGCTTTACAGCCTCCTGTATATCATTCAATGTTATTTCATTTATAACTAAGATGTCAGCCGTAAAATTCTCTTTAGGATCGAAAGTCACAGATGTATAGTTAGGTGAATTGACACTGTATACCGATTTGAAATAGTTAGCAAATGCATTCACCACTTCCTTTGGCGTATTTAAATCGGAATTTAAATAAGTATACAGAAAGGAATTGCCTACGTTATTTTCGCGTTTTTGTTTTAGGTAAGACCAGAAAGAAGAAGCATTATTATTGATATTATTTTCAATTAAATCCACATGATTCCGATGACAGTGTTTGATTTCAAGCTTTATTTGTCTACGCAATTGATCAAACTTTTCATAGTCAGTATTTTTCTTGTAACGTTTCCAAAGCTTATGCAGGCGATGTTTTGATTTGATTTTAGCAATTAATTCGGGTGTAAACCAAATGGGGTAGTTATATCTATGTTGCCTTGTTTTAAGTACAGCTACATCTAATGCTAGAAATAAGAGATGATAAAACCGATCTGTTTTTTGATCAACGTCAGAAAAGAGGTTTATAGAATTCCAATCCGTAGCATTCAACATATTATAAAGAAGATCATAATTTGCACGCTTAAAATTAAGTTGAGGACCAGCAAAGCTATATTGTTTTGACTCAATTGTCGCGTTAATAGATATGATTAGAATAGGATGGTAATCATCCACCCTTAATAAGGGATCTTCGCATCCGGAAATGTCAATTAGTACATTACAAAAAACATAGCCAAGTGTCCTTCCTAATTTATTTAGTTCAGCATTGTATTGCGTCAAATTATGGAAGTTTGCAAAATTAACTATTTCATGTGCGATGTTCAATTTAGGATTTGACAAATCATTATTTAGATATGGCAAATTGAAATCACCTGCTATGAGCAAGACCCCACTGATAAGTCTATATTTATTGTATAAATTATTGAAAAAGGTATTATATGTGGTTATTGCAGAGGACGGGGTATTATAAATGGCACAAATGTTGATGTATGTATTACCTGTTTTTAATTGAACCCAAATATCTTCTAATTCAGTTTCTAGTCTTTCAATTCTTGAGACACTAATTGTATTTTTAATTGCAATCAACACACCTCCACCCTCAGAAACGCCAAGCTGTGCAAAATTTCTATTCTTCCTAAAAATAGTATATCTATTATCTATTATCTAAAATTTCATTATCACAAATATTATTATTTAACCATGTCTCTACTATAATGATTACATCATAATTATATGCAAGAGCATTTAGTAATAGTGAATGTAATTTAGTTTTTATTCCACCAGCATTCTGATAATAAATGTTTAAACTAGTATTTTTAATGGACATCAATAAATTCATTTACGGATTTAATTAAATAAATTTTGCGCTTGGCTTTAGCCCGCATAAAGATCTTTCCATTTTTGCACCAGAGATACTTGATGTTATTAGTTTTCTTGAATTCTCATGCCCGCACATATAATATCCGATTAGCAGGAGTTAGTGAAAAATTGATGTATATTTGGCTATCATGAGATGTTTTCACTGCAAAATTAAGACCGGAGGCAATATCACTAATTTTCAAGTTACGCTTAATACTCTTAGCTTTCATAAAATTTTCTTTATCAAGTCGACGAACAAATTTGAGTTTTATACCTCCATATTTCAGCTGTTCAGAAGGATTAGTGCGAAGACGATGACATGTGTCTATCATGTCAGGATCAATATTGTAGTCGACTGCTTTCCCAACTTCTTGAATAATAGCAGTAACGGTTTCTTTACGTACAGGCGGAACGCCAAATATTTCCACACTATTCTTTCTTGAATATTGCTGGATATCGTTTAAGATAATTTTTATCTCAGAATTTTCTTGTTCTAGTTGAGAGATTTTTATTTCTTGAGCTTCAATTTTATCAAAATACTCATTAAATTTTGTTTCTTGTTGTTTAAGTAAAGATGTACAATCATCTAATTTAGACTGACAAAGTTCAATTGATTTTTCAAATGCAAGTTGCGTATTCCGTATGAATTTTAATTCGGTCATAACATCATGTAAAGTTATTGAATCATTACCTTGAACAACAGCTTGTTGATCATCTTGCAATTTATTAATGCAGATGGAACAGTTCCACGATTTTAAAGTATTTGACCTTTTCACACTATCAAAAGAAGTACTAGTCACATGTTGGCAAGCGGGATGGTATATGTCTTTACATGAGAGGCATATCAACGAATCCTCATGCCTAGTGCACTTTTGATTACATAATTTGCAAATTAAAGGCATACTTCGGATGTTAATTCAAGAGCTGTATTAAACACGTCCGAACCGTACGACACTCGACATACTCAAAAGGAAAAGATTCGTCAACAAACAGAAAATTTTTATTATGCAATTAAAGTTGCATTTTCAAAATTGTGTGCAGTAACTTCGGGCAGTATCATCTGCGAGTTCTGTTACAGTTGTGTCTAGTGTATAATTACCTCCTCTAAAGGTGCCTATTTTCAGAGGCCAAAGGTGTATGTGGCCAACTTTCTATGATCTTTTTGAAAATATAGTTAATGCTAATCAATCGATTTCAAAGATACAAAAAAAAACTCCTAATATCTTTTAAGTTTTCCCGAGGACGAACCTCTAAAATTCCTTTCAGGTATTCCTATTTCAAATGATAGTTTCGAGATCGTTTATAAGCTTATTAAATATTATCGAAACAAATGCCTTTTGACTTCCAATGCTATTAATAGTCTTATGAAAGTTTGTTTAAAAGGTGGAGCGGCTAAAGATTTCTGTTTTCTATTGAATGCTCTTTCTGAATCTATTTCAGCATTAAAGGCTTTGCAAATTAATACTGATGAATGGGATTTTTTGTTAATTCATATTCTAATTGAAAAGTTAGATGTTGTTTCACATACAGAATTCGAATTGAAATACAGTCTAGTAGAAATTCCAACATTTGATAATATATTTTCATTCGTAGATAAAAAATGTAAAGCGCTCGAGTCCGTTCAACACTTGAACACGTTCAAAAGTAAAAGTAATCAGTTTACACACGTTAATAATTCACCAAAAATTAAAATGAAATTCCATGCTCCTTTTTCAGCGCTCTCTAATGAAGCTTCCGTACGGAAGCTGCAGCTTTCTGCAATTACATGCCACACGTGTAATCAAAGCCACGTTCTTTCAAAATGTCCCAAACTTCTGGGCAAAAATTCCAGTGGTCGAATGATTTTTGCCAAACTAAAAAACAATGCCTTAATTGCTTACACTCTCAAAATTTCGCAAACACTTGCACTTCCACTTACAGTTGCCACATTTGTCAGGTTCATCGTCACACTCTATTACATTCTGTTTCACCTACAAAAGCTGCAGATCATCATCAAGTTTCATTGCCTTCTGATACTTCCGGTAGTAAAAATGTTTCTACTGCTAAGGAGGTTCCTAGTAGTTTTTCGAATCCCATGTGTGGGATTGCTAATTTTCAACAAAATACAATTTTATTAGCTGCCGCTGTCGTAGATATGTGCAACGGCTATGATCTATTTGAGCCAGTTCGGCTTTTAATTGATTCAGGTAGTCAATGTAATTTTATTACTGAAAGTTGTGTATATCTTTTGAGGTTACCGTGACGTCCATGTTTTACTTCCATTTTTTATCATAAACAAATGACTTCCGCTTCTAACGAAGGGTCAGTTTCTTGTTTGATTAAACCGCAAGATATAAATTATCTTACATTTTTGTGCGACGCTATTGTTGTTTCTGAACTTTGTTCTGATATGCCTGCCTTTTCAGTTGAAAATAATAAATGAACTCATTTAGAGAGTTTAAATCTTGCAGATGTATTTCAATTCCTAACCTATCGATTTATTATTACGCGCAGAGGTATTTACGCAAATTATAAGGAAAGGCAAGATTATTGGTAACTCAGACCAACCTACAGCCTTAAAATACAGCCTGGATGGGTATTTCTAGAAAAGATTAAAAATCAGATTACTAATTCGCATTTCTTACAGATGTTCAGATTCCTATAGAAGTTTCAATTCCCCGATTTTGGGAAATGCAGCTTATTCCTTCGAAAATAATTCTTATGTCCGATGAAGTCAAGTGTGAAGAAATATTTAGAAAAACAATTACACACGACGAAATTGATCGTTTTCAAGTTTTCCCTTTCGATTCGGGACAGTGAACCCGATTTAGGTGATACATATTAACAGGCAATTCGCCTTTCCTAGTATTAGAAACTAGATTACTTAAATTTCCAGAAATGTATAATGCATAATTCCAATTTCATGAAAAATTATTTAGATAACAATCATATGTCCTCGATTTCAGATTGTGATTAAAGTGGTTCCTTATTATGCTATCTTTCGCACTATTGTATACTAAAGCCAGAGAGCCCCAGTACCAAGCTTAGAGTGGTTTGAGACGCCTCTTACAAGGGCACTAAAGAGCTTGGTCTTAATGATACATTACTTTCAGGACCCAAATTACAAAAGGATATATGTTTTTTATTACTAGTTTTTTGTATGTTTCCGGTTGTTCTTGTTGCTGACATAAAACAAACGTTCCGCCAAGTGCTAGTAGCACCCCCACATAGAAACTTTCAGAAAATTCTGTGACAATTTTTACCCGAAGATTCTGTTTCAGAATACATATTATATACAGTTACATTCGGATTAACTTGTTCGCCTCAATGCAAACTTTACATGAAATTGCTGTGCGAGAACAAAAAACGTTTCCTCAAGCCAGCCATATTTTGCAAATGCAAATGTGCATAGACGATGTGGTGGGAACTATTACGTCTATTTCTGAAGCACCTTCCCTTCACCAAGAATTGATCAACTTGCTGAAATCAGGAGGGTTTGAATTACGTAAGTGGGTTAGCAACGCTCCTAAATTATTATGTTCAATTGCTAGTTCAGGCCCAAACATTTCTATTTCTTTCGATAAAGGGGAACCCCAGTTTGTAAAGGTTTTGGGGCTTCAGTGGTGTCCTCAGGGTGATTCCTTTTCCTACAAGGAGGACATTAATGTATGTACTTGTACGAAACGGAGTACACTTTCAGATATATGTAGGGTTTTCGATCCAATTGGGTTAATTAATTTCTCATATATTACTTTCTGCTAAATATTTAATGCAGTGTCTATGGAAATTAAAAATTAATCGGGATCAACCACCCCCTCAAAATATTGTCAACACATGATCTCAACTTAAAGCTGAATCTCTACTTTCAGAATTTAAAATTCTGCGTCACATTAATTTCAACAATAACTTTAGATGTGAATTACACGAATTACACCCGTCCAGTATGGATATGCAGCTGTAGTTTATACATGCATTGTATCTTCAAATAGTATTTTGGTTTCTTTGGTGTGCGCAAAAAATAAAGTTGCTCCACTGAAAACTTTAAGTTTACCTTGCTTAGAATTGCTTTCTTTCGTTAAAGAAACATTTTCGAATAAAATTTCTTATCGAAAGCATTTCACCTGGTCAGATAGTGCTTGCCTGGTTGAATACGTCTACGAGCCGTTGGAAGATGTTTATTGCTAACATTCAAGAGATTGTTCCTGCTTCTTTTTGGTATTTATTTCATCTCAACTGAACGTCGCTGACGCAGCTTCAAGGGGTATGATTCCATGCGATTTACTTTCCCACGACATATGGTGGAGTGGTCCTAAATTTTTGTATACACCTACAAATATTACACTTGATAGATATATATTTAGAAGAAAGATCTAACATCTTTACGGTGATAATGGAGTGTCACATTTTAATTACATTAATTGAAGCTTTTTCTGCTTTATCGGAAATCCTTAAAATTTTAGCTTATTGTCTACGTGCCTCTACCAATTTCTGCAAAAATTCTCAAAAGATACACGAAACTATTACTGCCACCGTATTACAGCGTGCTTTAATATGTCTCATTAAGCATGTACAATCATTTGTTTTTCAAAAATTATTTCGAAGATTAAAATTAATCAATTGTTGCTTAAATCGTCTCTTTGCTTATTCCTTGATTCTAGCGGGCTTTTAAGAGTAGGAGGTCGACTGCAAAATTCAGACTTGTTTTATAAGACAAAACATCCATTACTACTGCCTAGCTCGCATACGCTTACAACTTTAATTATACAATTTATGCATTTCAAATATTTACATCCAGAATTCAAACCTTTACATTATTTACTAAGACAACAGTGTTAGGTATTATCAGCTAGAAGGGTTTTAAAAAAAGACACTTTCTAATTGTTTCAAATGCTTTCAAATGTCTTTGAAAACGTATTTACTGCCCCTAATCGGCGATTTACCGTATTTCCGCATCAGTTCACTCGAACCTTTTTCTCATATCGTCATTGATTTTCGTGGCCTCTTTGTAACTGCTCTTCACTCACGCGGCTCTAAAGCTACCAAGGCCTACGTGTGCATTTTCATATGCACTTGCACTAGTGCAATTCATCTTCAGCTCACGATCAATCTTTCAACAGACAGTTTTATTGATGCAGGCGAGAGTCCCGACGTGACTTGATTTCAGATTGTTACTCTGTCAATGGGTCTGGTGCTAATAATCAATTTATAAATCTCGCTAAAGAAGCGTCCGAGAAGCTTTCCATACTTTGGCATTTCAGCTCCCCCTCCCGTACCTCACTTTAATGGTCTAACAGAAGCGGGTGTCAAATCCTTCAAATCACATTTTTTTCAACTTGTTGGGGAGCAACGCTTTACCCTAGAAGAATTGAACACATTACTTTGTCAGATTGAGGTTATTCTCAACTCTAGACCTTTGTGTGCTTTAAGTACAGATCTCAACAACTCTGTTTTGCTTACTCCGAGACTTTTTTGAACCTGAAGCCCTTAAATTTCATCAATTTCGAAGCCTAATGCATCTCAGGTTCCTATCAATCGCCTTACCAGATGACAACCTATCCAGTGACTTCGGCATTCTTTCTGGAAGATATTCCTTAGAATGTTTAAATTCTTTGCGGCAACGGCAAAAATGGAATGTCTGCTCCCGCAATAGACTTGGGGTCATTAGTGCTACTAAAAAACTATATCACTTCTTCCCTTTCATTGGACGCATGGACATGTGGACATATTCAGGTAGCTATCATAAAAACTGCTACAGGTACCTTTCGGCGGTCAGTCGTTAAACTGTGCTCGCTACCCAATTCGTAATTCGTTGTTTATTTTCCCTTTATTTTCTCATTCAAATTATTTTATTTTTCATTTTTCGTTTTTAATGTACCTTGCTATAGAGTTAGGGAAAGCAGTGTGTTTTAGGTGGATGATATGTTGATGCAAGAAACATTGAAAACAGCTTTTTTTTTATTTCGTCATGCCCACAGTCGTTGTGATAAACATTTTAATTGTCCGTGGGCATTCGTAATGAGTCACTTTTCGTTCTTTTTGCAAACGCCAAACGTCATGTCCGTAGGTATGTAGATATGTTTTATTACAGTAATATTATTTCATATTTAAAAGTCAGTTTAGTTTCTAGTTAATGTGTATTAGTGTAAATTTCCAATCCTTTCCATCCTATTGATAGCGGAACCGGCAATTTACAAGTTGAATGAGTGACTTTAATTTTTCTCTTTATTTTACCTCACTGTTAATCATGCTCCATTACCGGTGACCCTACTGCTTCAGAGCTATTAGAAGGAAAGTCAAATATTAAAATTTGTATTACATTTCTATATTTGCACCTAAAGTAATTTAAAATTAACAGGCTTACTTATTATGGTTCAGTAATATACGGGATTTTAGGAAATCCTAAAATAGTTTGATATCCTTAATATGGGTACACATAGAAAAGTTAAAATTTGTGTACCCTCCTCCCACATCTTTAATTGACAACCCCCTATCATGTGATATAGTGTTGAAAACGACATAAAAACAGCATTTTTGGTCTAAAGAATAGATTGTAATTTTTGTTTTCGAAATATCGCAGTTCAAAGGAATATGTGTATTTTACATTACTGTAATCATGGTGAGGGATTATGGAAATAGGATTTGAAATCACGATTAGCTTATGTAATGCTTTCTTCTTGTATCAACTGCTTATTGTTAAAAGTACAGTTATGAAAACTGTTTCTGGTTTTAAAGAATTCGGTTCATTTAAGGACAATCCACAATCGAGGCGCTAAAAATGTAAGTTTCAAAGAAAAAAAGACAATTGAAGTTACACATTTAAGTATTTACGACAAACACACTTTGGTTCTGAAAACTGTTCAGGTACACAATATTTCTGCAGTTTTGTGTATAAAATTTTAAAACTGGATAAATTTCACCTTTACAAAGTCGACCTAGTTCAGGAACTAAATGAAAATGATTTTGATATACATATTCAGTTTTTTCTTGATAATGAGATGATTAATAATACACTCTGTTTCGATCTAAAATGTTTATTGTACTGAAATAGTATAAGATTACTCGGACAAATACAATGTGCTACTAATGCGAAAAATAGATCCTAACATTTGACTGTATATACTTACTAATGTGACTAAAAAGTAGTTCGCTTAGGTTGGTTGTCCATAGCAATTAATAAAAATAATATACATATATATGAAAAAGTCAAATGTTAAATATTTATTCAAGTGGTTTGTAGTCCAACATTAGCAACAGAAGTGAAACTTTTCTTTAGGCACGATAACCTATTATTCAAAATTTATTTCAAACTTCATGCAATTGGGCATGTTCTTCTTCATCTGGTCAACTCCTCCTTAAGAACTGGCAGTTTTCCAAGCAAGCTAAAATGTAGTACCGTAATTCCTATTCCAAAAGTTCAAAACACCACATTAGCAAGCGAATACAGGCCAATAAACACACTTCCTTGTATTGAAAAAAAATATTAGAAATTCCTGTATATAACCAATTAATAAACTGTGTGGATAGTAACCAGTTATTGGATTGTAATCAATCAGGTTTTAGATCTAAGCACTCTTGTGAAACTGCTATTCAGCTAACTTTTAGTAAGTGAAAGCAATACATTGATCAAGATGAGTATAAACTTGCTGTTTTCTTAGACCTTAAAAGAGCATTTGAGACAATTAACAGACAATTATTATTGATTAAGTTACAACACTACGGCATTGGTGCAACAGTGATAAAATTGTTCGATGACTACCTGTCAAATAGAAGACAAAAAACGAAAGTAGGAAATTCAACATCTACTTCAGTACTAGTAAGAAATGGTGTCTCTCAAGGAAGTGTTATAGTGAAAGACCTTCGGTACTTCAGATTTTCGATCCCTTTATAATAAAGGAAAATCAACAGTTTTCCGTCTAAGCTAGGGGTCTATTCCTCGGGTAAAGGTTATCAGGAGTGGCCATAGGTTTCACAACAAAAATACTGTTTTGTATACTGACTCTTAAATAACAATAGGGGGTGCAAAAGGGGCGCCACCAAGTCCTAGAATTGATAAGGCACTGGTTACCCTAAGGGAGAACTTGGAAATCCTCAGGGGGAAAAATCGCTTTAACTGCAAAACACAGGATCTGAAAGAAAACAATGTTATTATAATAACGAAGGACGCGATAGATACACTCTTGCTACCTTATACAATAAAGAAAAAAGAGTAGTTATGAACCTTATTCTTTATAAAAGGAGATATATCCTCTTTTAACTTATTTATTGTCCAAAGTAAAACAGTTGTTCAATTAAATCAAATGATGGTTCTTTAATTAAATTTACCTTTTTCTGTTGTAGAATTTATATACAAAAATGTACAATAAAAACGTGGTCTAATCTTTTAGACTAAGATATTTAAATATGAGAATTTTGATAATCTCTACTATGAATCAAAATGTTAACAATGAATTAGATATGACCGTAAAGCTTTTAAATACCCAAAATGCACAGATCTGTTTATCTTGGTTTACAAATATTTGTTATATATTCAATGCTAAATAAAATTAGTTCTCATAATTACTTTATGTATTACTGAACTTGAGTGAAATACTTTTACGGATTAAATAAGGAAATTGATAATCTTAATTATTTGCAGTAATGTCTAATGTAAGCAATAATTTATACTATAATGAAATCCAAACGATAAAAGTTTTCTCGACTTCCTCGTAAAACAAACTGAGTAAAACGCTACCAGTTTAGTTTCAAATATTCGCCTCGTTGTCAAGTTATTCAGAACAGCTATTGTCAGGTCATGTCCCTTAGGCTAACGCCTACCTTAGTAAGTGGTAGTACTTTGAAACTGCATTACAACAATACCTTGTTGAGACCACATGTATTAGCTTGCGGTTCTTGGACAAACAACGAACTTTCCACACCTGCATCTTACGAAAGCATAAATTTGAGCTTCCTCTTTTGAACTAATGACGAATTAAAAACATTTATAGGGAACTATTTCCATGAACTTGTTATGCAATCCATCGGAGTAAATCGAAACATAATATAAATCCATGAAATAGATTATCGAATAAAGCGGTAAAACGAGCTATTGAATGTATATCATTTTCGACTCTCCTTTAACTTATCTTAAAGCGAGACTATCTAATGGTAAACTGAGAAATTAAAACGTGATATCTGAACTTGTAAATTCGCAAGCTTATAAACTGTGAATTAGCGAGATTAAAAATTGGTAAATCTATGAGTGCTACAATAAAATCATTTAGTCCACCTTAATAATTATTTAACTTGCTTACCATTATCAGAAACAAACAAAAGTCAGCACTTGATTACGCTGCCACGTCTATGGCGACGCGTAAATTGTTAGCCCGGACCATATTGAGACCCATGGTGCTTCTAACTGTAGCAAATGGCCTAACCCGACTGATCCTTCCGTCGACGGAATGCACACGATGCACAAACATCGTCTGACATTGGAAATGCAGTTCAAATGACCAATGTTTACGAATAGAGCCTATATTATTATTATTAATTAATATATGACTCGTGATTGGGCTGTATGGTACTGATCTGAACATTTATTAACATCGTGAAATTAATTGTTTATTTGAATAAACAATGCAATGTATTTTATAATTAAAATTATAGGCTTTTATAAGCATCAAAAAAAATTGTTACAATAGGACCGTTGTTATTCATTTTGTATTTAAATGATTTTCAGAGTATTGACCACGAATGTGAATTCGTTAATTTATATACTGATGATACCCTACTTGTAATCAAAGAGTCTGATATACAAACAGCAACAAATAAAATGAATAATAGCTTGGATAAAATTTATAGGTACTTTCAAATGAACAAGTTGAAACTTTATACAAGCAAAACTGTGGCAATGGTTGTTGGAAATACTAATAAATTAAATAAACTCGATAGAAATGCTATTACATTGAAGATTGGTGATGAAATATTACAAATTGTTGAACAACCTAAGTATTTAGGTATTATGTTGGATTAACATTTAAAAATCGCTTTGATTATGTTTAAAAATAAAATTACAAAAAACTATATTCCTTAAGATTAGCACCTAAATTGTCTTTAAGAACTAAAATTACAGTGTACAAAACAATCATTCAACCACATTTTGACTAATGCGCAACAGTACTATATTTATTTGATCAAAATAAGTTAAGTACTCTTCAAAAACTACAGAATGGAGGTTTAAGAATCATACTGGAATGTAGCAAAAGGACTAACATTCAAAAAATGTTCAGCACCCTAGAATGGCTATCGGTTACTGAAAAAATTGAATATGTAACAATGGTATTTATTTTTAAAATTATCAATGGAATAATGCCAAGTTATTTTGATGAGTTTATTCTTTATCCCAACCAAATACATAACCACGAAACTAGCTCACAAGGCAATTTATATGTTGAGGACCAAATTGAAAAAGACTATGAATTCAATATTCTTTAAAGGTCTGATTAAGTACAATACTTTACCAAAAGATATTCGAGACTGTAATACATTGATATCCATTAAACGGAAATTAATGAAAAAACTAAAACCTAACTAAAATGTAAGTACTTTATAAAATAAACCAAATCACCTAAACATGGTAGAAGTAATTATAATTTTCAAACTTCTAGTTAAGGAATAGATGCTTTTAGTGATACTTAATTTTTTTTTGGTCTTGAGTAACTTCTAACTAATACTAAATGTATTTGTATTTATATCTACTTAAATTAAGACAGCATGTTCTTTTTATTTTCTATTCTAATGTATTGTAATATTAGGATTACCTACTTTAAATAAATAAATAAAATTTTAATTAAATTACTTATCAAGAATGATGGCTCCGTTACGTCAGTTACTAAAAGAAAAGTCACCTTTTTTTTAAGTGGGTACCAGCATGTAAAGAAGCTTTTATTGCACTGAAACAGCAAAATAGCAAGTGATTGCATGCTATTAGCTTTGATCCTACTTTATCAGTTCAATTGACATGCAACTCTAGTCCCACTGGTATGGCAGGTATGCTTTCACATGTTATAAACTTGAAGACTTCTTGAACGATGTTATACTTTTTGATTGATACTTAGACGTAAGAGATTTCATACACCGTCTAGGTTTTAATTTTATGTAATGTGACATGCTCAAGCCTTTATGGTATTATTATGGAACTAATAAAGAATATTATTATTATTATTATTAAAAATGATCATGAAAGTTCAATTGCGTTTGCATTACGTGCATTAATGAAAACAGAACAGAACTATTCACAATTACATCGAAAAGCTTTGTCAATTAATTTTGCTATTCATCATGTTTATCGTTATTTATAGGGCCGGGCCGAACTTTTAAATTAATCACAGATAATCACCATTAGCTAAAATTTTTCACCAGAACAATAAACTTTCACGCATGATGTTTTATTTCGGTTTAAAAATGAAGAATATGTTGTGATTGTTAAGTATTATGGTTATTTGGATTTAAAGAAAGTGAAAAGTACCCCATCTCTGAAGTAATTAATTTTTAAAAACAAAACAGTTATCTGTGAATGCTATTCTTCAATTATTTATATGACAATGAAAATCAGTTTGTTTACTATGAATTCTAGTAGTTTGAAAAATAATGGAAATTTCAGCATTTAACCAGCAGGGGCTGTGTCATCCTTCACGAAATGTTTCTTGTTGAGAAAGCAATGCAAATGAGTAAGAGTATCACAAAAAAGTCTTCTAATGATCTCTGATATATAATCGGCACTTATACATTTTTGTAATTTATCCAGAGGTAATTTAGGATCTTCTGTTCAAGGTTTATTTAGTAGAAGTAGAAGAAGCTTAATTCCTTTCGATATTGTAGTGGTTCTGGCCAAGAAATGTTTTAAATATTTGAATTAAGAGGTTTGACACATATCCCGGTGTTGTAGAGTTGTTTTACTGGTTTTAGTGGAATGCTGATAAAAAATAAGACGCTTGTAAAAGCGAAAATTCTTACTGCTGGTACTTGGTCAACAACTGTTTGCAAGATGTAGCTTGCCTTGCAATAATTATTCGGTCTGGTGTTGATAAAGAAATTAATAAGTTGGTAATTAGAAGAATAAATGGTTCTGAGGGCTACGGTTGCACTAAAAGAATCAAATCTACAAGCATATTTTTATTTGTTTTCGATCGAACCAGATGAGATTTGCGACCATTTTGATGTAGTAGTAATACATAACACAACGGTAATTAGGGTAAGTTGATTTTAAAAATTAAAATCATAAAATTAGAACATGGTAGGTTGCGATTCTGTACTGTAATTGTATTTTTGGAATGATATATTGTTGTATTGGTATTTGCCTTTGCTTCAAATTTTCATACAGAACCCACCCCAAAAGCTCTATTAAATAAATTCGTGATAAAAACAATACAATGTATACAACTTAATATTTCATCCTGTTGAAGATGTAACAAATAAATTGAAACAAAATCTTCATCTACAAAATCAGCAAATTGGACAAAATAAAACACAATTTTCTGAAGATTGGGAAATAGTTTTAAATAAAACTAAAATAGAAGAACAATGGGAACCTGCTCTGGAATGAGAACAGCTCATCTGAGATCAATAAATTTAATAGACAATACTGGAAGAATATATTGATACCATATACGTGATGTAAAGAAAACACTTTTTGTTCTTGCATTTTAACTTAAATATCATCGAAAATTTAACCGCTTTTATGGTCCACTGCCAAATCAAGAATATCCATTCAAAAATTTGGAGGGGACAAACTGAGCACCCTATTAACATGAAGTGCTAGATCCTTGTATGCAACCTCAAAAAATGTTACCTAAAAAGAATGAAGAACCAATTGGACAACCAAATAATTTAGACACAGTTTGCCAGTTTTGGTGGGGGGGTTAGGGAATTCTTAACATACCATGTTAGCTTTGAGAGATACTTTAATGTTAAACGTCTGTCATTGATTCTAAAGATGAGGTTACATAGCGAGCATGGCCGCATGTTACAAGTCGGAGCAAATGAATCACTTACTCAAGCTATTTCTTTTGTTCACCTTAAGGTTATTTTAGACTGTGTTGAATTATATGCATACAAAATTTTTTAATCTGGTAGTAAACTACTGTGATAATTTCTTTATCAAGTAAAATACATGTACAGTATAATAAATTAGTGAAGTATTTGCTTGGGAAATTACAAGACAAGTAGCTAAACTTGGACATGAATGAATCGTATATCCTTGCATAACCAAGATGATGGCAGTGATCAGCATGCATTTACCAATTCTAACAATAGTTGTAATTATTGTGGTAAAAAAAGTAGTAAACAAATATTATAGTTGTGTTACTTGTGATGTTAAAGTCCATCTTTCATGTAGTGACCGAAAAAGATCAGTTATTTTAAATAAAGATGGTAATAAATTATATTATTGTGCCGAGTGCTTTGATAATGGTAATGACAGTGTTAATAATATTGTTAGCAACAATAATTTGGATACTGGTATTACTGGTCAGGATAGTGTAAATTATTCACCACAAAATATTAGCCAGGATATTATCACTTTTATCAAAAGTGAAGAATTTAACAAACTTATTTTAGAGGTATGGTTCTAACTTCAACTTTGCATCTACATGATGAGATTAAAGAACTGAGAACAGTAATCTTCAAATTGAGAAGCAGTAATGCTGATCTGATAAAGCTACTAACAAATGGTCAAAAATTACTAATTTAGCTAAGAATAAAGTTACTACCAATCCAGAAGTTAATACCTTGAGTGATAATCAATTATTGCAACAGGTGGACTACAAACAAGGTCGTAGCATAAAGGATTGCGTTCAATTAAGTACAGAATCAGGCGTTCACATTGTCACTGATAAAATTTCATCTATATAAAAACCAATTACAAATTCTACTGATAATAAGAATAACAATAATAAAAGCACTATCTCAAACATTCGAACATCCAAAAAAGAATTAATAATTAGTACTGCCACAGTTTGGGCCCCTACATCTAACGGTGAGTCCACTGATGATTTCATGGCTGTTACTCGCAGATTTAGAACTTCCAAAATACATTTGACTAGAGTGAATTCATCTGTTAATGAACAAAAGTTAATGGACTATATAACAAATAAGTTGCATAATCATTTAAACATTGATACACCACCAAATATTAAACTTGACAATTGAATTCCAAATTCCCAAATAGCTATAGTTCTTTCAAAGTCTCAGTCAATTCAACTTATATGTCTACTTTAATGAATTCAGCCTTTTGGCCTAATGGTGTTGCTGTTAGAAAATTGATGGACAATAATAAAACCAGGCAACCAACATTTTCAAGTGCCACAGACTATGATACCGACAACTTAAGTCCAGCTCGTACTAAAGACCAACCACAGCAATTTGCCCATAGAAACGCTTTTAGTTCAAAGTAATGCTTTAGACAAATATTATTTCTGTATTATCAGAACGTTCGTGGAGTTAGAACTAAAACTGTTGAAATGTATAAATCTACTTTAAATTGCAATTTTGATATTTTGATCTTGTGTGAGATGTGACTTTCTGCAGATTTTAATAGCAATGAACTTATACATAATAATTATGATGCCTATCGTAATGACAGAAAATACGACTTAGTTGCCTGTAAGCACGGTGGTGGAGTACTGATCGCAGTATTAACATCTATACAGTCTACTCTACTCTCTTGCAGTAACAGTCTACAATTTGAAGATCTTTGGATTATGTTAACCTTAGAAAGGGAAGTATTAATTATTTGTGGAGTTTATATTCCACCTAGTGCTGAGATACAGGTGTACCAAGCTTTTATAAATACAGCTGAAACCATCCGCGTACAATATCACATGCTAAATGGCTTATTGTTGGTGATTTTAACCTATCGGGAATCTCCTGGGTTCAAGATGGTGACTACTTAGCCCCTAGTGGTTACCTCACTAGTAAAGAAGAGCATTTCACAGATATGTATTACCTGGAGCTTCTTCAACGGAATCATATAACTAACTTTCAGAATAACTTTCTGGACTGTTACATTCCAAATTTGGAATGATGTAAAAGAAGTTTAAGTGAGTACATTGCTTTAATTAGATTATAGATTAAGGATTGCATCACATTTAACGTGTTTGGTATTTGATATAATTTGCAGCGTAAACACGTTATATTAACAATTGCGCAATATTATGAACGTGGCAGTGTATCAGTCGGTAGAGCATGAGACTCTTAATCTCAGGGACGTTGGTTTCGAGGATCTACGTTGGGCGCCACTGATACACTACCACGTTCATAATATTGCGCAATTTGTAACGGGCATTTTTATAGTTTTAACATTTTACGTTATACTCAATTAACAAATACCTTTCTGTAACTGCTATCTCTATATCTAATATTTATTAACTCCTTAGGCGAATGCCATCGTGTAATTAATTATAGATTGCATCGTTCTTGTCTTGCCGTAAATATAAATTTTGTTGCTTATGTGAATATACAAGTCTAGATAAGAGACGATAAGAAGTTGTAATTAGAACGAGTGGAATAAACAGATGGGGAGTTGTAGTTCGTTCTTGGTTCCGATATATGAAGTACGTTGAAAAGACTGCTTCTTCCTGCTTTTGACAATAGTGAGAATTAATGCGGGATGAATTCTCGTATTGTTCCTGAACAAGCGCGGCACGATTTTAGTTGCTTTCTTGTGAAATAAAAGTTGTATTTTAACTGTATAAAGTGTAGTTCTGATTACTTTTGAAGGAAGTATGCTTTTAGATGTAACGTGTTTGATTGACGGACGTGTTTTAGCGATGTGCGTTACTCTACTAATTGTTTTTTTGTTGCTTTTCTGTTGTAAATAAAAGTGATAGAACTTGTCGTGCGTTTTACGGAACATTGACTGAGTGATACGCGTACTTTACTAATTTGTGGTTTTAGTTGTTTGTCTTGTGAAATAATAGTCGTAGAACTTGCTAAACTGACCGATTCTTTCTTTAGGATTAATGTGTGTGCGATCTAGTCTAGTGTCCCTTTGTTTTATCAGATTAGTGCATACTTTGGATTATTTAAATACAGTGGATACTGTAGTTTCTGCATTTTCTAACACCAAAGAATCTAAAATAGATCATCGCTATGCAATTTCGTTGTTCAAAAGCATTAGATTTTTCTTTGTTACCATAGGTAGCAAATAAAACACCTCGCGTTACTGTTAGTTTAATGCATTACAGCGTGCCTTGAAAGCGTGATTCTAAATTTTTATTACCATTTTTTACAATTTGTGTTACAAAAGATTTCGAAATTATTGTCTCAGGAAATAGAGTTAACAAGAATTTATCAATGCTACATAGTCCCATCAGCATGATAATGTCTGCTGCTAACGCCAGTGAAATACATAGGTGTGATTAGGGTAAAGTGTAAGAAATTCCATCAACACCCTCACAGTCAAGGGTGAAGTGCTTCGTTAGGGCAGGACATCGTGAATCCCACACTTCAACTGCAAGGAAGCGTTACTGAAGGACTTTTTGTAAGTTGAACTATTTCCTACTTGTTATTATATTAAATATCTATCCGTTGGTTTTGCAATATTCTTTGTCGTGTTGATACCTTTTACAATAGACTTGCCTGCTATTAAGGGAAAAAAATCAATACTACTGAATTACTCATATCAATTGTGTCTTACCTATTTATTTTCTTTTAACATTTTGTCTGATTTATGTTTAATTGGTGTGTGTGAGGAAACGTTTCTGCTACTCCCCCAATATTACCTCACTTTGTGATAAAAATTTTTGTAATGCTTTTATCGTGATAATATTATATAGTTTATCTAAACAGTTTTATTTCCATTCTACAAAGTACTGAATAACTTAGACTTTTCATTGCTGCTATGCTTATTCTTTTTTTCCAGGTTTGCTTAACTATTTTTATTGCAGGTATTGTTACTAACTCCTAACAGCCGCGTACATTATAGGTTGGTCTGCTTTCTACAACCCCCCCTAATCTCCGATTGAGCCCGGTCACTTCTTTGATTTTCTTTTTGTTACGCACGGCTACGAGCTAATGTAACATAAATTTGGCCAACAACGCGGCTGCCACGAAAAAAAAAAGGTAACAGAATTTTTGACGCCCAACGTGGGGCTCGATAAACGTGGGGCTATTATCTTCAAATAACCATTCTCTTTAGAAAATAAATTAAATACGCTTCTTTTAAAATTCTAATTCTTTTGTACTTCTTGTTTCTATCTATCATTATTACTTTATTTACCATTCAAAGCTAAATCTGAATCGTTTTCTTCTGTTCTCTACTACTTATTACCTATTCTAATACATTTTTGGTTCTTTCTTACAACATTTTTTATCTTAATTTTTCATCTGTCTCTGTTTATTGTATTTTAATCCTAAACTTAATCTTAATTGTCTTTGCATCTTTTTATGTCATTTTTATTCTCTCACTGTCTGTTTTTAAGTATTCTTTCTGTGGCTTATTGGTCTTGTGTTTTCTCTGATAAGCTTGTGTCCGAAACCACTGGCGCCCATTTCGTATTCCTATTCATATTTTTGTAGCTAGCCCATCCCGTGACTTTTTCTTCTGGCTAGTTCTACCATTTGTTCACTATTTGACTATTATAGTCGCTTTCTACATCCATTCCTTGAGGTAGGCTTCAGATCTATTTTCTTTTCCTTTAGGAATTTCGACTTGGTCGCTTTTGTAGGTCTGTTAGCCATACTTTGCTTGAGTAATCGTTTCATACGAATCTGTGTTACCTCAGTTGGAAGTATTCTAGATGGTGTACTAGCTTGCCTTTGTTCTTTGCTTTGTCTTGGTTCTTTCTTTGCTGCACACTTGAGGGTGACAGTTTTGCTACGAGTTTTCTTCCTCGTTTTTTTTCTTTTCTCTTGGTTTCTCCGCGGGAAACCAAAACTTTTCTTCGAGGTGGAGAACAGAAATGTCCCTTTTGGGGACATCCGTCTTTTGACGTCTTTGAAAGTAGCTATAACCTTTAATCCTCATTGGGTGTTTACTTAATACTTTCTGTACCTATTCTGTCATTGTTGGTTACGATAGATGACTTTGTCTTCTTTTGGAAAAATGTTCTTTCTCTTATACTGGTGTTGGTCCTTCGAACCGGATAAAAATTTTTTTGTTTGGTTTCTTGTGTCGTTTTTCTTTTTTTCTTTCACCCCGACGTCTTTATTTTGCTAGGGGGAATTTGTAACGGGCATTTTTATAGTTTTAACATTTTACGCTATACTCAATTAACAAATACCTTTCTGTAACTACTATCTCTATATTTAATATTTATTAACTCCTTAGGCGAATGCATCGTGTAATTAATTATAGATTGCATCGTTCTTGTCTTGCCGTAAATATAAATTTTGTTGCTTATGTGAATATACAAGTCTAGATAAGAGACGATAAGAAGTTGTAATTAGAACGAGTTGAATAAACAGATGGGAAGTTGTAGTTCGTTCTTGGTTCCGATATATGAAGTACGTTGAAAAGACTGCTTCTTCCTGCTTTTGACAATAGTGAGAATTAATGCGGGATGAATTCTCGTATTGTTCCTGAACAAGCGCGGCACGATTTTAGTTGTTTTCTTGTGAAATAAAAGTTGTATTTTAACTGTATAAAGTGTAGTTCTGATTACTTTTGAAGGAAGTATGCTTTTAGATGTAACGTGTTTGATTGACGGACGTGTTTTAGCGATGCGCGTTACTCTACTAATTGTTTTTTTGTTGCTTTTCTGTTGTAAATAAAAGTGATAGAACTTGTCGTGCGTTTTACGGAACATTGACTGAGTGATACGCGTACTTTACTAATTTGTGGTTTTAGTTGTTTGTCTTGTGAAATAATAGTCGTAGAACTTGCTAAACTGACCGATTCTTTCTTTAGGATTAATGTGTGTGCGATCTAGTCTAGTGTCCCTTTGTTTTATCAGATTAGTGCATACTTTGGATTATTTAAATACAGTGGATACTGTAGTTTCTGCATTTTTCTAACACCAAAGAATCTAAAATAGATCATCGCTTGCGCGAATTTCGTTATTCAAAAGCATTAGATTTTTCTTTGTTACCATAGGTAGCAAATAAAACACCTCGCGTTACTGTTAGTTTAATGCTTTACAGCGTGCCTTGAAAGCGTGATCCTAAATTTTTATTACCATTTTTTACGATTTGTGTTACAAAAGATTTAGAAATTATTGTCTCGGGAAATAGAGTTAACAAGAATTTATCAATGCTACATAGTTCCATCAGCATGATAATGTCTGCTGCTAACGCCAGTGAAATACATAGGTGTGATTCGGGTAAAATGTAAGAAATTCCATCAACACCCTCACAGTCAAGGGTGAAGTGCTTCGTTAGGGCAGGACATTGTGAATCCCACACTTCAACTGCAAGGAAGCGTTACTGAAGGACTTTTTGTAAGTTGAACTATTTCCTACTTGTTATTATATTAAATATCTATCCGTTGGTTTTGCAATATTCTTTGTCGTGTTGATACCTTTTACAATAGACTTGCCTGCTATTAAGAAAAAAAAAGAAAGGAAAAAAAAATCAATACTACTGAATTACTCATATCAATTGTGTCTTACCTATTTATTTTCTTTTAACATTTTGTCTGATTTATGTTTAATTGGTGTGTGAGGAAACGTTTCTGCTACTCTCCAATATTACCTCACTTTGTGTAACAGGACTTGCTTTTTAGTGATGATTCCTTGAATGTTCAATTACATGCTACCTCCACTCCCCTAAGTAAAGTTTATATTTACCATCCGCCATTGAAAGCGTTAGTTGATATAATATCCATTCCATTTTTCCAAAATAACAAGGGGTTTGAATTGAATTTTGACTTCAAGAGGGTTGATTTTGAAAGGGAATTATTTCTTTAACACTCACGATTGGTCATTTATTGATCCATGTAAGAACATTGACACTGCTATTGAATCCTTTTATTCTGTTATTTATGATAATTTGCATAAATACATTCCTACGAAAGTTAATGCTAATTTTAAATACCCAAAGTGGACAGCAGAGAGCTGAAACGACAAATTAATAAGAAAAATAAACTATCAAAAATTTAAACACACAAGCTCCATAAAAGACTATAACGCTTACTCAAATTTACGAAGAGAAACTAAAGTTCTTATCAATCTTTGTTACAAAAAATTCTTGTCTGATACTGAACTTTTAATACCTACAAGCATTAAATACTTCTGGTCATTTATTAATTCTTTAAAGAATAACAATGGTATTCCTCGGCAGATGGTCTGCAAAGAACGTGGCATTCGATAGTATTTGCCATCAGCTGCTTGTTTTGAAGCTAGAAGCGTTAGGTATACACGGTATATACCTATCTTGGATTCAATCCTATTTGCAAAGTAGAACTCAATGTGTGAAAATTGGAAATACTTCATCTAGAGAGATAACAGTATAGGTTCAGGGGTTCTGCAAGGGTCACACCTGAGTCCGATTTTATTCTTGCTCTTCATCAAGGATGTTGTGTCCGAGTTCAAGAGTTTACAGGTGTTACTGTATGCCGATGACTTGAAATTTTTTAGGGTGATACATTCAAAATCTGATTGCTTCAAAATGCAACAGGCTTTAGATCATTTTGCGACCTACTGCGATGGAAACTTTTTAATGTTGAACATTTTTAAATGTAAAATTATACGCTTTTATAGATGCACAATTCCTATGAACTACAATTATAATATTAATAGTCCTTCTATAAATTCAGTCTCGTGTATCACCGACTTAGGAATTACCTTTGATGTTAAAATAACCTTTTGAGACCACACCAACGCTATAGTATCCAAATCCCTCAAAGTTTTGGGTTTTATCAAAAGAAATTGTAAAACCATTCGCGATACGAAAGCCTTAGAAGCACTTTACTCAGGTGTGGTTAGAAGTCTGCTTGAGTACAACTCTGTAATTTGGTCACCATCTTACTCATGTTATATTGATCGCATTGAAGGGGTGCAGTCTAAGTTCGTTAAATTTGCTTTGTACCAAATACACTTTACAAGTGTTCATATTACTCCAGAGTAAGGCTGCAATTACTGGGTCTCCAATCGCTACAAACAAGAAGGAAACAAGGAATGTTTATATTTGTGTTTAAAATTGTTAACAACTTGATTAATTGCGATGCCTTGCTTACCAAATTGAATTTCCATGTAAAACATCAGATTACTCGCTCTGATAATTTATTCTTTTTGAATTTTCATAGGACAAACTACGGGCAGCAGGCCGTTATGGACCGCATAATGATGACAGCTTAAACAGACTATGTGCATATAGACTGTCTTACATTAAACAATACCTTGAATGAGGAATTGCTTGTTTTCCCAAAATAAATAACAATTAATTGATTATTGAAGTTCCCTTAGCACAGAAACTATTAATTAAAAGTGAAATTGGGATGTTTAAAATAGGTCGTTTGTTCTAGTAACATAAAACAATACCTTTCTTGTGTTAGATACTAGCTTTTGAAAATGACTATTTCTCACAAGATCAGTAAAACTAATATTTGGAATTCTAATATTTCTAAAGGAATGTTACAAACTTACAATTATAAGGTTCAGCTGTTGTATTGAACGACTGTTAATTTGTATTTGTTTTTAAGGCTATATCTTCAACAGGGATTAAATAACACAGTGGGCCCTGCAATAGTTCAAGATTTTTTATTATTTGATTGGAATTTCTGTAATGGTAAACAAGCTAAACACAAATGGGGTTCACTTACTTCAAACTTGTTACTTATTGGTATGGAAGGAAATGTAACACCGGCCCATTATGATGAACAACATAATTTATTTGCACAATTGTATGGTTACAAAAGATGTATTCTTTTTCCTCCCGAACAGTTCGATTGTCTATATCCTTATGCTCTATATCATCCTCATGATCGTCAAAGTATGGTAAGTTCTACACCATTTCTTTTTTATTATTTTTTACATATTCCTAAATTACAGGTAGATTTTGATGAACCAGATTATACTAGATTTCCAAAATTTAAAAAATGTTCTGGTGTTGAAGCAGTTATAGGACCTGGAGATGTTTTATATATTCCTATTTATTGGTGGCATCACATTGAATCACTTCTCAATGGCGGTCACACTATTACAGTCAACTTTTGGTATAAGGTATATATCATTAACAAAAATACTTTAAGATCATGTTCAAAATATTTTTAAAGGGTTGCCAAAATGGAATTGTATCACATCCTCTTAAAGCTTGCCAAAAGGTGTCCGTTATGAGAAATATAGAAAAAATGCTTTTGGATGTTTTACAAGATCCTAATGAAATCCCACCTCTTATGAGGGCAATGGTCTTGGGAAGATACACAGAGTGAAACTATTGTATTGTGATTTTATTATTGTTGATAAAAGTATTTCTATTGTGTTTTTACTATAAGCTTATTTTATGAAATATATTTTTTTGTTACTTTAACATTAATTATGCATAGCTAGCAGTTAGTGTGCATAATTTTTATATGCATTCTTCCATTTGAATTTAAACTCAAAGGCTTAATAAAGTTTATTGTTGTATTAAATTTGTAATATAAAATATATGGGATGTGAATTATTAGCCTAGGGCTAAATTGGAGATCTTCTTATGGTGAAGGGATCTCGACATTCTTCCGACTAAGCTAGGGGTCTATTCCTCGGGTAGAGCTTATGAGTGGTCGTGGGTTTTATGACAAAACATTGTTTACTTACGTACTCTAATAATACAAAAATAGGGGGTGCAAAAGGGGCGCCACCAAGTCCTTAAATTTTTTAATCACGGGTTTGCCCTAAGGGAGGACTTGGAAGTCCTTAGAGAGAAATATGTTATTTACCACTAAAGCAGGAGCTGTAAAGAAAATATTAATATAACAATGAAATACACAAGAGATGTACTCTTGCTACCTTATACTATAAAGAAAAAAGAATAGCCATTCATATCAATAATTTAAATATTATTATATGTACCAATTTAGGCATTAAGTCTCTTGAAGGTAATATTTAGTGCTTCTTTATCAAATTACTGTTATAGGCTTTCATGAAAGGGTATTTATACCATTTTAACTCAAATACCCTATCTTTGAACCCACTTGTCCAAAATAAAACAATTATGCAATTGAATTTAATGGTTGTTCTTTAATTAAAATTTTGCTTTCTAAGTAATAAAATTTTATGTACAAAATATACACCACAAGTGTGGTCTAAAGTCTTCAACACAATGATTGAATATGAAAATTACGACTGTCTTTACTAAGAATAAAAAATATCAATAACGTATTAAACATTTTTACAATGCTTTCCAAATTAATTAACCAAAATACACAGATGTTAGTTCTCGTAATTACTTAAGGTGTGATTGAATTTGAATGAAATACTTTGTTAGAATTAAATAAAGGTATTCATATTTATTTGCAATAATATCATATATAACCCTTGATTCAAAATGTGATAAATTCTAAATAGCAAAAGTTTTCGTAATTACATGATAAAACAAGAATCATAAATTGCTACAATGTTGTTTTCGATCATCTGCCTCGCTGTTAAGATAGGCGAACAGCTGTAGTCATGTCAAAGTGATAGAAAAACGGTTACCTTGCAAACAGTTGTTTTAAACTACATTGAAACAATTACGTTGTCGAATCCAGATGCGCTGGCCTGCGATCCTTTGACAAACAAATGACGTCAACATACTGTCCACATTTTATTGCGTAATATACTGGAACCATTTACACAAACTTGATGTGCATTTCATCTTCGCAAATCGAACCATAAAAAAGTACATCATTTTCCATGTTTCTTTAACTTGTGTTAAAGACAAATTATTTAAAGATAATTGGAAAATTAAATATGATATTTGAACTTGTAAGCTCGCAATCTTCTCATTGCTTAATGTCCAGAATTAACATTATTACATTTACGTTAGTGAGAATATACTTGATAATTACAAAGACCAAATTTCGCCAACCATTTGTTAATTTTTTAATAAGTTAATTCAAATTAATATTAGCAAATTTTAAAGAAATTATTATTGGAAATTCTATAAGACCATAACTAGAAAATCCACAGAGCACATTTTAGAAATTCAGTGAAATCAAAATTAAATTTAAGGAATTTATTATCCAAAATCCATAGAGTGCTGTAATAAAATTATTTAGTGTGACTTAATAATTTAATCTGCTTACCATTATTAAAATACACAGAAAATCAACTGCATCTTGCACTTGGTCAAGCGGCAACGCCTATTGCTACACGCAGGTTGCTGGCGAGGACCCTATTCAACTGCATGGTCCTTGTGATTTCACAAGCGGTCATGCCAGACTGAATCGTCCGTTCGATGCGCAGAGCTCACATCAAAATCGCCTGATATTGAACATGCAATTCAAACAACCAACGTTTACTAATAGTAACTAAACCCAATACTATAAAGTAATATTCGGCTTGTGATTGGGGTACATAGCCCTGATCAAAATATTTATTTACATCGCAAAATTTAATTGTTTGTTTAAATAGACAATGCAGTGTATTTTATAAATAACTTGAAAAGGATTTGTAGTCGTCAAAAAAAATTGTTACAAATTTATGATTAAGAATTATACCAAAATAGTAAATGCAATTTTGCAAGAAAGGTTTAGTTGTAATTTTAATGAAAAGTTGTGATAAATGTATACTAGTTCGCAAATCTTATAGATTAGTGCTTAAATGTAAAGTTAAACTAGGTTCTTTATAATTTTTGTGTACTTCGTTAAATCCAGTAATTGCTTTGATGCAAAAAGAATTCAATCTAGTAACTGAAAATAAAAACGTTTATTTTCAATTTGCCACTGAAGTTCAATCAGTAATCTGGAGTATTCCTTTATTTTATCAGAACAAACGAGAAATTTGGGCACACTTGAGCTTAACATTCACCATAGTGTTGGAGGTAACAGATCTTTTCTTACTAAAAATTCATTTCATCATATGCCATTCTATAAAAACTTCATCTTTGGCCCTTAAAGTTGCATCTGAGCCTAAAAGTTATGTACCATTTAACACACGTTTCAAGTAGTTTCTGTTCAACTACAGTAGTCTCAATTAACAAGATTACCGGTGAAGCATTTAATGCCATGTTCGAAACACTGTTTTTACTATCATGATTTTCGCATGAATTACATTGCAATTCACACTTAACTAGTGCTTAATTAGTTGATTTCAACATATTACATCCCTAGTAAAGTTTTCTAATAGTCACCTTGATAGTTCTTCTTTTTATTCTCCAGTGGTATATTTGAAGGATCCAAATCAGAATTGCCAATGTATAATGGAACACACTGACTACTAGAACATCTACATAAAAATTGTATTTTATTAAGGATATTCGTTTTTGTGCAAATGAAGGTATTACAGTAGTTGCTGTTGTGTCATCGATTGGAGCACTGAATAATTAAACACTATTATTAAACAACTTTATTAATAACAATTACAATAATGTGGCAACTATAATGACCAGTGTTCTATACCGGTCACTAGCTATACTATTGCGGGCAATTGTTATACTTTTGCGCAATTCTTAAAGTCACGTAGAGTAGTATTATTATCTCATGGCGGGTGACGTCACATGCACAATAGGTTCAATTTAAACTTAAACTTCAAGATTCACAACGCTACAGTACAACCCACAAACATCTTGCTAGCAATGTGGCTTTAATACGTCGTCACGAATATCTCATTTATTACGTTAAGTAAAATATTGTTTGTAAGGACCTCATTCATGCTGGTGGTATCTAGAAATTCATAAATATATGAAATAAATTCAAACCTCCATATAATATCGGAGCTTTTAGTTGTTTTTACTTATAAACAATTTTAGGTTCGTAGTTTCTTTATCCGTAAATATTTGCTGTGGCAACAGTGCACATACTCAGCGGATCCCAATACTGTATATACCAAATGTGAACTGTAACTGTCATTGTCATTCTCTCTTATCAAGGTCTTATTGTTTCCAGTTTTCCGTTTTAATATTTGTATCTAGTAATAGTCATCAAAACAGTTTTTTTTTCAAAACTAACTGATAGTTAATTTCTTCAGCCTTGTAAATATTTAAAAAGAATGTTCGTTCAATGATTAATTATGATATTTTTTAGAGTAATATTATGAATAAGAAGGAGGTGATTCATAGTCAAGGACGACAGATTGTTTTTAATGTGTTTCAATATTTGAAACGCATAAAAGATTCGGACGCCTCCAATCTGAACAATTTGCAAGAGTGCGTGGCTGAAGCAACAGGCGTGTCATTGCGGACGGTGCAAAGAATTGTAAAGGAAGGCACAAGGCAGCAAGTTCAGTTCACCAAGGAAAACCGTAAATAAACCAAGCCCTAAATCAACAGTGGATGGATTTGACGAAGAGATTCTAAGAACCGTTATGTATCGGTTTGCAGCAAAACATAAACGTAGACTGACTTTGAAGTTAGTGTTTGACGAATTTAAAAATGATCGCCCTCATTACACGGGAAAATTAGGTTCGTTCAGAAAAATTGTTGTAAGAGCAGGGTTTCGTTGGAAGAGAACTGTAGATAACAGGAAAATTCTTGTTGAACAAAGCAATATAAGGGCAAAGCGCACCATATTTTTGAAAAATCTTAGTAAGTATAAAGAAGACGGCAGAAGCATTCTATTCATACTATAACTGTTCCTCTTCCTTCAATTCTACAGTACTGAATTGTTGATTCTCTGATCCATTAAAATAAAGCACGAGATATATGCAAATTATAATCATATTAATATAACAAATGATATAAAAACCTTTTGGTATTAATTAAAAATTGTTTTTGTTTTGTTTTTGTTAGTTACAACACCATGAGTGTCATTGTGTAAACATATTCTTAAAACGTTTATGTAATAAATCTTAGTAATATTTTCGAGGTGGGCATTTGACATTTTTATAGTGTTTATAGTTTATAGTTTGTGTTTAAAACAAAAACTATTTAAAACACATTCCTTGGTTGCTCGACATTTTTTGCTCTGGCAACACTGGACGTGCAAGCAGTCGATGTTTTCTAGTCTCACTTTTTTATTTTGATTATTAATATAGCTCCTCCTCGTGCAAGTTTTTTCAAGGTCGCCCGCCATGAGATAATAATACTACTATAATACCTATAACACATATCACCACGTTTTAAATATGACGCAAGTCAAATTTACATTCACAATATAAGTAAAACAGGTTACTCACTTGGATGGTATTTTGCAGCTAGATTTCAGGGTCCATGTTTGTGGGTAGATTACACCATTGCTGAGTTTCAAATTGCCAATCCGTTCTTCCTGTCTCTTCCCTACTCGTAGAGGAATGAAGGAACCCAGGTAGAGGTACAATAAAGGTAAAGATAAAGGACCTACATCCCTAAAAAGAGAAAAACACACACACCACAGATAGATGTTCTTGGCTTGAGGCTCATCACTTAATGGCGTCTTTTCACACTACATGCACTCCGTCATTCGCTTTGCGCAGGCGCGACTCGGGGACGATGGAAATTGACATTTTTAATTTAAAAATATCCGGGAATTTCCTTATAAATTATAACTAACATGTTGCATGCCGATTTGGCATGTAACACCCGACATCGTAGAGGTCAGCAACCACTCATGTCTCTTAACCGACCACTACAAGTGTGGCTCACTACTAACCCATTTATAACATTTTCTCTTTATACAAACCTAACAACAAAATGTAGCTACACAATTAGATTTATCACTAGTTACAATTCAATTCAATTCAATTTATTAAATAATAAATTACAACCAGATTAGTGCAAATAAAATACTATTCTATATTAATAATAGTAATAATAATAATAATAAATTTACCAGTTACACCTGATTATAAAATTATTACTTAATAGGTATTATGTCAGCAGAACTGTTTTTCACAAAATACCTATTGAGATTTATGGCTATGCACTGTTACTTTGTAAAGAGATAGTTTTTTTTTAAGAAGATATCTGAACGCTTTTACAGATTCTACCCCTAAAAATACATCAAATGCTTGTTGAAGATTATAGCATACTGATATTCAAAACAGCTCTTATAAAAGGATGTTTTATGAGCAGGAATTGTTAAATTAGTATTATTGTGAAGGTTAAAATTGTGATATATTATATTCACTTCGTACATTCATGTGACACTACCATTTTATATATGCTTTATGTCAATTGTCAGAGTTCTATGAAGTACAATGGCAACTGAATTAATACAATAATTATCTAGTTGTGTATAGTTAAATAAAGTACATTCGCTATCTTAAGAGCCTACATTTATTGCTCCCGCAAAATACACAACAAAAATCATGGCTCATTATTCTTGCTTTTAAGAAACTAAATCACTGGGTTCTTTTGAATTCAAAATTTTAAATAAAAATGTTGCAAATAGCAACTCACTATGGCTTTTTAGTTTTAAGATAGCCAAAGCATTATAAATAGGAGAGACATGATCTCTATACATAATGTCATAAGAATACTTCTTAATCTTCTTTGGGTATTAAATCACTCATAGTTTTTAAATTCATTTTTATTTACGTTTCGATCCATGACCTAAGATCGTTTTCAAAATAATAAAAACTTCAAGTTTGACATTTATGACATAAATTGAAGGTGACTTTGATTTATTGATGTTTGAAATATTTGGTTTGAATATACTAAACAAAATTTTAAAAAATGATTGCCTTCAATTTGTGTTGCGACCTGGGATCGACTTTCTTTAGCTTAACGTGAAATCAGCTGATTAATTTTTATTGGTGAATTTTATATAAATTCAATAACTTGGGAATTGGAAAACATTTTTTAACATGTTTCTATTTATACAATTGAAAGATTTCTAATTTTATGTCTTATTTCAACGAGATTCACTGAAGGGGGTTAAGCAACCTGTGGCTACCAAGATCCCCCAACACTTAGAATTTGCCGAAATAATGGTTTTCTAGTTAATATGTTTATTGTTATGTAATTAGTTATTGTATGTATAAATAGAAATCATGTATGTAGGCTGTATTTCATTTTAATATCGCAAGGAAAACCCAGGAAAAAATTGCAATGCTACCTAGATATTGTGGGCATTTGATCTTCATTTGTTATTTCTTTTAGTAATGGAATCCATTGTTTACTGAAAGTTACGGATTCGTTTGCAACGCAGTTATTTTTATGTAAGGTTATATAAGCAGCTTCTTTGATTTTGCATTTTTGGTGGTTTTCTTCTTTGTCGTTAATTTTTGCGTCTTCCCATTTTATTTTATGACTGGAGTCCCATGCATGTTGGTAAATCATGGATTTTTCAAATTTTCTATTTTTTATATATGATTTATGTTCTTTTAATCGAACTTCAAATGGTCTGGAACTTTCCCCTATATAAAACTTATTACATTCGCACGGTATTTTGTAGATACAGTTTTTTGAATTTTGTATTGCGTTTTTGGGTTTTGTTTTTGTTTATTGTGCTCTTAGTGTATTGTTGGTTCTAAATACTGTTTTAATTCTAAATTTGTTTCCTATTCTTTGAATTTTCTCGGAGAATCCTTTTATGTATGGTATTGAGAGCATTTTGTGGTGTGTATCGTTGTTTTTGTTTTCTTTTTCTTTATTTTTAGAGTTTTTATTCATTTCTTTCTCTATTATTCTTTTAGGATATTTGTTTTCTATTAGTGTACATCTGATTAGGTCTTTCTCTTTCTTTAAAATTTCTTCGTTTGATGATATTAATTTTGCTCTATCATACATGGTTTTGATAATTCCTCGTTTGACACATTGTGGGTGGTTTGAATCGAAGTTTAAGTATCTGTTTGTGTGGGTTGGTTTTCTATATACCGATGTATTAATGTTGTATCGTTTTTGCTAACTAGAATATCTAAAAACGGAAGTTTTCCATGTTGTTCTAATTCATATGTGAATTTAATAGTTGGTTCTATTTCGTTAATTGACTGTATAAAGTTTTTAATTAATTCTATATTATGAGGCCAAATAGCATAAACATCATCTACGTATCTCCACCAGATTAGTGGTTTCAATTCTTGTGTGAATATTACATCTTTTTCGAATTCTTCCATGAATATATTACTAAAGATTGGCGATAGTGGACTTCCCATTGCCATTCCAAAGCTTTGTTTGTAGAATTGATCATTTATTTGAAAATATGTGGTATTGACGCATAAACCAAGTAATTCCATAATCGATGATATACTTAGTTTTGTTCTTTCTTTAAGATTGCCATCTTTTTCTAGTTTGTTTTTTATAATATTAAGCGTTTTGTTTATAGGGACATTTGTGAAGAGATTTACTACATCAAAGCTTACCATTGTGTGTGTATTTTCAATTTTTATGTTTGATAATTTTTCTAAAAAGTGTTGGTTGTTTTTAATGAAAGAATTCGTTTTGCCTGCTAATGGATTTATAATTTTTAGTAGAAATTTTGTTAAATTATGGCATGGTGAATCTATGGAGCTTACGATAGGTCTTAAAGGAATGTCTTTTTTATGAATTTTTGGTAGACCGTAAAAGTGTGGTGGTTTACTGTAATGTGGGACCAGTTTACTTCTTTCTTTGTCTTCGAATTCATTTTTAAATTTAAATAGAGTTTTGTATATTTTATTTTCAATTGATTTTGTTGGGTCCCTTTCTAAACGGGTGTAATTCTCAGTGTTCAATAGTTCGTTGACTTTTGTGTTGCAATCGTTTTTATTCATTATTACTGTTGCATTGCCTTTGTCAGCAGGTAGAATTATAATTGAGTTATCGTTTTTTAGATTGCGAATTGCTTTTATTTCGTTATTACTTACATTTGGCTTTATTTTGTGATTCTTTTCTATTTCGATTTTGCATCGTACTCTAAATTCGTTTGCTTGATCTTCTTCGAGTTGGTTTGCTGTTTTTTCAATACAGCTAATTATTTCCCAACTTATAAGCTATATGTATGAGACAGGCGAGATACCCAAAGATTTCAAACGTAGCATCATAGTAACTATACCAAAAAGGAAAGGCGCGGAAAAAAAAACAAGGAAAAGATTGCTTAAAACATGTGTGGAGCACGCACTGTACGGCTGTGAAGCCTGGACAGTAGGAGAAGCGGACAAGAAAAAGATAGAAGCCTTTGAAATGTGGTGCTATAGACGTATGATGAAGATATCATAGACAGGCAAAGTTAAGAATGAAGAGGTACTAAAAATGGTAGGGTAAGAAAGAAATATGTGGAAAACGGTAAAAAAAATAGGAGAGATAGGATGATAGGCCACATACTACGGCATGAGGGAATAGTGCGGAATATATTAGAAGCAGAGATAGGAAGAAGGAGAAGAAGAGGCAGACATACGTTAGGCGACTGCACACCGATAGTAAAAGATGTAGGCTGTAGGAGCTTCAGGGAAATGTGTAGGCTAGCCCAGAATAGAAATCAATGGAGGTTCACATTAAACCAATCCCAAGATGGATAAACTAATGACGAAAAAATAACTGTGCTTAAATATGATGATTATTTAAGTAACTACAAGAATTGGTTGGGCAATATTCTCGAATAATGTTAAGTGTGTGAAAGTATTTACTGGAAAACCATTATTTCGGCAAATGTCTAAGTGTTGGGGGATCTTGGTAGCCACAGGTTGCTTAACCCCCTTCACTGAATCTCGGTGAAATAGGGTAATAATTAGAAAACAATAGAAAGGGAACGAGCTGTATACACATACTGTGTGAGAATTTCAGGGAACTATGTAGGCTAGCTCAGAATATAAATAAGTGCAGGTATGTGTCCAACCAGTTTTGAGACAGAAAACCTAATAACGAAAAAATAAGCGTAGATAAATCTGATGATTAGTATAAACAACTAGTTGTTGGTTGCGAAATATCTGCAACCAATGTTGACTATGCGAAAAGATATATTGGAAAATATATTAAATCGGTAAATGGTTAAGTGTTGGGGGAACTTGGCAACCACAGGCTGCTTACCTCCCTTCACAACCACTGAAGGTCGGAGAAATAGGGTATATAACTGTAAAACAATAGAAGGTGACCGAACTGCATCTAACAAGAAAGAACAGTGCCTATGAAGAAAGACAACAAACATAGAACAAGAAGAAAATTGTTGAAAGCATATGTATGGAACACAGCACGTATGCCTATGAAATACGGGCAGTCTGAAACGCAGACAGAAAAACGGTAGCAGCCTTTTGAAATGCTGTGCTTCAGATGTATGAGGACGATAGCATGGACAGGCAAAGATAATAACAAATAGTTTATAGAAATAGTAGGGGAACAAGGATATCTGGGGAAAAAGAGAAATAGAAGGGCAGAATACGTTCTAAGGCATTTTTGGGGAATAGTATGGGATATATTACAAGCAGAGATAGGAAAAAAGAGGTAGATGTAGATCTAGATCAGATAGTGATAGATGCAGCCTGTGCAAATTTCAGAGAAATCTGTAGGTTAGTTCAGAATAGGAAACAATGATGGTACACGTCTAACCAGTTCCAGGACTGAAGACCTAATAATGATGAATGCTGAGGAATTTATATCCATTTGTAAAAGCATGAAATTGACTTTTTTAAGTATCTAAATTAAATTTAAAATACTCCATGTATTAAAATGGTACAATTAACTTTAAATGTAGAAATGTTAATAAGTTTGCCAAAACTTGCTGAATCTTGTTAAGGTTAATGAAGCCTGGCAAATTTACATGTGAAATAAGAAATTAGATTCAAAATTTTAAATTGTTTAAAAATCTTAGCACGAAATATTTTGAGCCCATTATTTAAAGATACATTACTATAATTATGTAACAGACAAGTTTATAAACAATATTATAGTTAATACAGGTATCATAAAATAATACAGTATTTATAAAATAATAACAGCAACTTTTGTTCTTACTTTATCTATCAAAATTCAAGTGTTCCAAAATACATGCTTAAAAGGTAGACAGATATTCTGCAATCAATGACTATAGCAGCAAACCAGTGTGTAAATACACACAAAATGCAGCGTTTTAAAAATATTTTGCAAAAGCTTAAAAATGTGATTATAACAGAACCAATTCAATAACTACTGTATATACTGTGCACAAACTTATTCTCAACATGGGGAATCTCTGTTATTATGAGAGACAGAGGTTTGGTTAAATGAGATGAAATGTGCCTTAGGTAACGTTGTATTAAATCATATAAATAAAGTGTGGCTGTAGCTTAGTTTGGTCTTTATAATAAAAACAAAGCGAATTTTATATTTCCATTTTTGTCGATGCCAACTTATTTTAACAGACAGGCTCAGTTACACTTTTTTAATGCAGTTTTTAAATAGGAATTTAATGGTGGATTTAGATTTATGAAAAATGTCATTATAGCTCAGCATTGTTGAAAAGAGAATTTTTTGCACTTTTCAAAAATGTATAATTTGTTATACCTAACACCAAAACTAAATCCAAGAAACTAAAAGAACTGTTACTTTATTAGAATTATTTAATACTTAATAACAGAAGAGTTTGCAAAACAAAACACGAATCTAAGCAAGTGAAGTAAAAAATTATTTGGTTTGGTTGTCAAAGTATAGTTTGTTGCTAATTTTCCACTTTATTAAATGTTCAATTAATTTTTGATATCGTGGAACGATTTACTAATAATACAAAATTTGATGTTTCACTCTACGTCACAGAAATTTGACGAAAACTTCAGAAATGTACCTTGATCAGTATCCTGGTCGAAGACAACTTCATTCATCTACTTCCAAAAACTTATAAATAAATTTAATAAAACATGAATCATTTACAAAGCCGTTTCAGATCTGCAACTGTTACGTGCCATTGCACTTCAACATGTTTTTATGTTAAGTTTTTTGATATACGGAAGTTTCCCGCCATAATTTCAAATACGCGAGACGCGGGAATTTTTTTAATAGACTAGGCGGCACTTCCGTACGTCATAGTAGTGAGTTTGCGCAGTGTGCTTATCCCTAGAGGGATAGAGCAATACTAGACAAAGGGAGGGGGTTCTCCGCTTCTCTTGCGATAACGTGGCTTTTACCTGGTATCGTCGTGTTAAGTGCACGTTTTTTGTCTCTGGTAACGTATCGTTAGGGTTATCTATGTAGTTCCTTGCCTAATTATCTTTGTTGTCTACCTCCATACCTTTTCCTGTCCAATCCCTACATAGGTAGGTAAATTTGCAGCCACCTCGAGGCAACTGGAGCAGTCCACGACCCCGATGTCCAAGCTCTACCAGCAGCACCGGAGCAGAGGCCTACCGTAGCGTGACTTCCTGCCGGATACCGGATTCCTCATGTGAGTAAATTCTCTAATTTTCATTGTTCTAATTTTATGTAAATCTCCCGATTATGGCGTAATATAAATTATCGGTGACGTCATGGTGGTTGGCTACGCGAAACCTGTAAAAGGGGTTCGCGCTTCCGGCCGTCAGGGCGTAGCATTGCTTTTTATCCATTGCGCTTGCGCGATGTATCTTTTGAACTTTGGTAACTGTATTACAGGCTTTTAAGAACCATCTATCGCCATATAAATGTACCACCATCTAAGTGTAATACTTAGTTAACTGTATTACCGACTTTTAGAAACTTTCACCAGTAAAAGTGGAGTAACACAACACATTAATTTCGTTTCGGATTTAATGTATGGTATGGAATACTGGGATCAAGACTAGTTGGTCCTTTAATTGTTGATGCAACTTTAACATCTGAAATTTGTCTAAATTTAGTTCAAAAAACATTGAAAATTTGCTAAATGAATTACCTAGAGATGAAACTCATGTGTGATTTCAACCGGCTGGTTTCAATCGTTTTAACCAATTTCTTTGCCAAGCGATATGGTGGCAGGAGAATCGGCACTCCTGTGCATGAATGCCCAGATTTCCTGATCTCACATCACTTGATTTTTTTTCTATGGGGTTGCATGAAACAAAATGTCAATGTGCACATCTATAATAAAATAAACGAACTTCATGAAAGTTTGCTTCAAGCATTTTGAGCTATTCCACAACTTTAGTAACAAAAAGCTATAAAATTTACCATTTGTAAAGGTCGTGTCTACAAATTAATAGTCAGGTTCAACATAAGTTATCTTTAAAAACTTCCTAGGTTTTTAATAAGTGTTCAATAATTGTAATACAATAACTTCTTTTATTTTCTTCCACTTAGATTTTGAATTACGTACAACAAATTATACACATACAAAAATCTCTTCAACAATGTCATGACCATACATGATTTCCATATGCAACAGCAAAGTTGATCGCTGTAATTGGGCTATCACAACATTTTTCAAAAAATATAAATGCACCATTAAGTTCCTGTTAAAAACTGCTTTAAGAAAGTACAAACTGAATCTGATTGTTTGCTAAGATAAATCGACCATTGACAAAAATTAAAAAAAAAACACTTTTGTATTATAGCGCATAAACTATTTAGGTGATTTAATACAACTTTACCCAAGGAACATTTAATTTCATTTAACCAAATCTCTATCTCTCATAATAACAGAGATCCCATGTTGCGAATAAGTTTGTGGGCACCGTCTATATTCTACAGGACATATTTTTAGTAACAATTCTAGTGAAAATTCTGGGAAACAATGCAGAAATTTATTAACTATTGAGGTAACAAATCATCACCCAACTGCTCATCTCCAAAATCTTCAAAATCTATGGGCTTACCAGCACCTGTTCGTGGTCTTATTGGAAGTGGTCCCAATGGATCTGAATAACTGGCATCTGTTATTTAAAAAAAACATTAATATTCTCCAAACAAATATATTTATAATTGCATACCAACTGCAGATTGGACAAATCCAGAATCTGTACTATCTGCGCTATTATTGCTATTACTGCGAAAATTATTCAATCTCATAGTTCTGTAACTTGTAGTTGAAACACCATGATCAAATGGCGTTCCCATCCTTACGTGTTCAGGTACCGGGCTAATTCCAGAACCACCCCTTGAAGATAATCCACTATTAGTAACTCTCGAACCTACAACAAATAATTTTTTATATATTTTCAAAATCTCGAATCTCTTAGGTAGCTAGCTGCTGGTTATGTAATAAACCACAATCAGAATATTTTTAAAAAATAAGTTTCAGATAAATTTGGTAGTGCTCTTTTGTGACATTATTACATCATGAATAATGCGTTTTTTTCTCTTATACAAGGTGTGTCACGACAATGGGCCATTAGCCGTATAGGGAGAAGTAATTCAAACTGAAAATTTGCAACACATTTGTAAATGTGCTTCAATTTTATTATTTCAAATACAATACCCTGTATATTATTAACCTTTAGTATTGTATGGGCAATTTTAGGTATAAAACATGCAACATACTATGTATCTAAAGCAAGTAATTTTCAAGATATCATTAATTTTCTGAAAAATTTTGCTGTTGCATATCATACTTCATATAATTAAATAAAAACACTCTCAAATAACAAAACTATATTATAGTGTTTTATTGCTCTCAATAGGTTTACCTAAAAATCGGTTACATTTATTATATTTCAAATGTCATCCAGGATGGCTACAATTGAATTCATTTAACAGTAATTAATAGTGCAGAAACTCTTTTTTTCAAATGAAACACCTTGTATATTATTTGGATTCCTTGTTACATTTTAGCACTGCTTCGTGTAACATATCCTATACCTATACCTAAACGTAGCTGTTGATGAGATATGTAACAATATTTGCTCTTTTGTTCCACAAAACAATAAAATACAGTTAAGGTAACATTTTATTTTAAGCGTTCTGTAATTAAAAACCGAGGTATCATCAATTTGTTTATATATTTTAAAACACCAAAATGCTTGTTTCATCCAATCTTCCTTGTTTTGTGGTTACTAGATTTGAATATGCACGATTTTTGATAAAAACCCCCATATAAAGTAATACAATGGAGCTAGATCTGGAGAACGGGCAGACCAATGAAAAAACCCATTGTTGGCAAGCCATCTATCCTGAAACGTATTGTCTAACAATTCTGGCACACCCCTGGCATTATGGTCTGGCACACCATCTTGCTAATATCAAGCACATTGTCATTCGGTTTCTGGTAAATATTTTACTGCAGAAATAACTGTGTTTGTTAAAATATTAGAGTACCTTTCGCTGGTAAGATTTTCACTATAAAATGTTAAACACAAAATTTTATTGTCTTTGATAGCACAAAAACCTTGTTCACGTGCCACGTAGGGGTTTTCAGGTGCCCAATAGTGGCTATTAAGTCGATTAAACAAACTGTTTTTGTAAATTTTGATTCATCAGACCAAATGATATTCTTTGAAAAATTTTAATCTTCTTGGAATTTAACAAGCAACCATTCACAATATCGATCCTCAAGAGGCATATCATCTCGTTTTATATGATGCACTAGCACAAACGAAAATGGTTTCCATTTGTTTTTGCAGTATCCTATGAATTGTTTTAAATGATAGATTCAAATCTATTTCAGAATCTCGTAAAGGAGCATTAGAATAAATACACTAGTACAGTTCTTCATTATGTACAAGAGGTTTGCATCTTTCTACTTGACTGTGAAAATATCCATACGCTATACAGTTGTTTAATAAACTTTTGGCATTTTCTTCTTTGGTTGACGTTTTTCTGGATATCTTTCAACAAATACACGACCTGCATGATAAACTATGCCAGCATTCATCATAAATAATTGATGTTTAGAAAATTGTCGTTGACGAGCCATTAAAATACAACTGACAAATCAAGAGTCTAAAAGAAACAATTCTACGTGCAATTGTTTCACGGCGTGCGCTTAATACTCTTTAAAGCTCTCGATTTTTATAAAATAATATTGTAAAAGTTAAAATGTTTAGCTTAACTACATTCTATTGTTTTCTTGTTTTCCCGCAACAAAAAGTAAATATTATTACATATTTCATCAACAACTGCATTTAAGTATAGGACATGTTGCATGAGGCACTATTAAAATTTAACAGGGAATCCAAATAAGTAATAATATACAGGGTGTTTCGTTTAAAAAAAATTATTTTCTGCACTTTTAATTATTGTTAAACGAATTCAATATTGTAGCCATCTTGGATAACATTTGAAATAAAAATATAACAGATTTTAAGTAAGCCTAATGGGAACAATAAAACGCTATAACATTGTATTATTCTTTAAGTATAATATGAAACAGCCAAGTTTTTCATAAAGCTAATGAAAATGGCTGGATTTAGATAAATGTTATATCGCATGTTTTATATCTAAAATTGTCCGTACAATTCAAAAAATTAATAATTTGAAATAACAAAGTTAACATCTACTTCCAGTGTAACCAGAAGTAATATAAAGTCACCACTATAAATAGACCAATAAATAGAACACATTGGCAAATGTGTGTATGCAAACTTTCAGATTTCAATTCGCGTTACTTCTCCACCAACGTCTGGTCCTGTATAAAGGATGTCTATATAAGAATGTTTGCAAGCAAGCGTATCTTCATTCGGTCCAGGCAGACTATGTAAAACCTGTTCAACGTAGAGACGAACCAGGACATTGGAAACTGTGGATATTTCCATACTATTATGCGTATTTTTTGGAAATAAACTTAACTTGACCTGCTTTAATTTAATTCATGGAAATAAAACCTCCAAGATAAGGCTATCCGTTTTTTGTGTATTTTTTAGCAATGATCTTGTAATATGTGAATTTGTATTTTACACACACTTTTGTTATGCTGTTTCATAGTCTTCCTTCTTAAAATTATGCATCAAGAGCGATCGCTGTTTTTAGCCTTTCTAATGCTGACACCTTAATTAAGAAAAACAGTAAATAGAAAAGAATTCATAGAAGTTTAGGTACTTTACATTTTATAAAAGGGCAATTTCATTATAATAGTAATGTAAAAAAACAGAAATAAACAGGGAAGCAGGGTTGGTAAATGTCATGATATTTATAATACATATCAAAATATCTGGTATGCAAGAAACATTAAAAACAGCTTTTATTGTATTTCCAGTTATTGCCCACAGCTGTTTTGATAAATATTTTTAATTGTCCACGGGCATTCGTAATGAAGAGTCACTTTTCGTTCTTCTTATATAAGATCGTGTCCGTGGGTGTGTAGTTACGTTTTATTACTGATGTATTATTTATTATTTAAAATTCAGTTTAGTTTCTAGTTAATGTGTATTAGTATAAATTTCCCATACTTTTCACATTGCAAAAATAACCATAAGCATACTATACTGATAGCGGAACCAGCCATTTATTTATTTATTTATTAAAATTATAATGAAACAAAACACCTTTCGGTTAATTACAATGTATCACTAAATTAATGTAACAATATTTATAATTGAATTACATTAATATTTAATTAAAATAGCGATTTGAATTACCCTAACTATAATAGCTTTAATCGCTTTATCTCATAATTTGATTTAGAGAATTTCAAATAATCCTGTTACAATTCTGTCACTATGCATGTTAAAAACAGAATAGACAGAGAGAACTGGAGAGAAGCGTCTTAAATTAGTTTTATAAGTTTCTATATACATTGAAAAACTATATCTTATACAACAACTTGGTATATTAAATTTGAATTTCGATAGTAGCACGGGACAATCTATAAAATTATCGAACATGTTGAATAGAAATTATATTCTAAAACCGTTCCTTATACTTTCTAAATTAGAAAGATTTCTTTTATTGGTTGATACAATGAGAATTCAGGGTTATGTTTAAACTTCTAATAGTGCAAAAATTTTAAGAATTTATTCTGAACTCTTTCAAGACTATGAATTAATGATTTGGTGTAAGGAGACCAGACTAATGATGCATATTCAAGATTGGAGCAAACAAGTGACATATTAATATTAAGGTAGAACTAGTTTCAAATCTATGAGAATTTCTAATTATGAAGCCGAGCATTTTTAAGCTGTGATTGACTACATTTTGTATGTGGGTATCAAAACTTAGATTTGGTTGAAAATACACTCCAGGGTTTTTCACACAGAATACTCTCGGAAGAGCTTCAATTTCCATCAGATAATTAGCAATTATTGGAAACATTTTTAATGAATATTCATAATTACACATTTGGATACTGAAAGAAATCAAATTTATCATATAATTAAATAAACAAAGTTCTTGCATTTTTTCCTTATAAGCAATATTTAATTGTATCCAGTTCATTGTTTTTAGATAAGATTCCTTCAATAAATTAACTAGCCGTGCATTCTGTGTTGCATATAATTAGGTGGAGTATCGTCCTTATTACGACACTTGTTAGTTAAGCATCACTATTCGATACGTGATATGCGTGTGCGTTTATCACGAGTCAGGTTTTAAAAAAGGAACAGACGAGTTAGTTATCAAGTTCCGGTGAGATAGGAAGATGTCTAAAAAGGAGTCTTCCTAGAAAAGGTGCATAGGCATTTAGAATAAGGCAGTGCAACTCTTAATGGAGGTTACCGAAGCAGCTTGCAAATGTGTAACCGAGTATATTAAACTCAAGATTGGCATTTAAGGTATTAAAAGAAATCGTAAACATGTGTTTTCGTAATGAATATGATTGATTGACACGTTTAGGATTTCATCACAAGAAATGCAAATTGGAATTTTGCTGCCATAAAATTTATCAAGCTTCAGTTCGTTTTGGTTTGTGCTACATTAAATTACTACTTTGTTTGGATTTTCCAGGGGTGAGTAGAACTTTGTACATGCCCTTGAACCAGCTGTTTTATTCGCTCAATTGCAAGGTTATAATTACTGTTCGAATTTGAATTTATGTTAATATTCATTCATATTAATATGCATAAAAATGAGGTCAAATAGTTTGAAATAATAGCATGCTTAAAAATCTGTTTTACAAAGATTACAGTTATTTTCAACTTAGTCCGTTTAACTGATGAAGGTCAAATTTTATTGTAGCCACTTTTGTGAACTTTTTATTATGGCAGATAAATATGGTCATTATATCTAAATTGTAGAAAGATTGTTTGTTCCTAAAAAATACTATAGAATACAATAACACCCCTTTTATTTTTGAATTTAAAGAAAGTTAAACTTTCACAAACATTGTCAAATGCTTATAACAGTTCTGATATGGGATATTTTTATAACTTTTGTCAAATTAATAATAATTAAACTTTGATCTTGAATCTTTTAATGCATAGTACAAAAACCTTTTGATCAATTTGTGAATTATGATTTATATGTTCAAATATCAACTTACTTTTCTTCTAAATACGTTTATAAAATATTACATGAATTATTAATTACAAGCGCAAAATTTAATTAGATCTTTAAATGTTTTATTTGGCTTATTATTTTTTTTTAGAAAAAATCTAGAGAAATGCATAGAGCTGTCTACGAAAGCTAATGTAATACAAAGGAGACCTATTGGATAAAACAATATGATCAATGGTACCTTATGAAAATTTGAAACTTTTATACATAAATTTGTTTGAATATTTTATTTAGGTAAATCGTGAGGCACAAAATTGCTGTCTCATATTATATTTAACTATATTATTTTATTTCAACTTGTTCGTACAATTGTTTGCTGTGTGTTATAACTAATATAACCTGGAATTGGTACGGTTTTTATTACTACTTAGGCAACGGTATCTAGATATACTTAAGGGTTTCTGCATCCTCTGTTATGGTGTTTTTTTAATTAGTTTGTTTTTAAAGATGCGGTGGCGCCCTTTCCCCCCATCAACATTCATTCTTTTTTTTGTTTACACTTCGAAATAGTCAGTAAAGACCCATGCACATTTTCGCATGCCCTCTGCAGAGACAACATCTCGAGATAGCCGAAATTCGTGTTTTCTGTTTTGTGGGCAATATATAACGTTATACTAATGCCCACAACGTGGGGCTGTTTTATAAAAAATATAAAGTGGAGGTTTCTCAGAACATTATAATACATTGAAATACAAATTATTAATTTTGTTCCATTTAAGTAGGTTATCAATATCATTTTGCATATTATCAACATCATGTTGATTACTAATAGTTTTACAGATTTTCACATCATCTGCATAAATAAGACAATTTGAGTTAGTTATATATGTATGTAGATCATTAATAAACAGTACAAACAGTAAAGGGCCAAGGTTGGCTCCTTAAGGTACACCGGATGTAGTAATATAGGAACTTGATAATGCCATCTCGAAGTAAACATATTGTGGTCGATTTTTAAGATAGGATGAAAGTAAGTTGGTCAATTATAGCGAAAATCCACACATTTCGTAGAGCTTATACAACAGAACTGAGTGATCGACTTTATCAACGGCTTTTTGAAATCAGTATAAATGACATTAATTTGTTCTCGAGCATCTAGTGCTGAACTAATTTCATCACAGAAACGTCAGATTTGTTTGAGTTGAACGCATTTTAACAAAGACTGTTTAAAAAAAATGAGATTCTATACCATGTAGTACTCATAACAATTCAGCTTCATAAACACTTTGTAAATTAGCAAAAGCCTAGTTCAAACTATTAGAAGTAGTATAGATGAGACAGTTACCTGAGTTTACTGAATTATCGATAGCATGCTCCTTCTATCCTTCATTTACAGTATTCTGTTCCATTTCTTTTTGTAAAAACTGTAATTTTTCATTTGAATTCATTGCTTTTAATTTTCTTAAAGGACCAGCACTTTTCATATGACATAACAGCCTGTCGTCCCATGTTGCTAAGGTTATTAGCTTTATTACAAATTTTGAAAGAAAACTGGCAGTCATTGTTAGACACAACTAGTATTGTATCACTTGGACAACTTGAATCCAGACACCACTATTTGAATTTCTTAGACAACGTAATACTTTTCAAGGTCTATGCACTCCATCTTATATTTTAGCAGTTTGATTCATTTATCGAGGATATATTTTATTAAACATCAACAAATACCTTGTAACCGCACTATCTTGAATGTTTATATCAGGCTCATTTAGAAAACTATTTTATAGAAATAAATGACTCATTTTCTCAATATTCGGACTATTTTAAATATTAGCAGAAAGGGTAGGTTCAAACAAATCGATATCATAATCGAACTCATAGGTAAAGAATGAAATCAAATCCTTTTCATATAATAACCACACTTTTTACATTGTAAGTTTGTGGTCAAACACATTCGCATCATGAAGATAGGTAATGAACTAATCCACCAATAAATAAACAGATCGCTGTAAATAAAGTGAAACAGACACAGCAGTATGTCCTTTCATTGAACTACGGTTGTATGTATGACGCATTAAATTTAACACTTCCATCATCTACCATTGAAGGCAGATTATGTATTTAAATGGTGGCAAGTTAGGATTCTTTTGATAAAAATTTATATAGGGTAATTTACAATACATAATTTAATGATAAAAGTTAAAATTCCAGGATTTTTAAACATATTCCCTGATTTCCAGGTGTATTTTAGGCAGATTCCAGAAATTCCACGTAGGAAAGCATATTCCCCGACTTTTCCAGGTTTTCCAGAATCGCTCCAAACCCTGTTAGAGTGACAACGACCTTGGGGGTCAGTATGACACTCTACGGCACACTGCTGCGATGTGGAAGGCAACAGGAAACCACCACATTACCTCCCAAGTACACAACATACTGAAAATGTTTTAAAGTGACGACATCCTTTGAAGTAAAAGATTAAGAAGTTAAAGTAGTCCCCCATTCGGATTTCCGGGAGTAGACTACTTCGGAGGATGTGAGAGACAACTTTAAAAGAGGAACAAGGAACATTTTGCGAGTTGGAGCGTGAAATATCAGAAGCATGAAGCAAGTAGGTAATCTAGAGAATCTGAAAATTGAAATGGATAGGTTAGCGTTAGACATAGTAGAGATTAGTAAAGTTTGATGGTAAGAGGCGGGAGGAATTTTGAAGTGGAGACTAAGGTAATTCATACAGGATCAGAGGAAGGAAATTCGGGTGCGAGTATAGTCATGCAGAAATAAGATAGGACACTAGAAAACTACTTACAAAAGAACGAAGGAGTACTCATCACTAACTAGCAAGAAAGTTAGAAAGTTACGATCTTGTGCTCATTGTCTAATTAATCATTACAAAAAATTGTTGCGTTTGATATAATCTTACAGTAACAAATCTTGCATGAGCATCACATGATATGGGCACAATTACTGTTTGTGCAATGTTCGCCATATGCTTGCAGATGAAACGCCAAAACAAAGAGACAATCTTCTGGTGCTAGTACTAGGAGATAACTGAACAGCATTGTGTATTTGTTCTACAACGTTTACAGCTCTTCGAAATCTTAGTCGATCAGCATTTATTCGTATGGGTTTTAGCATGCCAGTTTCCATAAGACTTTGATTCAATGGCTTGAAATGTTTTATGATTTGATATCCTTTGGTATCCTTCTCGGTATCTTCGAACTACAGTAAATCTATTTCTCTGTACTTCACCATAAACTAACAGCATGTTTGTTTCTTCTGCAAATGTAAATAAATTTGCAGTGTCTCCCATGATACAACAAATTAAGTGTCTTCAAAGTACAAAAAAAATGAACGAATTAGTAACCACAAATTAGTGACACACACTGTTTAAACAACAAACGTAATGCACAGTAGACATAATCACCTGTCAAACAAACAAACGATATATAACTGTTAATGTGAAGCTTCTAATATCCAAAGCTATTTGATTAACATCACACTGTTAAATATTTATCTTTAGTATTCAATATCCCCGTTGAAGGCTAATCATAATAAATAAATAATTAATAAATATGCGACATATGTTTTATAGGTTTAAATATACATTAGTAGTTAATATTAAAACTAAATGAATTTTAAGCAAAGTATCATAGGGTATCGTGAACACACCTCAATTAACTCGACAACAGCTGCAGATATCGACTTCAATCAAGAACGACTTCTTTACTCTGAAATGTCAAAGGATTCTAATTTTACAATCAGAATTTATAAAAACCTATATACAAAAAATTATTGGGTAAAAAATGGGTGCCTCTGCCATCGAATGGAACACTCCCGATCTTAAGAAATGGATAAATCTATCTTATTCAGCATAAGAACATGTATAAGTAGCAAAAATCTGGTTAAAATATCTTTTGTTCTTCAGATAATTTAAAAAAAAACTCTATTTCTAGTCTCCTTAAAAGGAATATAACTCCGTAGGGGTACATTTTAGGGTATATATTTATTAGAAGTTTTATGAGGGACACTATTTATGTATTGAGAACTGGTAACACTGGCATTGCCAGGTGAAATGTGAAATTGCCATCATAAAGTTTGACATTTTTGAGGTTATAGCTACTCAGAATGTTTTGACGTGCGAGCACTATTTGTGTTTTTTCAGTGTTTAAAATTTCGTCTTAACCAAAATATGGAATTAACTCGTGAAAATTTTCGAGCTATGATTTATTATGACTTTCGACGTGGTCTAACGCAAGAACAATGCATCAATCAACTGAATTCAACTTTTGGCGATGAAGTGCCATTCACAGCCACTGTATATCATTGGTACACTGAATTCAAACGTGTGTTACGTTAATCGAGGCAGCCACGTTGGGCACCAAATTTATGCTACGTTGGCTCGCAGCCGTGCGCAACACAAAGAAAATCCAAGAAATGACCCGGGCTCAATCGGAGATATGGGGGAGGGGGGGTGTAGAAAGCAGACTGACATATAATGTATACGGCGGTAAGGAGTTAGTGACAATACCTGCAAAAAAAATAGTTAAGCAAACCTGAAAAAAAAAGAATAAGCATAGCAGCAATGATAAGTCTAAAATTATTCAGTACTTTGTAGAATGTAAATAAAACTGTTTGGATAATCTATATACTATAATCACGATAAAAGCATTACAAAATTTTTTATTACAAAGTGAGGTAATATTGGGGAGTAGCAGAAACGTTTCCTCACACACCAATTAAACATAAATCAGACAAAATGTTAACAAAAGATAAATAGGTAAGACACAATAGATATGAGTAATTCAGTAGTATTGATTTTTTTTCTTTCTTTTTTTTTTCTTAATAGCAGGCAAGTCTATTGTAAAAGGTATCAGGACGACGAAGATATGGCAAAACAACGGATAGATATTTAAAGTAATAACAAGTAGGAAATAGTTCAACTTACAAAAAGTCCTTCCGTAACGCTTCCTTGCAGTTGAAGTGTGGGATTCATGATGTCCTGCACTAACGAAGCACTTCACCCTTGACTGTGAGGGTGTTGATGGAACTTCTTACACTTTACACTAATCACACCTACGTATTTCACTAGTGTTAGCAGCAGACATTATCATGCTGATGGAACTATGTAGCATTGATAAATTTCTTGTTAATTCTATTTCCTGAGACAATAATTTCGAAATATTTTGTAACACAAATCGAAAAAAAATGGTAATAAAAATTTAGAATCACTGGCTTTCAAGGCACGATGTAATGCATTAAACTAACAGTAACGTGAGGTGTTTTATTTGCTACCTATGGTAACAAAGAAAAATCTAATGCTTTTGAATAACGAAATTTGCGCAAACAACGATCTATTTTAGATTCGTTGGGGGTTAGAAAATTCAGAAACTACAGTATCAACTGTCTTTACATGTGAATGAGATACCTGTTTATAAGAAGCAACCTTTTTTTTCTACTAAACCTGCTACAACTGTATCATCATTTTTTTTTGAAGCACTCAAGCTTAAAACTGTATTTGGATAATCCAAAGTTTGCACTACTCTGATAAAAGGACCGCGAAAACTAGATCGCACACACAGTTCAAATATAAAAAGATAAATCAACTAAAAAAACACAATCAATGAAGCTCGTGCAAACACTAAGCAAGTCCGTCAAATGCTCCGCACAACCACGCGTGCAGGTCGAGTCCAACAAGTTCTACCACTTTTATTTCCAACAGAAAAACAACAAAAAAAAACCAATTAGTAGAGCAACGCGCATCACTAAAACCTATGTTCCGTAACAAGCACGTGCGATCGAGTAAACACGTTCGCCTATATAAGCATCTTTCCTTCAATGGAATCAGAACTACACTGCTCATCTGTTTATATCAATTCGTTTCTATTACAACCTCTTATCGTCTATTATCTAGACTTGTATATCCACATAAGCAACAAAATTTATACGAACGGCAAGACAAGAACGATGCAATCCACTCAATATAATACGACGCATTCGCCAACGAGTTAATAAATATAAAACATAGAGATAGTAGTTGCAGAAATGTATTTACGAATTGAGTATAGCCTAAAATGTTAAACTACAAAAATGCCCGTTACAATTTGACGTAGTTCACTCACGGACGAAGTTAAAGAAGGTCGCCCAAAATCGGCTGTTGTGCCAGAAAATATCGATGCTGTGCGAAAACAAATTGAAAAAGATCGTCATGTGACATATCAAGAAATCGAGAGATGTTTAAGCATTAGTAGCACCAGCATGCACAAGATTTTGTACGAACATTTGTGTGTTCGGAAGCTGTGTGCACGTTGGATTCCACATTTGTTGACAGATGCTCAAAAAAATGCTCGTGTCGATTGGTGCCATAAAATGATTTCAAAATATAACTGTGGTGCATCGAAAGTGGTATACAACATCGTCACAAGTGACGAGTTGTGGATTTATCCGTACGAGCCAGAAAGAAAATGCCAGTTGGCAGTTTAGGTGTTTCAATCTGAAGCAAAGCCAACAAAAGTTGTTCGTTCTCGAAGAGTTAAGAAGCAAATGGTGGCGTTTTTCTTCATGAAAACCGGTCCTGTGGCAATTGTGACTCTCGAAAATCAAAAGACCGTTAGTTTGCCTGAAGTTTTCGGTAAATTGAGAGAAACCAACCCAAAACGACGAATCATTTTGCATCATGACAATGCGAGCTCACACACATCACATGCAACAAACGAGTATTTGTACACACAAAAGATCGAATTGATGGGTCATCCGACTTACAGCCCCAACTTGGCACCCAATGACTTCTTGTTTCCTGTAATTAAAGATAAACTGTGTGGACAATGATTTTCATTGCCCGAAGAAATGGTTGAGGTCTTCGAAACGCATGTTTTAGAGCTACCAACTTCTGATTGGACAAAGCACTTTGAGGGTGGATCAATCGCATGCAAAGACGATTATTTTGAAAAGCAATAAAAGTATTTTTCATCAAATTCATTTGTTTATTCTTTCTTCTATTCTCAATTCATAGATAGTGTCGCTCGTATGTTTATTTTGTGCTAATGAAGGCATCCCTAAAGTAGTCCCCCATGAACTTTTGAAACATCCTAATATAGTGGCAAAACAAGAAAGAAAATGGCATGACAAGAAAGAAAATGGTAAAAATTTAATAGTAAAATACTTAACCAAAACATGATCAGACAGATACGATGCTGTTAATGAGACGGAGGTAAAAAAAATTATGTGATGAGGCAATTATTTCCTATTTTTTAAAAATATTATATTGGAATTTATACATAAAGTAGATCTATTTTAAAAAGAGTTAATTTTAAAAGTTGTAAAATATATATGAAAAGTTAAAAGAGTGTATCAACATTATTTGCAATAACTTTAATCACCAAGCATATTTATCAAATATTTGTAAAATGTACTATTACAAAATAGAGGAACATTTCAGCAATGAGGTAAACATTGGTACCATGATATGGGCATCAGAAATTGTCGTTCCTTGAGGCCCTTGGCCCTATGAAACGTTAATTTGCTACTGCCCTTAACTCACTCTACCACATGAATTTCAATATCGCTGATATACAAGCCACAATAAAAGTATAAATAATTATTACCATAACAAAATATGGCATGTAAAAAAACATTTATACTCAAACTTGCCTGGTCGACTACTCCCAACACGATCGCGTACTTCTTTTGATTTTTCTAACTTCTTCAATTCATTAACATAATCTTGTGCTTCTCGCATTCCCAAGTCACTACAAAGCCTAATAAGAAATTTCAGACACTCTACATTTTCAGGAAATTTCCTATAAATATCTTGATATAGCATTAAAGCTTTATGCAGATTTCCAGTTCGCCGATGACAACCAGCCACCATCATATGCCATTTAGCGTCATTTGGCTGCATCAATGCTGCTTTCTCGAAGTACACCAAAGCCTTTTCTATAACTTGCATTTCAATGTAGTAAGAACCCAACCATTCCACCACTACAAGGTTTGCAGGATTATAGCGAAATGACTATCAATTAAGACATTAAAATTATAAATAAAATACAATGTGCTGTCTGTACCTACCTCGGCGTGATAGTGATGGGCTTGGTGTTTATCTCCTTCATGGTCATATAGTTCACCTAACTTTTGTAAAACTGTAGCATCAGCAGGTATTAATCCTAGAAGTTGCTGATAAGCCTCAGATGCAGCTTCTCCATCACCTAGCCTTTCAAATATGCTTGCTATTTGATATATAACTTCGGGTAATAGTGACAAGGAACCAGAAAATCTTTGAAAACATTCAAGAGCTTCTTCATAATTGCCTTGGAGTTTTAAAACAAGCCCTGTGTAAAATTTAAAATTAATAGGCATAACTATGGTTACTGTTTACAAATAGTAACATACTAAAATCAAAGTTCAATTTTAATTAAAAAATAATGTATTAGGAAATTTTAAAATATTTATTTGTTATTACTTATTTTGTAAAAAATATTTATTTAAAGCCAGTGTATAACTAATAAAGAGAAACTTAGTTTAATTTAATTTCGTTTAATTATTGCTGTGTTCACGCGAGAAATATTAAAAAAAATATTTCAATTATGTTTAAGTCGCGATCATGTATTTAATACTTAATCATGTCGTTTTCCAGCTGATACCGATAAACAATTTATCTGTGGGCATTTGTAAAAGCAGAGTCGTTTTGGGTTTCCGTGAAGTCAAGTCGTGTTTTGTGTTCGACATTTATTATGTTCAGTTATCATAAATCTATGTTTACGTTTCGCTGTTAAATTATGTGTTAGTGTAAATGTAAATCTCCCTGTCCTTTCTCTCCCATTTCCCAGAACAATCCAGAAGATCGGATCACCTGCACCTGTGTTGTATCAGCTTGGTAAGTGACTTTCTTACCTGTGAATTTGTTACATTTACGTAGTTTAATATCGTTCCATTATTGGTAGTCCGCTGCGCTATCCGAAGGAAAAAAAACGTTACATTTCGTCTGAAATGGGGGTGTATTAACTCTCTGGTAGCGGAATTTTAATAATTCAAACTACATTATTTATTGACAGCACCAACCTATTTATTTTTTGAGGTCATTATAAATAATTTATTTATGTTAATGTAGTTTGAATGCAAACTGTTTAGAGAAGGTTCAGTATTTAATAGCGTAAAACAAAAAAAATATTTTGTTGGCAACAGAATATGGCCCACTATTATTCACAATTTTCTAACACGAAAAATTAAGCAACCAATTGCAGACATCGCCTTTACAATTATGTAACATTAGGTTACGCTTTGTCTACTTCTGACTTAAGTCCTATGAACTTCTTTGCAATCCCAATAATGAGAAATCACTTTCATGGTCAATGATCACCAGAAGATGCTATATATACATTTAAAAATGAGATTTTTAGTGTACCTTCTTCCAAATAGAAATTTTTTTAATTCCAAACATTTTTGTGTTCTATCCTAAAATTTTAGTAATAGTCAGGTTTGTAGTATTCTTGTCTCCTAAAGGTAATAATTTTGAAAATTGAAGATAAAGTTTTATTTCATGAATCCTATGGAAAAATCACAACTTCTGAATAATTTGGTAAAAAAAATTATTTGCACTGCTACAACCTCCACTGCAATTAAATCTTTTATTTTCGCAAAATCACTTAAAAAGTTGTAATAAAAAAAAAATAGTTACCTAAATCATATAATGCTTCAAAGCATGATGGATCTAAGTCCAAAGCACTTGTAAAATAATTTCTGGCCTGCTCTAACTGATGCTTTACCATGTAACAAGCACCTAAATTTACAAAGCCAGCAGCATTGTAACTATCCAAATTTTTAACCATTTCTCCATGTTTTTCTGCATTTTCATAATCCTTTTGCTATTAATAAATCAATATATAAACAGAAATATGATTTAGTAATATTTCTTACATGAAAATAAATGAAACTCAGGTTTATGGAAGCAGTGCTAGCAATATTAGCATCATTGCTAAATGCCTTTAATGTGTCAATAGCTTCTGTTATTTGCTTCTGCTTCAAAAACATAACAGCTTTATTAATTTCCAAATCACCAGCCAATCGGGCATATTCTGAACTTTTTATAGCCAATACGCACCAGTTGTAACCTTAATAAAATTATTTAAGATTGAATACAAAGACCTTGAATTTTATTTTAACCTTCACTGAACGAATTTTCTATGAGAGGTGCAATCAATTTTGCTGCAGTAAGAATACAAAACTCAGCTTCAGTGCGTTTTTTCTTCTCATAAATATGCAGTTCATCGTTACGAATGGCTGCAGCTATAAGTCTATCATTGGGATCCTCCTATAAATATATATGCTGTTAAAATCTCATCAGCAATTATATCGATTTTAAAAAACATATTAAATTAAAACAAAACTGATAGTATTAGAATTATAAGAGACGAAAGTTGTCCCTGTCTTCATTTGTAAAAATATATTAAATTAAAACAAAACTGAGTATTAGAATTATAAGAGACGAAAGTTGTCCCTGTCTTCATTTGTAAAAATAGTAAGCCGAGTTGCAAAAGTCACCTATAATAAAGTTTCAGAAGAATTCACATATTTCATCAAATTATTTTCAATGCAGCTGAACTTTGCTAGTCATTGTAAATGAAAAGGTAAGTAAAATGACAATTACATTAATCTTTTTGCCATATTATGTAACAAATTCGTATATCCTTAAGCTTTTGATTCAAAAACACAGAAACAGGTAGGACATAACTTGAAGAAAATTGTCCACCTAACAAAAGTTCAAATGTAAGTCAGAAATAATTTTCATAATCTAAAAAATTCTACTATAATACAACACGTTTAATTGTAATTCACAAAATTATCTGGCAATAACTGCATAAATTTAATACACTTTCAAATTTCTATAAACGTGTATCAGCAATTCAATTTTATTATATAATTTGAGGTTCAAGATAACATGCAGATGATTATTAATAGTCAAATTTAAATTGACTGTAAATTAATGCATTGCTGATAGTTTCGTAGTCAAATTTAAATTGACTTTAAATTAATGCATTGCTGATAGTTTCCTATTGTACCAAATATAAGTATCGTATTAAAATCATCGAGTTTTGTCAGACCTAGTAAATTGCCATGATTACAACAGCATCTGTTTAGAAAAGTTTTGGTGACAAGATCGCCCACAACCTAAACAAACATGCAATGTTAACAAACAAAATTAAACACGATTTTAATGGATTGGAAACATACTGACGCTTATAACAGAATATAGATATTACTCACTAGAACTAAAGAATTAATAAAAACAAAATCATAGGGCACCAAACTTAGATCAAAAGATTTACTATCACTAGTATGAATCAAAAGCTGTATCTTTGTACTTCCTGCGTATGTAGTGAGGGATATGGTTCTGTCAACTTGTATACAGTTGTATCTAATAGTTCAAATTCAAAAAACAAATTTTAAATAATGCTTATAATTTGTAAGCTTTTATACATTCCGCTCAATAATCACTCCCAATGTTGCATCGATTTTTGAACCTGTTATCAGAACAATTACTTCTCTTGTCAAATGCCGCCATAATGATTTTTAAAACATTCGTAGAAGTGTGTAAAATCTCTAAAACTACTTTCCTTCGTCATACCCAAATTGTTGGAAGATCCCTTCAAATAACTTAAAGCTAATTCTAATCTAAGATCCTCAATGACACCCACATTTTCAATTTTTTTTAGAAATATAATGAAGTGTAACCTTCAGGTATAAAAGATAAACTCAACCCACCCCAATCCTTCCACAAAGAAATGTAACTTCGATTATAACTATTTTCATCTTTATCTTTAATTTCAGCGGTGCCATTTGTCACGGAATAACAAGAGTGTGGTGCAAGTATTGGGGAAGTTCCTCTAGGTGGAGATGCAGTTAAGTGCTCCGGTAGCTGAATCAGCACGACACTCAGGATGGGATTATAATATCCTGCACTGGACCAAAAGAACTCTTGGGTCTAGCGTGAAACCCAGCCACCTCGTAGATAATTTTAATGGGCACAAGAAAAATGGGAGAGGTATGAGGTGGCGAACAAAACAAGCTGACAAAAAAATAAAATAAAATCAGTTAGCCCAATAGAAAAAGTGTAATGAACACAAACTAAGAGAAAAGACGAGCCGGACTTATGATCTCCACTGGATAAATTTTTACATTATAATGAGAGGTTTAGATGCCCCAGGAAAATTTAATCCCTTATAAATTTGAATATGTTATATATGTTAATATTTATAAGCAAAATAGTGTTACAACTTATATGAATAGAATTTGAAATCTTTGAATACGTGTTTGTTTTACACTAGATGTTGATATAAGTTGCCTTGTGCTTATCGAAGGAACCTCAGCAAGTCCACTGCTTCATTTTTACCGGTTTTAAAAAATATTTCGTTTGCTAGATCCAGCTTTTCAAAACTTCACAATGAATTACACAATGTACTTTCAGTTAACATGTCTAGTTAGATATTGTTGATTAAATAATACAACTGCTTTGTCAGCATTTTCATTATTCCCATAAAAATATGCATGAATTACGATCTTCTTTAGGGTAAAGTATACTACAACTGTTAAAAATTGATACACACAACAAATAAAATAGTGTCACTAGTAGTATGTAGGATACATAGGATAAACTAACTAATGATGTAGAATAAAATACTATTATTAACTCACTGACATGTGCAAGTTTTAAAATTAAGATTCTTAAGACAAAATAGAAAACCTAATGCTAAAACTCAAATATCACCTGATTTATATTAGAATATTATAACAACAATACACAAAGCATGAGATTTGCCAACTTTAAAAATCAATTTCCCAAAAACAATAAAACTAAATTGAAAAAAAAAAGAATAATTTAAAGTTTTAGAAGTTGCTTTTCCCGCTCTTTAAGGATGAAACTAGTGAAGTTGAAAACGTAGACAAAATCACTCCCCTATAAACAAATTTATAGAGGAGTGATTTTTGTCTTAGTTGTCTTTCTGAAAAATGGCAAAAAACGCACGCTTTTCAGAGAACCACATATAATGATTTTTCAGTTTAATAGTATTCTAACCCTCTTAATTTAATTGCCGACGCTAGCAATGTCTTTGATTTACACTGAATTAATAATCTGAGTTAGTTCAGAAAAAATACTACAGCATTTGTGTTTGGGTTGCCAAATTACTAAAGTTACCATAACACTATTGAAGGAATATTAATGTTACATAAAATGTGCTTCTACTTTTTCTTGTGCTAAAAGAATACTAACTTGATCATGATTGTATTTTTCTTCATCTCCTAAATCCAAAGGAACAGATAAAAGCAATGAAAATGAAGTTTTCATTCGCTCTCGATCTTCTAATGCCAAGCAGCAAAGGACTAGATGCAATCCTGCTCTATGACTGGCCTGTTCATTCATGATATATTCCATACTTGCAATTGCTTCTTCCCATTGCCCCATTCGAACAAACACCATACCAATATTATGCATAATTTTTATTCTGCATCAAATTACATTAAATGAAATAGTTTTATGGCAAGTTCTGAATACTTTGAACGCTAGTGTAATATTAATACTTTGATCACATTACACTGCACAACTTAAGTAAATCACAGTTAATGGTCAAAATTGAATAAACAAAAATTTTCAGTCAAGTATTTTTCCAATTTAGTTGATATTCCTGAAAACCTAGTCTTTCGTTATCTAACAATGGTTACAAATGAAGAGCATGGTATTAATGTACAAGTATATTATAAATTGAGTAAGTTTTGCAAAAATATGAAAATGTAAAAGTTGAAAGAGGAATTTACCAAATAATTCGGTCGTTTCAAGACATTGTAAAATCTGGAAATAAATATTAATACAGTTTAACAAATATCTAAGTGTGTTCATTCTGTCTGTTTTTTAGAAAACAATAGTGCTAAAATGAAAGTGTTACTGAAAATCTATAAATGCCAGTTCACAGTAATTTATGACAAATGAACATTTCAAAAAGATTTCTGTAATGGAGACTGATAGAAGACCTATCTTCAAGCTTCCTCTGTATAGATAAATAACCTTATTATTGCAATAAGATAACAAAGTTTATTTTGCATCAACTAATTGAGATGGAATTCAGTGTCTTGTGATTCCAGTGGGATACTACAACCTATCGTATCCAGAAATAACGACTGACTGGTGAGATTTTGTGATTTAATGCCTTTCAAGTTACTTCTTTGAGGTTTTCTACAATCAAAGATCTATGACAATAATACAAAAATGTTTGAAGTTAAAAACTAACAAGAAATCAGTATCTCAAATGTCTCAACTTGTCTTTTAAGAAGTTTAATTTGTTTTTTATATATTTTATATGGTATAGCATTGTTTCATTATTTATTATATGATTAAACTCTTCAAAGCACTATATAAGCCAAAATTAATATGAAGCATGTGTAATGTGGTAGTGATAATCCATTTTTAAAAGCAGCACAATAGACCAGTGGACGGGTCAATGGGTGTTTCATACTAATTAACTTGTGTCTAAAAATCACTTACATTTTCCACCAAAAAAATAAGCTGCATTACTTGTCTGAGTGAACTGTATTCCAATTATACCATTACATATAGGGCTGCTCATTGACTTTTTTAAATTGTTCACAAAACAAATGACACTACCACATCAAACCACTATTAATGTTAAGATACCGCCTTGTCGACCATACAAGCAAGTTGACAGACACGTGCGATCAGTTCCAAAGTTTGTTTACAACTGCCCATTTTACAAGGAAAACAGGGAAGGTAAAAATTAGGATTGATATTAATAAAGCGTTTATGAATGCGCTTAACATACTGCCTACCAAAACAAGAATGAATAAACTTATTTTCTAAATTGATTGTACTATTTACAATAAAAACAAACAATTAATGCCAATTAAAAATTACTGCAATACTTCCCCTGTTGGAAGAGGACACAATTTAACCAAAGATCTCTTTAACATACCATGCATAGTTTTAACGTTTGCTACACAAACTATTTTATCAGATCCAGTGTATAAAAAGTCCACTCTACCTAAACGCCATGATAAAGGAGGAATGTTATCCTCTTTTATTAAAACCAAACTTCCAATTTTAATTTCAAATGGAATGGATAACCACTTAGTTATCTGCTGCAAAAATAATCTGTACGCCAGATGCCAAAAGGATTGTATGCTTTGTACCAGTTACCAACGATTCAACATTGACAATTTCAAGTGCATGACGCCTGGATCAGGAATGACTAACACAGGTTCCAAATCAAGACAATGACTAGGAGTCAAATAAGAAAAATCATCTGGATTATTAGTTAAAAGGCACAAAGACACTGAATTGAGAATTGCCTCGATTTGTACCAATACAGTATTCAGTTCCTCGTAAAAAATAATCTGATCACCAATAACCTTTTTAAAATGTGATTTAACTGATTTTATGCCTGCCTCCGACAAACCTCCAAAATGAGGTGAGGCAGGGGATTGAAAACAAATTCAATTCCTTCAGAGACTGCTGATACTTCCATAAGTTTTGCCAATTATGCCAAAGCACCAGTAAAATTAGTACCACAGTCGTATAACTTGATGCAGTTTCTACGACGAGCGATAAATCTGCACAAGGAACCAATAAATGCATTTTTTGAAAGATTTGATACCAATTCCAAATGGATTACTTTTGTGCTGAAACACACAAACAAGCATATATATGCCTTTAAAGATCTTGAACCACGCACCCGATTCATTGTGATAGAAAGCGGACCACCAAAATCCATACCCGTATGAAGAAAGGATTTACCAGGAGTTACCCTAGCTGACGGCAAGTCACCCATGGGAGGACAATAAGAATAGGATTAACTTGAAAACAGCATATGCACCTTTTTAAATATTGCCGTATTGCCTTTTTTGCACTTAAAACCCAAAAATTTTGTGTTACCAAAAATTGTGTGGTCTTTAAACCAGGATGTAGATGTGACTGATGACAGTCCAATATAATCAATCCTCTTAGGGGTGAGAACGGGTAATAATAAAGGAAATTTTTCATTAAATAACAATTCTGAATTGCATAACCTACCGCCCACCCTGAGCAAAGCACAGCTATCCACAAACGGACTTAACAAACAAAGCTGATTAAAAATAGGCCTACCAGATTCAAGACCTTTTATATCCTGACCAAATCCTTAGTTTTGAACTGTCTTAACCAAAAAATGTAAAGTATCCTTTTGTTGATACATTAATACACCAGTAGGATTTCCACCATGTTTCGAAGAAGTTTTTAATGCCAAAATAAATTTTTGAACATATGCGATAATACGACATATTTTCTGTAAATTAGAGTACTTATTTAGCAAGTTGTCAAAATAGTTCTCTACCATCACAATTTTTAACAATAATATTCTTTCTTCCAATTCGACATGTGATACATCCATAAGATCACTATCCAAGAGTGATCTAGACTGCCATTTGTCAACTGGTAATTGTAACCAATGAGGACCTGTCCACCATAACGGATGATCCACCAAGTCCAAAGCGAATATGCCACATGATGCGCAATCTGCTGGATTGTCAATTGTTTTAACATGATGCCAGAAAGAAGTTGCAACCAAAGATTGAATGCGAGATATACGATTTTCCACAAATGAGATAATGAACGAATCCACGATAATGTTACTGTAGATTCTGACCAAGCAAAAATACTACTGACTGATAAATGAGTTATGTATGTTCGTTGAACGAAATCCAATAAATTTGCCAAAAGTACTGCGCACAGTTCCAGTTGATGAATCCAAATGCTCTGCAATGGCGCAACTCTCAATTTAGCACAAACCAAAAATGTTTTAATGTTTCCAAATTGGTCTACCATTCGAAAATAGACCACTGATGCATATCCCCACTCGGAGGCATCACAAAAGTCATGAAGTTGCAAATCTACATAATTTGTAGCATGTTTAATTTGATCAGTAATTATTCGCATTGAATTACGAGGATAATGCGCCAAGCGTGCCTTATTCTCTAATAATGTTCCATATAGTACCTAATGGAATGCTTCGTTTTAATAATCTTCTTGTAGTAAAATATCTATGTCACATAAAGTTATTTTGGCGAGCACCTCTAGCAATCCTGCATCTTACGTATTTCCCCCACCTTTAACCGCAAGTCTTTAATACCGTCACGATGATTCGTTTCTAGTTTGGTGAGTTAGTCGCTCCCTAGCAATCAATTCATCAAGATGTATTCCAGACTAGAGGTATGCGACCTTAGGTTGAATTATTTGTGTGAGTGGTTCAGGTCATGCTAGACTTTGAACAATTTCAGTAACTTCTACTAACGCACGCCTATGAAAAACGATAGAGAAGGACAAGTGAAGATTTTGGTTTTGTAAGTTGTATGGTTTTGTACAAGGACATGAGATTGCAGACATGTGTTCATGATTGCTGTCGTCCCAAGTTTGAAATGGCTTATAGTATTGTTTGGAACTGATGGAATTTCTGTTTGGATTTGTCTAGGAGAATCAGATGCAGTTTTGGTTCTTTATTACATTTAAGAAATTTTTGCATGTGGTTAGAATGTCGTTAGACTTTGACAAACAGACAGTCATATAAAAAGCACGAAAGTTGCCATCATGTTTATGAACATGACCTGTTTCATTTTCGATTATTGTTGAACTGGTTTTACAAACCGTAGAAAGAAATTTTGTCAGGTTAGGTTTATATAATTGTAAGCTTTGTTCCATTTGAACTTCAGATAAATTTCAAGATATATTTTCGACGTTATACTTTTTGTGATGTAGCAACATTTGACAGATGTTTGTCGTGAAAGCAGATGTTTCGTGCAGCTTTCCTAAAATTCAAATTAAACATTCTTCAATCTTGAAGTTAGCTATCATTCACAGATAAATTATAAAAACTAAGTATAAAAATTTAAATACACGCTGCGTAATAATTATGAAACTGTAATCTACCTGATAAGATCTGCCCAGGATAGAAATGTTAGTTCAATGCATTGTGGTTACAAATTATTTTGATCAAATATTTAAAACAAGCTTATGTTTAGAGAGCAGTCTTTTGCTTTAAAAAGACAAAATTTTGACTTCGTTATAAATGTTATTGTTGAGAATTTTTTCTACATGTTAAAAAGTTATGATTTTTTAAAAGAAAGTTTTTTTTACTTCAGTAAACAATTAGTTAAACTTTGAGACTTTTATTTTGGTCAAATGTGATAACATAAAGGTAGAATTTTTGAGTAATAATTTTGTGCCAATATCATATTGGATATACATTTTTTTAATTTTTGATACTTTTATAGGACACAAATGGTGTTCTACATTTTTTTATTTAATCTTTGTAATTTCTTACAGGAACTGCGTCTTATTTTTATAAGACAGGTTTTTGTTAACGAAGTTGTTTTTGTTAATCGTTTTATCTTTGGGTTTCCACGTCCGCCCTTAGAATTGTGCTTTGCTCTTATCGTGATTATCTCAGGACTTGGTGGCGCCTATTTAACTTTGTTTAGCTTTGGTTTGCAAACAAAATTCGACTTACCTCCCCACTTCTTATTGCTCTACCCAGGAATAGACCCCTAGCTATGTCGGAAGATTTTTGTTCACTGGCGCCCATTTAGAAAAATAAGTTTCACTAGCGCCCATCATACAACAAGAAAAATTCGTATCACTGGCGCCAAACCTCCAACTACAAAAACAAGTATCAAATTGTTACATAAAATTCAACGAGTAATTGTCAATCGTGACAATTCTGATAATTGTTTTAAGTAATCTAACCATTTTGATGTGACGTCCAGAGGATGTTCATCGCAACCAATTCCAAGAATCCAAAGATGTCGTATGAGACGTTTCGCAAAGAAAACCAAGAGAGTTAATAAACTCAAAAGATAAAAAATCTTCGCTATTTCTGAGATCATGTTTCTTTTGTACATTCCCTGTCCAAGGAATTTACTTCATAAATGAAAACATCCACCAAAGGTTCCCATTGTAATCCCAAAACTTTCTGAGAAAAGTGTTGTGTCATTTAACGAAAATGTTCCTTGACAACGTAAAGAATCTGGTAAGTTCACTAAAATCATCGGAAAGTTGCTATTCCACTTTCTCAAGACAAACCCACCGGAATTACAAATTTTATCCAACTCAAAAATTAATCGCTTTGCTTCTTCCACAGAACCACAACCTGCCACCAAATCATCAACATATTTATCAGGTGAAGGTAGAAATTAAGATTGATATTAACAACACATTTGTGAATGCACTTAACAACCAGTATGTACAGATGTAAATGTAATCCAATAAAGAATGCCAGGCTCAAAAAATTCTAAATATAGGGGTATACACAAATGAGCCATATGTAAAACACTGTAAATCACAATCTAAGTAAAACATGCGTGATAACATTGAATAAGTAAATTAAATCATAATAAATAATTCCAAAACATTTTAAAAGGGTCTACGTACAACAGAAAAGAATAAATCATTGATATTAAAGCAATTAAGTAGAAAATAATATTTGTTCCTGGATTAGACCATGTCATATTAGAAACTAATGAAGGTTACATTTCAACACTTTTGTAAGAAGCATCATCAGGAAAGGATATGGTTCACTATTTCAGAACGCGAGTTAGGGTTCGTGGCTTCGAGCGGTCCTTTTTAAAAAGACATCTTTGAACTTTAACAAATTTATTTGATTTAAACAGATTTGAACAATGGAATTTTACAATCTTGAATTATTATTCTAAGTCGAAATCTAATTACTTAATTGTACAATGAGTTATCTACGAACTGCAATGCAAAAGCTGAACGTTTGATGAACTGACTGCGAGTGGAGCTCCCGGGCCTTATATAATCTCCCTACCCCCTCACAGTTCTGTGGGAACTTGCAGACCTAATGTCTACTTACACTTGACTCTATTCATGATACATAGTTGCTATCTTAAAAGCTATTCATAATTACTTTGTTGCAGGCTTACTTCTGCGTAATCTCGGTACGTGACTTCCTACGACCGTCTGTGACCTGACATCTGCAGTGTCACTTATCCTTGTGCTACTTAGTAGCGCTTCCGTTCCCATGAACGTTTATAAACTGAAATAAATTGTAACAAATTGTCTTTTATGACATTGTTGCACATTTCCTAATATTTCCTAATAACTTTCTTAAGTATTAGTTATATATTGATATAATAAATGGGGGATCACGTAACTCGCGTAAACTCATATTCCTAATTAAGCTGGATTAACATCTGTCACAAAATAATGGTGTTAAAGAAAGTTCCTTCAAGATAAAGAGGCCTACTTGTGCTATCAAGCTAATAGGTGTTTGTATTGTGAAATTTACAAAAGTGGATAACCTGTCGCCTTCATTAGTTTTTAATAAGACACTATTCAAACCCAAAACACTCATGATTCTTCATGACTCTGGCTGCGAAAGATATTTATTTATCAGATGAATGCAAGAAAGTCACTACTGAATAAGCAGATTCACTAATCCTATCTAACCAAAGGTTGTTTTGTGGGAAAGTTACTTTGGGGAAATCCAAATATTTATTTATTGTTCCTTATTTTGTGAGGAATATTCATGCTAAATCTAACATAAAAAAGATTTAGGTACTATGATTTTACTAGAATAAATTATTTTAAAGTTATTCAAATTTAACTTTCCATTAATAGTTTTTCTGTCTGAGGAATTTTTACACTCCACTTATTGTAATTTACTTTGGGGAACAGCCTATTTATTATTCAAGATATAATTTAAGATATGAAAAAAGATTTTACAAGAATAAATTATTTTAAATATCGTCAGTATATGCAATTCATTCTCCTCCAAGTTTAATTAAGGATGCCGTAATTGCCCAAGTGAATAGTTCACTAATTTATTTTTTGACATGAATAGAATGTTCCTAACGTAAGACTAATTTTTAACTTTAACCCTCTACAAGATCTATATTAATTATCTGTACACAATGTTCGTAACTGTAACATAAAAGAAAATTGTCGTGTAGTATATGGAAAATAGAGCTTATATTTATATTTACAATAAAGGGAAAGTCCCGAATGTTCACTTTGAAGTAATTTAAAATTTCATTTAGTTCATATCAAAATACTCCTATCGTTACATTACCATAAAATAATCTAATGTGTCCATAATTTAGTGAAATTCCATAAACTGGTATTGCACGATTTACTTCTGTTGCAGTCTTGAGTTTACATATAAAAATTAGGTTTCATCAATTACCCCATCCCCCGATGAAACTCCACCACACCCATTTTCCTGATTTCGTGCTCTGGTAACTTCTACGTTTTCCAGCTGAGGCTGCTCTTGAAGAGAACTCTTAAATTAAGTGACGTCCAAAAAATTACTGATTTAGAAAGATACTTTGCATCAATAGTATGTTAGTCCTATTCAAGAACTTACCCCAGGTTTTCTCTGAGTTAGTTGACATCATTTACCTTGTTGTCTATAGTTGAAGTTAAGGGTAATTTTCCAAATTACCAGATACTCCACTGAGCTTCTCTGCGAAATATCTACCTAATTTTCTAGATCGAAACGGTAAAAAGTTTTAAAGAATTTCGTGTACACCGTTGATATTTAATCGTTCAGTGGCTTGAATCTTAGCCACATACAGGTTTTTCCAATTGGTTTTCACCATTTTTCAACTGCTCTTCACCTTATGTCATTTGTGATTCACGTCTATCAAATTATTGGCACTTCTTATCAAGTAGTTTCCCTTTATGCCAAACCTTTTTCACCTTATGTTAATTACATTTAATTTTATTTAAGTACAACATTGCTGAAGATGCACGTATACAAAATAGTAAAATAAGTAATGAAATTCCACAACATATTAATTAATGTGATGGATCGTGAATTGTCAACTATACAAATAGGACAATATGTTTGATTTTTTGCGACTGCTCCACCCGAAGGTACTACATTGGCCAGGAAGCAAATTTTTTTTACTGGGAAATTTTGAATTTTGTTGACCCCTTGCTGTTCCAAGCAGCGTAGGAATCTTTAACGTGCGTGACAACACACACACATGAGACCTACATTTTATCTCTCGTCTGAAAGATAGCATATTTTTGTGAAAAATGCTGGTCTACCATTTTTCAAGCGCACCGTATCAGTATTCAAACCCGGAACCTTGAGCTCAGTAGTAACATGTATACCAACTGAGCCGCAGACCCACCCATGCAAATAGGGTAACATATTATAACTAATGCTGTAATCAAAATTTACTATGTACATATGCTGCATAATGTTCATAAGGTCAAAGAGCCAAATAAACAGGAAGTCGCAGATGGCAAATCTTAAATGAAGAAGAGAAGGAAACTATATGTAATTGGGTAGATTTGGATTGCACACGAACATTGAAAGTTTTAAAGGAAAAGTACCTCAGGTAATTGATAGAAATGCAGATTTCAAAATTCTACAATTAACAAAACAGGAATTTCACTATATTCTAAAGAGAATAACAAATATTTCAGAGAGAAGAAATTTTTCAGAGATCATTCAGAAATGGTTTTAGTATGCTATAGAATACAATAGAATTGTGCATGAAAGAAAGAAAATATTTTTAATTGTTGATTTCTGAATTCAAGTATATTCATGAGTGAAGTTTGGAGATGTGCATCGAGTGTACCAGCTCATGTAGAAAAAGCTTAAATAAAGGGTAGAAATTATTTGATTGCTACTGCAATGAATGTAAATTAATTAATCATTTGCAAAATGATGGAATTGAAGGTGCCACGGATAACACAGGATTTCACAGAAACATAACTTGTGAATATTATCACAAATCACAGTCATCGTGTAGTTTACATTCCTCCCTATAGTACACTTCTTAATCCGAACGATGAATTATATGTCCTTATGCTGTATCAGAATCCTATGTCCTGCAAATTGTTTGAGTTATATACAACTTACGGAATCTTACGTAGGAGATTGTTTGCAATGCTAAGAACTTTCTTGATGTTGAATTTGATAAATATAATTCTTGTCATTTGTTATGGTATTCCGTGCAGACAAGAAAGAAAGCAGTAAAGTAAAAAAAATCGCTTACACTGAATACTGCAACAAAACAGGAACAGAATGATAGAATCGAAATCTAAAAGAATTAGATTTCGGACTAGCTCGAAAACGTCGTAGAGTGGGGTCGGTGATGCAGAAAGAAAATTGGAAACCTCAGTAAAAAGTTATATTACAGACATACAATCCCAAAAGAATATTTACAAAGGTCAAAAACATACATATACGTAATCGTTTCTTATAACGTGATGTAAACAAAGTGTCAATTTACATATAATACAGTATAAACCTAAACATTTTAAAATATCAAGAATAAAATCTTAGTATCTAAATCATAGGTACATATATACATGCAAGAATACTTACAACATATTCCATCCCTAAATATGTACAAAAAAAAAATTACACAAAATACATATATCTATAATAATTTTTATCTGCTTTGGGAAGTGCACCTCGCAAGATTTAAGAATGTAACGTTAAATTTTAAATAGCATGATCAAGTATTAACATTAATGTACACAGGAAAGGAAACAATAAAAAGTGTTCTAACGCAAGCTTTGAGAATAATTGCATAATCGTTGCGCATTGTGAATGTGTATTTGGTAACGTACGGCCTGCAATTTATTGTGGAATCAACCAAAAAGAAGTGTATATCTTCAAAAACAGTGACACAAATAAAGCAAATAGAAAAACTGTACCTTAAGCTATCGGCTTCTCTCTTCTACGGCTTGGTGCTGAAACCAACAACTTAACTATACTAGCACTATGTACAACACGCATTTTAAAATCATGCTTTACAATGCTCGAACAAGTAAGAGAGCCTTTCTAAAGTTCAACTTGTATTTATAAACTTTGAGAATGGGAGTAAGTAACAAAGTTCCATTCCCACCGATATTGGTGTATAATATTCTGCAAAAGCAAACATAAACATACTCTATACAATAACGACGAAACATGCCTATAATACAAGCAACAAAGAAGGCAAAGTATGATAATTAATTCCATTGACTATCGTTGTTAGCGTGGGAAAGCAAAATATATTTTAAAACATCCAAGCAAGTATGTAATCTTGCATTCAGCACGACGTATAACCGGTTGCCTAACTTTTATAACTGAATAGAGATTGATAATATTATCGATCCACGCTACGGGGTTATCGTAAATGACTTAATTAGAGACCGATTTTATTACCCATAAAACTCGAACGGTCGAACACGTGTAAATATAACAAAGTAGATTTTCTCAGTAAAAAGCTTTTATATTTGTACAAGGCAGTTGTTTCGAACATGTTTCATAAAATAAACTATTGGAAATAACAATCAACTGTACGAGTGTGTTACAAGGAATTGATAAGGCAAGCTTCTAGCCTTTTGGAAGTGGTTTAACGATAGTATTATTTCAAAGAATTTATAAACACGGTGAAGGATATAGTCAATGTATTCCTATTGTACAAAACACTGAGTGATTTTATAGGATGGTTTAATTTGTAGTTATTTTACTTGTTAAGCTTGTATAATTTGAGAATAACATAAAAGGGATTTAGACTAGCGTTTTTAAGAGGCGCCTAATTACGGTAGTTGAAAACCAATGCTGCATCACTCCAATTCAAAAAGTTAACGTAATATGTTCCTTAGAATGAATTTTATTTAAATCTACACTTAGAACTTATTTTATATCATGTGGCAAAAAGAATCAGGAAATGCAATTGATAGAAAGTGAAACTTAACTGACAAAGGGAAAAGTGTTTTAATAATAATGTGACAGATAGGTAAGTTAATAGACAAATAGTGAAAGTGATCGCTACAATGTGAAAAGATAATGAAAAACCAAGTAAATGAGTTACTATTAAAACCGCGAATTAAGGTCCTCTGTGCAGAGTAGCCCATAGCAACAAGAATATGTTCCTATAATGCTCTCAGTATAAATAACAAGCACTTATGTTAATACAAATAGTATATAACAAATATTCAGCAATAGGCTTATATATGACACCTTGATTTTGAATAAATGAATTTTTGTAAATACCTTACTCTCTTAATGCTAATGATACATCTCACTTCTGCAAAACCAATAAATTGAACATTTTTCCAATATAACTGAATACAACGCATTCAATAATTATTGTATTCTGCACTGCTTAGTAATGTTGTCTCCGTAAATCTTGTAAGATATCCACCGTAGTTTCAAAAATTGTATTTTTAAATATACGTGGCAAGGGAAGATAAGCAATTAATTAGCAAATGAAAAAGGATACATATCCCTAATTTTTTCATATTGGTGGTGTGAGTCATTTTGTTTTGGGGACGTTCATAGAGCCGCGACTCATACTTCTTGTGATATTGATCAGAAGGTGCTGTCAAATCTGAGTGACTTCAACAACCACAAACGTTCAAGGTTGCATTCAATAATACAGTTTTACCCGCATAAATTACTCTGTCACTACTTTTCTTTATCAGTGACCAAACAATGGGAACTAAAAGAAGTCTGAGAAGTCACAAGATCGTGGAGAAACCTGATCTATACTTGTCATGGTAATCTACGCAGGACCAAAAACTTGACAACTATTCAAATTACTGGTACACAAAAAGGAAGGTTGGGATGAGAAGAATAAAAATACCCAAAACAACAATTCACTCAGCTGAAATAAGAAAACTATCATTTGTTGATTGCCTTTATTTAAGAAATTCTGACTAAGTTTTTCGATGTCAAAATATGTAGAAGTAGCAATGTTACAAAACAGGCTTACAATAGATGCACAGTTTATAATACATATGCAGGTACACTACTATAAAACATTAGCAGTGCACCATGGATACAATCAACACTAGAATTAACTTAGGCACTATTAAAATTACTGAGCTAGTAAAATTACAACCGTAGACATTATTTAAGAAAGAGCATGTTACTTACTGTTTCCGCCCCAGAAAATGTAGCCAGTAATCCACAGAAAAACTTGAAGTGTCCTGCTAAAATTTGGCCATTATACAAACTCTTATAATAAGTGTTTCTATAACTAAATAACTTGCTCTAATACGTTAGTTAAAAAAATAGTACAAGTGGAAATCATTAAACTTTGGAAATCCATTGTATGTTAGTAATATGTGATATTTTCAAACACTCATTTGCGCTCTCCTAATTCACTATAAACCACATATGTTGCGGGTTCTCATCAACTATCAGAGATTCATGGTATTTACTTGAAATCCACAGAAAATGTGCATAAGACTATGAAATCTATCCCAAAATGAGCTAAAACAGATAAAAGGTTAATAAATCGTGGTCCAAGGGATACCTACCAAATACACAGACGAGGCAAATAAAAAAAAAGAATATTGATGTAATTGCTCACTTTAATTATAGAACATCTTGCAAAATTGTATTTATGAGGACAAAGAAAAAGTAGGACAATTCAAAGAGCGACATCAATTGTTTTTATAACCATCTTTTCAACTCAAATATAAAGCATATGTTTAGATAAGAGAAAACAAGAATTTGTAGTATCAACGCTGGGTATGGTGGGTTGTCTAATTTGACATACTATAATTTAGAGTAAATGACAATAGTGGTACCGTGATATTTAATTATTTAAAGAAAAAACTGAAATATTTTAAAGGAAATGAATGTAACATACTTATTAATTAACCTATTATCAAAAAATTAACATCAATAAGGTGTCAAGTAGCATGAAGCCATGCAGAATCCTGCTAGAAAACCCTAGTTTGAAGCAAGTTGTTGCGGCATTCGTTGATAAATGGTTGTAAAATACTTTGACAATAGACTTTTGCATTGATATTTCCTTCAAAAAATCATCATCATCATCATCATCATTTTGTTTTCGACCTTACTTAAGATCGGTTTGGCGCAGCTCTAACTTCTTTTCTATTCTGTGCTAATCTAAAAAGCTCTACATACCCTTCACAACCTAAATTTCTAATAATTTGACTAATATAGTTTTGTCTAGGTCTTCCTATATCCTTCTTATCCCGCTGACTCTACATCGATATTAGCAACCTGATGGTTGTTAAAGAACTCTAACATGTTTACATGATTACCATTTATAAGGAAATGAAATATAACCTGGTTATCCGCTTCAAAATGGAAAAGTGTTAAATTATATGTTATGGTAAGGCTTAAGCAACGAATCGCTGCCAACATGCCACACCGCTACCTAATTGTGAGTTATGTCATGGTGACGTTTATTAAATTATATGTTATGGTAAGGCTTAAGCAACGAAACGCTACCAACATGCCAGACCGCTAACTAATTGTGAGTTTGTCATGGTGACATTTAGTTAACTGATTTTTATTTTTTTTTTGTTTTGTTTTCGAACTTACTTAAAGTCGTTTTGACGCAGCTCTAAATTCTTTTCTATTCTGAGCTAGTCTAAAAAGATCTACATAGCCTTCACAACCTAAATCTCAAATAATTTGACTAATATAGCTTTGTCTAGGCCTTCCTACTCTATTTTTATTTGGTAGTCTATAATCTAAAACTTTACTAAATAGTCCCTCATGTCTTAACTGGTGCCCTATCATTCTATCTCTCCTGACCTTCAATTGTTTCCACATACAGGGATCCTCACCTATCCTTCTATAAACTTCCTCGTTTGTTACTCTATCTGTCCAACTAATCTTTAACATTCTCCTATAACACCAAGTTTCAAAAGCTTCTATCTTTTCTTATCTACTTCTTTAATTGTCCAAGTCTCACTACCGTATAGTAGAACGCTCCATACGTCGACTTTAAGAAACTTTTTCTATTAACTAAACTAATACTATTAGCTATTAGTAAGTTTTTCTTTTTTAAAAACATTTTTCTAGCTTGAGCTATTCTAGCTACTATATCCCTTCTGTTACGTCCATCCTTTGTAATTATACTACCTAAATAGCAAAATTCATCTACCTCCTCTAACTCGGTATTACCTATTTTTAATTTTGGTTTAGAACTAGGCTGTAACTCACTTGTCATTATCTTTGTCTTTACTGAGTTAATTCTCATACTATAGTTACTCTGTAGTATCTCATCTAAAATATTTAAAAACTCTCCTAACTCTTTTCTAGACTCTGCTATAATGGCTATATCATCTGCAAAACGTAACATGCCTATTTTCTGTCCCTGTATCTCTTTTCTCTCTCTAGCTAAGTTTAAAGCTTCCTCAATATAAACATTAAAAATCAAGAGAGACAGTATACAACCCTGTCTAACACCATTTCTAATCTTAGCTTCCTTTTCTATTTCATCAAATCTAATTACTATGCTTTGGTTTTTATATAGACTGTAAATAATTTTTCTATCCCTATGAGAGATTCCTATTTTTCGTAAAACCCTGAACATAACAATCCAATTAACCCTATCAAATGCTTTTTCTAAATCTACAAACGCGAAATGAGTCTTTTTATTTTTTTGTAACCTTTTTTCGATAATTACCCTAATCATTAATATCGGTTCTCTAGTGCCTCTGTCTTTACGAAAACCATATTGGTCTTCGCCTAAATAATTCTCAGTCAAAGCTTCTACTCTATCTTTAATTTTTATTGTTAGTATTTTTGAAGCATGAGAAGTTAAACTAACCGTTCTAAAATTCTCACACCTATCAGCTCCTGACTTTTTTGGGATTGGGATAATATTTTTTCGAAATCTATTGGAACCTCACCTGTGTCATATATTACATTTACTAGTTCATATAATCTGTCTAAAGTTTTCTGACTTGCATATTTTATTAATTCTGCGGGAATATCGTCTATCCCTGGCGCTTTATTTAATTTAAGATTCCGAACAGCTCTATCAAATTCCTCTCTTAATATTGAGAACCCTATTTCTACATCCTCTTCTTGGTCGTACTCTAACTCATCCATATCGTCTCCCTTATATAAATCTTCTAAATATCTTTTCCATCTATCTGCTACCTCAACTTTATTTATTAGAAGCTCATTATTCTCGTCTCTAATAACATTACATTTTTTCCTATCTTCCCCAAAAAACTTTTTAACTGTCCTGTAAGCCCTGTCTGTCTTACCTACTCTCAAATCATCTTGTATTCCTTACAATTCTCCTCCATCCATTTATTTCTAGCTTTTCTACACTCATGTACTATCTTATTTCTAACTTTATTATATTTTTGCTTACTTTCACTATCCAAATCTCTGAAAGGTTTAAGCTTTCTTCTATTCTCTATTAAATCTAATATCTCCTTTGTTACCCACGGTTTTCGCTTCTATTTTTTCTTACCTATAGTCTGTGTTGCTGTATCATGTACAGTCAGTTTTATTTCTTTCCATCTATTTTCTACATTCCTCCTACAGCTATCTCTTTGCTCTTATTATCTAATACTTGTTTATATTCCTCTTTTACCCTACTATCATTAAGCTTACCTAGATCCCATCCCTTCTCTTTTAGCCTTTCTCAATTTTTTGAATTTTAGTTTACACTTCATTTTAACTAAGTTATGATCGCTATCTATGTCAGCCCCTGGATAACTACGACAGTTTTTAACTTGGTTTCTAAATCTTTGTTTAACTAAAATATAATCTATTTGGTATCTAGCCCTATCACCTGGGGCTTTCCAGGTATATCTTCTCCTAACATGTTGTTCGAATAGGGTGTTCCTGGCAAAACTCAACTAACCTTTCTCCTCTATCATTTCGTCTGCCATACCCAAATTTTCCTACCATTTTTCCCTCACTACCTTCTCCCACTGACGCATTAAAATCGCCCGTAACTATTAAATTCTCGTCTCCTTTTACTTTTCTCACTATACTATTTATATCCTCGTATACCTTTTCTACTTCCTCATCCTCGTACTGAGTTGTTGGCATGTAAACCTGTACTAAAACAGTGTCTGTGGGTTTTGTACTCAATCTAACCATAATTATTCTATCACTAAAATGTAAGTGCTCTTTAACTTTATGCCCTAATCTTTTACCTAACACTATTCCTACCCCTGCCTGTCCATTAGTTGAAAAAGTTGTAATTATTCTATAATTATCTTTCCAAAAGTCATTACTATCTGGCCATCTCACCTCACTAATACCTAAAATGTCCAGCTTTTCCTTTCTCATTTCGACTAATAAATTCGTTAGCTTATCTACTCTAAGTAATGACCTTACATTCCAAGTCCCTATCACTAAATCGAACTGTTGTTTTATATTCTTACGATGACGAGCCCCAAGTACCCCCTCCCGGAGATCCGAATGAGGGAGAATTTTACTTGTGAGCTCTCCATCATATGTATTTCGTGTTTTAGGCCACGCACACCTGGGAAATATTGTGGTAGGCTCCCATATCTTTCCACAACGCAGTATCCGTCACCGCCAACCCCCAACAAGCTTGTAAATTATTGAGGATCGCCCGAGACCAACCGACCCTCCTCCAATATCTGTTAGCCAGCAAGGCTGCTGCCCCTTGCTGCGCCTTTTAATCGCCTTTTACGATAAGCAGGCTTACTATAGTAGTATTCTTTATCCCCTACTATAGGGAGCTTCAAAAAATATCGAGCCAATATTCTTCTTCGAGATATAGCATACCAGACTTCTATTTTGGCACGATGTAAACTAGATTCCCTAAACTAATGTGGTTTGTTTGCAGGTCAAATTTGCATATTCTGTGAATATATGTAACCATCTACAAGAAGCATATCGTACTAATTAGGAAAGTACGGACTAATATGTCATTGTTATTGAGATTTTGAAGGAAAAACCAAGAGAATTGAACTGCTTGTGTATAATGAAACGACAGACGTTCCTGATATATCTGCATTTTGTATGAATGCAATTCAAGGATTTTTCATGTGAATGCTGTGACTAGTTCCTCTGTTAAATGTTTAAACATTACATTAACCTCCTAACAAACGTTCAATGTTGTTCTTCAATTACATTTCATTTTTCCTGTTCTACATTTTCACTTCCAACAAGATGCCCACATGCAGCGTTTCCGTGCTGTGGGAATCCTGTATCACAAAAACATTGCACAATTGTTTTCACACCATGCGAAGAGATACTGTTATTAACAATAACATCAGGAAATATTTCCCGAAAACCGCCATGGTAGGCATCTATCGAATACTCTAAATTTCCATTTTTCAAACGATAGCCATTGTATAAATATGTTTTTAACAATAATATTTTGTTGTCAAGTGAACAATTGTAACTAATTATTGGTTAAAACTGTGACAAAGCATTAAATACATAAACAGTAATTCATTTGTTGTTTGACTATTCAAATTTAAACTTCTAGAATGTAAAGTAAGAATCGACATTGGTGTTTTATTTCACCTTTACTAAATGTTAGACACCTAAGATTAATTATCAAAACTCCACTTTAAGAAAGAGAATTTATTTCTTACTGTAAGGCTAACTGGCAAATAAAATCAAAGGTTTATTTTAAATAAATATTACGAAATAAAAAGTTTGAAATGACTAAAAGTGGTTTTTAATTTACCATTTTCCGTATCTTTACTCTATAAATCGCTTTCAATTTGTTGTATTAAGTAGGGATTGACAAAAATCCCACTAAATGCACATTGTGATTTTTTACCACACTTTGAAAAAACAAATACATGCACAAAAATGTGTAGCACATCTATTTATATACAATAGAGGGTACTACATATATCCAAAGCTATTATCACATAATGATACCATGCTATTAATGTTGAAAAATTGCTTTAAAAAATTAAGAGTAACAAAAAATTTAACTGAGCAAATCTATTTCTTACCGTAGGTTTTTCTGAGTAGACGGTACTTGATCCAAAGCCATTCTATATAATTTTATTGCTTGATGATATTGCCCTTGCTTATAATAAATATTTCCCATATTAATTTTCAATCTGTGAGAGTTTGAAAACATGCGATTTTTTGTTATCAACTGATATGTATTTAGTGCTTCAGTATAAAGTTCATTGGTTGCATACTGATTTGCCAATGTAAACAGTACCTACAAAATTAATATTAGGTCTATGATGTAGATAATAAAAAGTTTGTGGTATTTCATTTTTGGTTATAAACCTGATGTCAATATCCTCATGTTGCAACTGTCATATAGCATATTATTCAACAATTTCACAAATATTACCAATTAAAATACAAATAATATTTGCCAATCTGTATATAAAGCACATTTGTGTGAATTAATAAAGCGTACAGTAATTACCTTTATAATGGATAGATCAACAATAAAACTAAAAACATAAATTATAATATTTTAATTTCAAGTTTTGAAAGAAAACGCAATCCAAATAATGGAGTTCCGGAATCTTGAATTCCCTTCCCCTGTAATTATCCATACCAAATTAATATAAAGTGGTTAATTTTGTATGTACAATAAATATATAAAGAAAATCATAATCTGTATTTTAAAAATCAAATAAGCACTAATGGGAAGTTTTGTATAAGAACTTTAAAATTGCTCTAAAATATGCACGAAGCACAGCTGCAATCTAATTAACACTTGCTCATAAAGAAATTATCACAAAGTAAAAATAATAAATAAAGACAATTCTTAAACTATAAAGTAAATTATGTACTTTTCCACTTAGTGTTCCATGTGTGCCACATATAAATAGCAAAACTCCACCCATTCTCCGAATTCTTTCTCCAAAAACTTTGGACATTAATTCTGGATTCACTTTAGCATGCAGTCTTCCTCGAGGTCTCTACACCAACGGAAAGAGATACAAATTGCACAGAGTGAGTCAGTAACAGTTGTTACCTTTGCTTTGTAGTGATGCAAAAATGCTCACTCATTGTTGTTTAACCTTTTTTATCCACAGTATTAGACCATGGATGAGCAGAATCTTGGTGGTTAATAGAATGGTCTTGGTTTTGATGAATTAGAATACCAAGACAGAGTCTCAGCTAGCAATCAAGGATGTTTAAAATTTTTATTTTATGTAAATATTATATTTCCCCTTCTGCACTTAGCATAAAAACAGGCTATGCTAAATATTTAACAAAATTATTTAATGGAAATAAATATATTCATACATGTATAAATAACATTATACTCATGCTCTTTGCTACTTTTATTTTGTTACAGTTTTCTATACAACCGTCTGCTACTGTGGAGAACTTCCAACAAGAGGTCTTTTTATAGATAAAGCCACTCTCATAATTGCCAAAAGAAAAAAAGATGTTCAAAGATAAGTGATCAGTATATTCAATGTATCAGGCAATTTAAAAACATTTGTAGTTTATAGGTATTTTGAAAAAATATGGTTACCAAAAAAACCTGTATGGAGCATTTTCCAAATTTATAATTTGGAAATGACTAGTACAAAAGATCGACTAAGAAATATCCAGAAGATCATCCCAAATATAAGAATTGGACAAGAGGAATTCAATAGAGAGTAGAAAAAAAGGTTAAACTTATAGGACAACGACTGAGGGAAAATACCAAGTATGCGGCTAGCTGCTTATGGTAGAGTGGCACAAGCTAAACATGAAAGAAGAATAAGATTCTCGGAGAGCACCAAGGAAGTCGTACAAAAGGAAACAAATTTCATGGCCCTACTGGAAAGTGTACCTTCACTGAGACGGGAGGAAAATATAGTGAAAGATATATAAATCGGTAATGAATAGATAACATATATTAGTATCGATGATGTAGTAATATAAATAGTTTCAGAAATTTAACAAAAACAAATTTTATATTCAAACAAAAACAATTTCAAGCACATACAACTTGACTTGAAAATTAAATGTAACTATCTAAAGTCAATTTTTATAATCACATTAAACTGTAGACCAGCACCAACTACTGTTCCACATACCCTTATTTCACTTGCACAAAAGTAATTTAAAAAAATTTGCATACAGACTTCACAGAAGCACTTTCCCTACAGTCCCGCCATTTCCATAAACTTCAGGATGTATGACACAAAATCAGTGACATTTCAAATAGTAGCACAGTTTGAAAGCATAAACTAAAGTAATGAAAATTTTCCTAAAAATTAATATTAATTAAATTAAAAAGCTAGTAATTTTTAGATATCCCAATCAATCTAAACTTAGAGATTTCAGTAAGGTCGATGGTTAGCATTTTGAATTAGTGTTTTAGTATTTACACTCAATCTTCTAGTTATCACCACAAATGGTCAACAACGACGTGCTGGGTGTTGAACAAATTACGTGTTGCTCTGCTATTGTGATTGAAGTTCCTGCACATTAGTTTGACTGCACTGAATTTACAAACTTCTGGAATCACCAGATGTTCGGTGATCCAATGCAGTCAAATCAGCACACAGAACTCCGATCACAATAACAGAGCAAATCCAGAACAAGAAGAACAATAAATCAGCATCAACAGGAACTGAAGTTAAAAGTAAAACCACAGAACAGCCGAAGCAAGGAAGAAGGAAAACTGTGAAAGCATAAAACCATAAATGGAAAAAAGAAATAAAAAACTGCAATAGATATAATTAAAATCATATTCATACCAAAACCCACACAGGCTGTTTATATTTACCCGTTTAAGCATGTAAATAAATCAACTGCTTCCTTCAGGTATCATTTTTTGTAGTGCTTTTTCAATACAAAATAGCTTTTAAGATCCCAACTTAATTGGCGTAGAAAATTATTCAAAAATAAAACTATTTAAACAACAAGTGATTGTAATACGATTCAATAATGAATGGTAATGGAACTAGACATATGATTAGACAAAAAATGTACAGATGGGAAAATTCCCAAAAAAAAGTAACAAAAGAAAACTCTGGCCTGGCAGAAAAGCGTTTGGGTCAAAAATCTACTGTTGGAGGGTTCCTCAGGTATTTCTAAACATAATAAAATACTAAAATAATTTATGAACAGCATTTAAACCCTAAAAATGGGTCTCAATGCAGCATATGTTCTAAATATGCATATTGTTATTAATGTAACATTTTGGATTTTATCAGATACAAATTGAATGTGGCAGCAGTTGTTATATTTTGAATTTCCACTGGTGTATAAGTAAAGTCAATTCTACCGGGCTTATCCTGTGAGAATATTGTTTGGAAACTCAGCGAATGAGATCATACAAACATAAAATCTAATAGAGTGTGCGTTACAGAAAACATACCACAACATTGGTCAAAGGTGCCCGAAGATTTTAAAACATATTTCTTAACTAAGCATCTAGAATTTATTTGTCAAATAATTTTCGGACTTTCAAATTTTGACAAGTTTTCTGGTTTTCTTGATGTGGAATAACTACTTGAATTCTTTTTGCATATAAGAATAAAATTTAACAGACAAGTTTAATAAATTCCACAAATAATAATTTTTAAATTGTAACACCCAAAGCGGCGATGTAAAATGTTAACACAAAATGATCTACCACAAACTCTCTCCAACAACAACCTTACTATGTATGTTAAATCCATGTTATGATTTTCTCCAAGACCAGTTTGTTCTTGTGTTCGTATAAGATTTCGTTCTTTGTTTGAAGCTTCCTTTGCTTTATCCAAAGCTTGACGGTAGTTACCTTCAGTATTTGCAGTGCAAGACTCTTCTACTAGCTGCATAATTTTCCTTTCTTGAATACGAATTTTTTCCTCAGGTCTACAACAAACAGTAGTTTGCAATTAAAACTGCTTCCTGAAAAAAATTAACATTTGATAAGACTACAACAATGACATTAGCATGGGAGTCTGCCAATAAAAACATTGCTGATTTGCGATTATATACTTCTACTGGTAATAACAAAATGGCTGATTCATCTGTTTCAATGGGAAGCTGTCAAAAAAACACTGAACAGCACCGAATTGTGTTCCAAAATAGGAAAGGGGATTGTCTACAAGATCGAGATGACAAATCAGAAATGGAACAGAATAGAGATTAAAGTTCACAAAACTCTAATGCAAACGACGAAGTAATTACTAAACCTTGTTGCATCTGTGATGAAAGTTACCATGGGGTTTATGTGTATCAATTTAAAATTTCCACTTGTAATTATTGTAAAAAGGGAGCACACATTGTAAACATATATAAAACCAAGTCTAAAAAATTTATAAGGCACACTGTATCTGAAATAGTATGGTTAAGTGATAGTGATTTGGATTTCCACACCATTTCTTAAACGTTAATATAAATAATATAGAGCATCAAATGGACATTGACTCGGCAGCTACTTATACAGTAGTGTCATTAGCTGCTTTTGTAAAATTATGGCCGGAAAGGACTAATCATCCTGTAATTAGACCTACCAAACAAATGCTCTTGTGGGGTTCAAAGAAAGTAGTTACAATAAGCAACATTTTGGTAGATGTCCAAACGGCAAATATTACTTAAAAGAAACTTAACTCATATTTTAACAATGGAAGATTTTATTCAATGGCATGGAAATAATTTCCTTGGTACTACGACTATTATGCAAGTTACAGTACAATTTCTGTAACCTTAACAAAAACGAGTGGATCTGTTCAATTATTGACAGACTTAACCACATATTAAAGCACCGTCATTGGCCTTCGAAAATTGGATACACTCAAGTTAACGAATTGATTTTCCAGCCTCCAATTTGGACATTATGAAGAGCGGCGTGCAACAACAAAAACTTTATAAAACACTTCCTTTAGAAAATAGCAAAACACAACTGTAAAAATGAAGCCGGTTATGTATACCATTAAATTAAAAATCATTAGTGCTTATAGGAATTTTGTGTAATTATTATGTCATTACAATTGAGTACACCACAAATTATTACCTAGTAAAGGTTTGGTCTACAGAAACACAAATAATAATTATGCCATAATTAAAGCTGGAGAATTTGAGTACATAAGAACAACGAATAAGAAGATACTTTTGCCTCTGAGTATACAATGCATCCCTTCCTTTAGAGATGGAGATGCACATGGTGTAACTTCTTCTAATGTTACCTTGCGTGTGCTATATATTACTGTAAAAAATGTGAATATAATTCTTGTATACAGCAGAGACAGAAGTTTGTTGAGCCGAAATTGGTTTTCTGAACTAGGATTGAATGTACACGGGATGCACAATGTGAATATGAAAATTAAAGTAATGACTAGCAAATTGGCAGATATTTTTTAGCATCCAGTAGAAGTAGAACAGGACCCACTGGTAAAATAGAGCTCTAAGATGGGTTCCTACCCAAATTTTTAAGACATTGTTCTATACCATTTGCTCTCTGGGATAAAGTACAAACTGAATTAGAGTCTATGGTATCCGAATGAATACTAACGACAGTTTAAACTGGGCAAACAGTTCTAACTCTGCAAGTCCAAGAGTTCTTGTTTGAAAAAGAAATGGACAAGAATGTATCTGTATAGATTATAAAACAACTGTCAATTCAAATGCATATCCGTTACTGCCAATTTCTGAAATACTAACGAAATTAGCAAACAGTATGATATTTTCAAAGCTAGCCTGCATAGCCATTAGTTTTTATGTAGAATGTCTGGTTTAATGTCCACACGAGAGATATGAACAGTATGTGTAAAGTTATAATTGAATAACAGTTTATTCTTTTTATAGATACTCGCTAAATACTTTAAGAAACTATTAACTATATCATGTCCACCAGACACTTCAACATCATATCTGAATATTATATCACGAATATCTCTTTCAGATCTTATAAAATTAACAATGCTTCATAAAGTTTTAATGTTATGTGGGATGCGACTTTCAACAACATTTATGTATCATTCAAAACATTTTTATGTAATTGTTTGCACTCTTTCCTGAGATTAGTGAAATGCTTATATGCATTTAAAGATCAGGTACTCTTGAATAACTTGTGAGCCACTTTTCAACGAACTTCGTTCGTTTATGAAATCTATTTGTCTGTGTGTCTGTCTGTCTGTGTGTCCGAGGCCTTTTTAATGGTCGGACATCAATGTGTGATACATCAATCGATTCAGCTCGGTGTCCAAAGCTTAAGTTTTGATGTCAGTTAAAATCGGGCCACGGGACGCCGAGCCCCGGAAAATCCACAGGATAATTAAAATTTTAAATAAGTTTAAAATCAATATGCGACACATATTTGAACAATTTATGGCATTTCATGCCAATTATTCCAATATTATAGACATTGTTTAAACTTAAATTTTGATTACCGAAAATAATTAGATTCATATAAAAAAAAAAATTCTTATCTTATTGATGAGAACTAATATATAGCTTTTAAAATATTTATTCAATAAAATAAAATATATTAAAATGTCTCTTTTGTTGTTTATAAATTTTTGTTTTTATCTGAATACTTATAATTATTACAACATAATTTTAATTTCTTTAATTTGTTTTAAAGTAAGTCTACATTTGGAAGTTCGTTGCGACAATGCCTTGCATTTTCAACTTGTTTGTGATATATTAAATGTCTTAGTTCACAGCTACCACTTAGGGTAAGTAGTAGGTTAAAATCTTTTTATTGGAATATACTTCCCAGTAGCATCAAACATTATATTATAAAAGTTATTCATGGCTTCAGAGATACTGTGGGAGGCTAAATCATGTTTCCAATCAATATTCAAACGATAGTTGTTGAAACCCGAGTAATTCCCATTATTAAAATCAAAGCTTAGGCAATCATTATTCAATTTACGAAATGTCTCAGTTTTCACCACAGTTGTGGCATTGTGAAGTTTCACCTTAACATACAAATCTTCGGTGAAATCACAAATTGCAGAAATAATAGTGGAGGATAAATGTTTATTAACTGTGATTATTACCTCAACATCTCTGTTCTTGCTTGTAACAGATAGCGATCTTTCCTAAAGATGCTATAATTAATAAGATTTAATTCACTGGTTTCGATGTCTAAAGATAACCATGTTTCAGAATATTTAGTTTTATCCCCAAACCACCAACATTACAGACCAATTATGTCTTCTTCGCAATTGGCCTTTCTGGCTACCAATAAATTCTTGCATTCGAACCCAGTTTGGAAGCTTTCATTTGTTTATAAGTATTTTGGCAACCTCTGATGAACTATCAAGTACGACTTTCAGGGCAGATTCCCATCACCTTTCTGACCTATTCTTATTAATTTTGATCGGTAGATCAAATAGAGATATTATAGATTCAATTTGCTTTTTATCATCATATTTTCTTACATCATTATTGGTTGCATTCGATCCTTCCACATTAGAGACCATTATATTATTTAATCTTATCTGGTATTCCTGAATTTCAATGAACATATCCTCGAAACATCTACTTTTGAGTTTTCAACTTCAAGTTGTAAATCAGAGATAATCCTCATTTAAGAAGGAATATTTAACAACCTCTCTTCACAATCTTTACAAAAGTATTTAAGGATACCTACACCTTTCAATTCTATGATTTAATTTCTGAAGAGGTCAGCCTTGAACAACTTTTACGTATAGGTATTTTACAACTATCACAATGAAGTACAAATTCTTTTTCACAATTCAATTCCTCTATACATTAATACAGAACACGTTCTGTTATAAAGATAGCAGTAAAATTTATGTTCATATATCTTAGACCATTGATGTGCTACACCATTTAATATTAATTTATGTACATGTCAGATTTGTGGCATAATTCGTTTATAAAATTATCACTATCAACTGATTATAAAATACCAGATATTAATAAGTTATTTTTTAAAATGAAATCTTATATAATTTACACGATTAAAGCATTGAATAAATATTAAACTAACCCACAAATTAGAATATTTCTTAACAAATAGGTGCTTTATGGTAAATTAAATATTTAGTGCTAAGTATTAAATTTTAAAATGAACTTTAACTGTACGAAATTAGCACTTTTAACAGAGCAAAATAAACACATGCACGCATGTGACTGTCTTAGTATAGAAAAATTTGGAATTCTCCCTCGTGCTCAATACTCTAGGATCAAGATAATGTAAATATTCATATTTTTTTAGTGTCGCCTTTCGGAGACATTTTTTTCTTTCATAAATTGTAGTTTGCACTCTTCCCCGACGCATAATTGACATGCGTTACAAGAATGTTTTTAAACACTTTCATGTTTGTGTGGTCGCATTGCATTCAGTTGATACGAAAACCTATGTTCAGGTACATTTCTGCAGACAATTTCCATTTTCAACTAAGAATATCTTGTTTTAGTCATGTTTCTGAATTCATTTGTCATGGCCTCTAAGTCTATTTTTGAATGTTTGCACATTACATACAGCTAACCTGTTTGTAGCACGGTGTCCTGGTGCCGTAAATTTTTGAAAAATTCTATTTTCCTTGCAATATGCTATAAATAAGTCGCTTAAAAAGATTATTGTATTAGTGGATACGACCACTGTTGGAAATCCTTGAAAACAAAAAATGTCTTAGAATAATTCGACTAGAAAAAAATACAAACCTTGAAATGAACCAGCATAGTTTAAATGGATCCTGTCCCGATTTTCTGGAAGCACTTCCCAGCTATGTATAAAAACTAATTGTTTCATTTCTACTATTCCTATGTGGGTACTGTAAACTCTGCAAGAACTAATGGTTGCAGTTTTGACGGTAGTACGACCCTTTACCCTTGAACAAAATTCCATCTTGCAACAAGTATCCACCTTATATGTGATTTTCCAATGCTCCACCGAAGGTACTACATTGGCCAGGAAGTGAGTTTTTTTTACCTGGAAAATTTTTTATTTTGCCGAACCCTTGCTGTTCTAAGCAGGGTAGGGATCTTTAACGTGTGTGACAACACTCACACACGGGACCTCCATTTTACCTCTTATCCGAACGAAGGCGTATTTTTGTGAAAAATGTTCGCCTAACATTTTTCAAGCGGACCGTGTCGGGATTCAAACCCGGGACCTTGGGCGTAGTAGTCACATGCATACCAACTACGCCACGGAACCACCAACAAGTATCTACCATCAGTTGTTGAATTACTTGATAAGAGCTTGGTCTTTATGTTTTATAAAACCGCATCTTCGTCTGTAGCATTTCTGATAGAATCGGCAGTCAACTGTATGGTTGAAATTTCGTATATAGCAGAATAGCCAAGTTGATTAACTACTTCGCTTAAATCTTGTTGAATGATGAATCATGTGGGTGACGGCCACTCTAGATAAATAGTCCACATTTATATGTTTGATTCCTTCCTGTACTCAACTTCATAATTGAATCCCACAAGATATGTTGTATACCGCAATAATCTTCCATGTGTCTAATAAGAAATTTTGAATTTTGATAAAGAAGTCTTGTTAGGGAATGTCATCTATAATTCATTTACATTGTCGATAAAGATATATGAAAAAACGATTCACTGCAAATATAATTGCAAGTACTTTGCGGTCTAATTGACTGTAATTGGTTTCACTTGAAAATAAAGACCTCGGTGGAAAAGCGATTGGTTTTTCAATTCTGCCAATTACACGGACAAAATACCGTCGTTGCCAATAAGACTAGCATCACATGCTAACACCGATGGCAAATCGGAGTCATAAGGAACTAATACTTGAACAGTGGCAATTCCTTGTTTTAATTTGATGAACACTGCTTTGCATCCACTGGACTCCTACATGTGATTTTCCACTGCTCCACCCAAAGGTACTACATTGGACAGGAAGCGAGTTTTTTTTACCTGAAAAATTCTGAATTTTGCCGAACCCTTGCTGTTCCAAGTAATGTAGGGATCTTTAACATGCATAACATTCCCTCACGGGATTTCCATTTTACCTCACATCTGAACGAGGGCGTATTTTTGTGAAAAATGCACGTCTAACATTTTCCAAGCGGACCATATTGGGATTCAAACCTGGGACCTGGGACCTTGGACTTAGTAGTCACACGCAAACCAACTACGTCACGGAGCCGCCCAGTATGCACAGGACCAGTAAAACTTTGTACTTGCTCGTAATAGTTTCCTTAATGGATAAGTTATGGTAAACAATTTTTTAATAAAATGCGAATATGTCACACCATTTCATGAAATCGGCATAATCTCTCGGACGTGACATCTCGGTAATTGCTCATATCTTAGCAGGAAACTTAAAAATTTGATTCTGTTTGATGACATTCTATTGTTATTTTGAAAAAAGTGCATTTACTTCTGTTCAAATGTAAATCGAATTCTTTAGGCCTTCAAAAACACGCCACGAGGTAGAGTTGACATTCTTTCATCGTGGATCCACGAACTATAATATCATCAAAATAGGAGCAAGTCTTAGATAAGCTCGCTAGAATTTGATCAATGATCCTATTAGATTCAGAAATAATGGTTTTTATTTCAAATGAAAGCTGATACGTGTAATATGTCCCACAATATGTCAATATTGTTTAAATGCAACTTCCTTCATCATTAACACCTAGATCTATTGTTATAGCAGAAGGATATGACAGCTAAAATATGTTTTTAGTATATGACCTAAATCCAATATTTGACTTTTGAAATTTTGCGTTTAATTGAAGTAAAACTAAATTCTTGTAGCAAGGTAAATCATGCACCCAAGTCGATTTCAAACTGTTGTGCTTTACCTTCAATAAATACAGTCGTCTCATATGTCTTTCCATTATGAAATCCCATATTCTTATAGATGTAAATAATTTGATTAATTTGAAAGGATTCACAACTCGGTCCATCTTCCTGAAGTTGATAGGCATCCGTTTTTGAATGTTCTTTTCTGGCTAGTAGTATCCCTTTATCACAATCAGAACATTTTAGATTGTCGGTATCAATTCTAAATTCTCTTGACAAATGGTTAGCTTCCTACAATGTAGGCATAATTGGTCAATACCCAATTCCTTATAATCGATATGCAAACATGTTCTTGACCCTGGAAATAATCTGAAATCGTAGCAGCCTTTATTTTCTCGACAATGTTCTATTTCAGATGAATGGTGACTTTTTGTATTGAATTTGAGGACGAATGTACGGACTTCTTGCTGTCTAAGTTTGATACTTCAATGGCTTGTTATGTTCCGCCCCTGTAATTAAATAATTTGGCATTGTGAGACAAGTATATTTTCCTTCGGGCATAAATGCTTTTCTAGGGTCCTCACAAGATAATTATAATCAAATTCTGAAGGTTTTTTTGGCACTGCCAATGCTGTGAGGATGCTGTATGTGTTAGATCCAACTGAGTGTAATAACATTTGTGCCAAATAATTTTTATTTTGGAATGCATTCTTTAACTTTAAGTAGTTTTCAAAGCACTGCCGCTAACATTTAAAATTTTTCAGTTTCCCAATTACAGCTTTCAAACTTTGGCACGAACGAACGTAATGGAATTAATAATGGTAGATTGTGATGTTGATCCATACTAGTTTGTTGGATGATAGTAATTGCTAATAAAAACTATCAAAATTGTTCTTTGTTCATATTTGTGTGGTTTTGATTGTTATTTGGTACTTTTCTTCATCGCCAATTTGTTGTGTCTCTATTTGATATAACTACTAGAGAGAAAAAGGGCAACTAATATCAGTTATCATGACCTTAAAGTCCTGTATAAAGCAGGTTTCCAAAGAGTTGCAAAAAAGAATGACAGAAATCGAAAATGTTATATTTTAAGAAAAGAATGGCTTGCGAAACAACAAGAGATATCCCAATTACTAACACAAATGACAATTTTAAAGTAACTGTCTACAATGAAATTTTGGATAACACAATTCACAGTATAACAACTAGATTTGAAAAGAACAGTCAAATACTTATGGATATTGGTTTTCTTTCACCTGTCAACTTTAAACAAATTATTGAAAATGAAATTCCTGAAAACGTGTTCCAATATTTAAGCAAAAAATTAATTACCTTGAGGAGCAAGCTACTCAAAATAATTTATTAAAAAATGTTATTGACTTGGCTAGTACAAAGGACGTGTTAAAAATCAGTTAGTGAAGAATATTTCTTGAATAGAATGTGGAGTTTGAAGAATCTGAGAAAGAAGATGGACTAAATGAGAGAAATGCAGATGAACTATCAACGGGCAAAAATTTTAATAATTGCACAATCTGCAATAACCAATTACTACACAAATTTAATTTATTTAGCGAATCATACTGTGGGTTGACATTGGCATGTAAATATTAATGACAATCTCAATTCCCCAAGCTTCTCGCAAAAGGCGTTTCTCGAAATTAAAAGTTTATCAAAAATCGACCAAGTCGTACATTATCAAACAACAATTTAGAAATAATTTCTGTTAATGACATATGAGACATTTTAATTCATATTAACTGTCATTCTATTGTTGATTATTTAAAAACAAAAGAAACTTCAAGTTTAATCGGCTACAGTGAGTTACTACCTGCATATGTATCCAACTTTATTTTGTGTGCCTGTGATAAAACTTTACAATTTGTTTTTGCATTATTTTATTAGTACACCTAATGTACTATAAACACTATATTTGTAATTAAGCTCTATTTAATATAAAAAAAAATAATCACACTTGTATTTTCTAATTTCCCTCACAGACCATCCTAGTTTGGACGACACCACCTGCTTTAATTACGGTGGGATTTTACTATTTTGTACACATTTAAATAAAGCCATTTCGAATGGACCTGCGCCTTGCCGAAGTTCTAGACTAAGACAGGTCCACGAAAGAGGGCAGCGGCTCTTTCGGTACTTAGATTGGCAGAGACCATAGGGGTCGGTATGTCAGTCTAAGACACACTACCACGATGTGGAAGGCAACGGGAAACCACCACATTATCTCCCAAGTACACAATTATAATAAAATGATGGCATTCTCTGGGGTAAAAGATTCCGGAGTTAAAATAGTCCCCCATTCGGATCTCCGGGAGGGAACTACTTCGGAGGATGCAATTGGAAAGTTAAGAATAAGAGTCGGGAACATTTTGCGAGTCGGAGCGTGGAATGTTAGAAGTAAGAAGCAAGTAGGTAAGCTAGAGAATCGAAAAATCGAAATGAATAGGTTATCACTAGACATAGTAGGGATCAGTGAAGTTCGGTGGCCAGAGGCGGGGGATTTTTGGATTGTAGACTTCAGGGTAATTCACACAGGAGCAGAGGAAGGAAATTTGGGTGTGGGGATAGTTATGTGGAAAAAGATAGGATGCTGTGTAGAAAATTACAAAAGAACGAAAGAGTACTCATGGTTAGATTATAATCTAAAGCGGTAACCACAGTAATAATACAAGTATACATGCCCACCTCTAGCTACAGTGACGAAGAGGTAGAAGCCATCTACAAAGATATCGAAGACATTAAGATACGTAAAAGGACATGAAAATTTAATAATTACGGGGGATTTTAATGCAGTGGTAGGTGAGGGTAGGGAAGGAGCAGTAGTAGGTTTATTTGGTTTAGGCACGAGAAACGACAGAGGAAATAGGCTGGTAGAATTTTGTGACAAGAACAATTTAATCATTACAAACACATTATTTCAACATCATGCTAGAAGACGATATACGTGGAAGATGCCAGGAGATATAGGAAGATATCAAATAGATTACATTCTTGTTAGACAATGGTTCAGGAATCAAGTAAAAGCCTGTAGAAGCTACCCAGAAGCAGATATAGACACTGATCACAACATCGTAGTTATGAAGGCCACACTTAAATTTAAAAATTTGAAAAAAAGAAACGAAAAAAAGCACTTGGATTTAAAGAAACTAAAAGATAAAGATATTCAAAAAAAGGTTCAAAAAAAGTCAAATGAATTGCTCAAAGATATCGGGAAAATATCTGATACTAAGGGAGTAGAAACAGAATGGAATATCATTAAATCCAGTCTAGACATGGCGGCCAGAGACATTCTGGGGTATACACAAAAAGAAAATAAGAAGCCATGGATAACAAAGGATATCCTGAATTTAATAGAAGAAAAACGAAAATACAAAAATAAATCAGACGAAACAGGAAAACAGAGATACAAAGCCATAAAATGAGAAATTATTCGCAAATGCAAAGCTAAAGAACAATGGATTGATGAAAAGTGCAAAGAGGTACAAACTAAGATGGAAATAGGAAAGACAGACGAAGCATACAAATTAATTAGAATGAATTTTAGGGATATAAAACCATATAGCAAAAATATAAGGGACGCGGAAGGAAACTTCATTATAGAAAATGTAGAGAAAGTAGCTAGATGGCAGGAATATATAGGAAATTTATATTCAGGAGAGAAACTAACAGCATTAGAACGGGAGTCAGACATTGAAAATGATGACCTGGGATATCCTATACTTAGGGATGAGTTTGAATTAGCATTAAAGAGTCTGAAAAATGGTAGGGCACCGGGTACAGATAAGGTGCAAGCAGAAACTCTAAAAGCTGCTGGCCAAGCAGTAACAGAACGTCTCTTCCGACTTGTAAGCTATATGTATGAGACAGGTGAGATACCCAAAGATTTCAAACGTAACATCATAGTAACTATACCAAAAAAGAAAGGCACGGATAGATGTGAAAATTTTCGAACAATAAGTTTGACAGCACACGTGTCAAAAATATTAACTAGAATTGTACAAAGACGAATGGAAAAACGAGCTGAAGAAATACTAGAAGATCAATTTGGGTTTAGGCGAAACAGGGGAACACAGGAGGCTATCTCAGCTCTGAGGGTGATAATGGAGAAAACAATAGAAAAAGGGGAAAGCGTGTATATATGGTTTGTAGATCTGGAAAATGTAAAACGGAAAAAAATATTCGAAATACTCAAAAAGATTGGAATGAGTTATAGGGATAGACGAATAGTACATAGCTTATACAAAGAGCAAACAGCAGTAACAGAATTAGAGCAGGAACGTAGAGAAGTAAACATTAGGAAAGGGGTGAGACAGGGATGTGCCCTATCCTCATTAATTTTTAACTTGTACATTGAAAAGGCAATGAATAATGTCAAATGCAGGAAAACATTTGAAATTACTATGCAGCAACAAAAAAATTATAAGCTTAGATTTGCAGATGATATAGCGGTACTAGCGTCTAGCAAGGAGGAGTTAGAAGCTGCTCTTAATGAAATGGAAACTGTTCTAACAGAGAGATACGGTATGAAAATTAACAAAACTAAAACTAAAGTACTAGTATGCAAAGGAGGAGAAAATAAATCAAAAACAAGAATACAAATATGTAACACTAACTTACAAGAGGATAAGGATTTCTGCTACCTAGGAAGCCAAATAACGCAAGATTGGAAAATCACAAAAGATATAAAACAAAGATTGGCACAAGATCACACTACATTTAACAAGAAAAAGCAACTACTATGTTCAAAGACAACAAACATAGAAACAAGGAAAAGATTGCTTAAAACATATGTATGGAGCACAGCACTGTACGGCTGTGAAGCCTGGACAACAGGAGAAGCGGACAAGAAAAAGATAGAAGCCTTTGAAATGTGGTGCTACAGACGAATGATGAAAACATCATGGACAGACAAAGTTAAGAACGAAGAGGTACTAATAATGGTAGGGGAAGAAAGAAATATGTGGAAAGTGGTAAAAAATATGAGAGATAGGATGATAGGCCACATACTACGGCATGAGGGAATAGTGCGGAATATATTAGACGCAGATATAGGAAAAAAAGAAGAAGAGGTAGACCTAGGTTAGACTACTGCACACAGATAGTGAAAGATGTAGGCTGTAGGAGTTTCAGGGAAATGTGTAGGCTAGCTCAGAATAAAAAATCAATGGAGGTACGCATCCAACCAGTCCAAAGATGGATAAATTAATGACGAAGAAAGTAACTGTATTTAAACATGATGATTATTATAAGCAACTACAAGTATTAGGTGGGAGATGTTCTCGAATAAAGGTAATTGTGTGAAAGAATTTACGGGAAAACTATTATTCGGCAAATGTCTAAGTGTTGGGGGATCTTGGCAGCTACAGGTTGCTTAACCCCCTTCACCGAATCTTGGTGAAATACGGCATAAAATTAGAAAACAATAGAAGGGGAACCGAGCTGTATACATGCTGTGTGAGAATTTCAGGGAACTATGCAAGCCAGTTAAAATAGATAAGTGCAGGTACGTGTCCAAGCAGTTTTGAGACAGAAAATCTAATGACGAAAAAATAAGCGCAGATAAATCTGATGATTATTATAAACAACTAGTTGTTGGTTGTGAAATATCTGCAACTAATGTTGACTGTGCGAAAAGATATATTGGAAAAAATATTAAATCGGTAAATGCTCAAGTGCTGGGGGAACTTGGCAGCCACAGGCTGCTTACCCCGCTTCACAACCACTGAATGTCGGAGAAATAGGGTATATAATTGTAAAACAATAGAAAGGGACCGAACTGCATCTAACACGAAAGAACAGCTCCAATGATGTAAGACAACAAACATAGAACAAGAAGTTGTTGAAAGCAAATATGTGGAGCACAGCACAGACAGTATGCCTATGAAATACGGGCAGTCTGAAAAGCAAACAGAAGAACGGTAGCAGCCTTTGAAATGCCGTGCTTCAGATGTATGAGGATGGACAGACAAAGGTAATAACAAATAGGTTATAGAAACAGTAGGGAAACAAGGATATCTTTTAAAAAAAATAGGAGAAAAAGAAGGGCAGAATACGCTCTAAGGCATTTTTGGGGAATGGTATTGGATATATGACAAGCAGAGGTAGGAAAAAAGAGACGGATGTAGACCGAGATCAGATAGTGATAAATGCAGACTGTGCAAATTTCAGGGAAATCTGTAGGCTAGTTTAGAATAGGAAACAATGATGGTACGCGTCTAACCAGTTTCAGGACTAAAGACCTAATGATGATGATTTAAATAAAGGTTGCAAGCTGTTCTTACATGGTTTCTGATTATGTGCAAAACCGTGTTGAATATATGTTATTAATATTTATTAGACTGCATTGTTGTAGTTGGGTTTATAAACATTAGCAATGGAACCTTGCAGGTTACAGTTTAACAGTCGCTGCTATTTTGAGTAATCAGATGTGACAATTAATCGGTTTTCTGTGTATACTGGAATTTGTGATTTCTTATTAATTCCAGTTGGTCCAAAGTTATGTCATGGATATGTTTGGTTCACTTTGGCAGCCATTGTGCATGTTTTATGTTCACTATTTTTAATAATTACAGCTAACTATTGTTATATGTATTGTTCCATGTATTCCAATTTAATAATCCAACAATTACGTGCATGTTTTTCAGTATTTCCATTATACAATATTTGATTCACATCGCACATTTAGCCATCACTTTTTAATCTATACCTCTCTTGATTATACAGCAGTATCTAAGTGACTGATCATAAACTATAGTGCAATTTATTATTTGGTGTCTTTTGAATAATAATATCGATTGTTAATACCGTATTCTATAGATCAGAAAACCTTTTTTTTTTTTTTTGTATTTCTGTATTTATAGTGTTTTACATCTTATGGCTCCTTATCAATGTACTAGTGGCTGACTTTTCAGTAGCAGGAGCTGAGAAGCTAGTAGCCATGCAGATGCTGCTATGGAATTCTATGTAATCACTCAATGAAATCCAACACATTGATAATATACACAAAAGTAAGTAAATATGCAATGTCTTTAATTTTTATAATAAAACTTTTACAAATTTCTTAATTTTTTAGGGTTCCGTACCTTATAAGGAATAACAGAACCTTTATAAGATCACTCACGTGTCTGTCCATCCGTCTGTCACAGAGGGTTTTCTCGAACACTATGGAATTTGAAATTTGGCAATGCTAGGTCTTTATTGCACGCACATATTTCGACAGTCGGAAAATAGAAAAAAAAATTTTAAATTAAAATGGCGGGAGTTATTTCGGTCAAAAGAAAAAAGTTTTAATAAATATATCGTGTGAGGTATCATTTGAAAGAGGATTCTAAAAGGCTTCTAAAAATATTTTTTTTATAATTTTCGCTCCAGTAGTCTTCATGATATAGATCAAAATGTGCCAAAAATGACCACACCCTCCCATGTTCTCCTACATTTCCAAAGCTAAAATTTTGATTTTAATAGGGACATTAGCCATTGAGTCATAGATTATCGGAAAACTGCAGTTTTTTTTTGACAGTATAATAGTTGCAGAGAATTTTTTTTTTTAAAAGACAACGTATTTACTAATAATGTACCAGTACAATGTGGGACAATATATTCATTTTTCAGTTACTACAATCAAATTTAGATAAGATTTAAATATAAATAAAAAATAAAAACAGCTTAATTTGGTTTATTGATTGCTCACTGTAGTATTGGTACGGAAACTAATAGTGCGAGCTCGACTCGCTCTTGGCTAACTTATTTATATCCGACTTACAAAAATAAGATTGTTACCTATAATTGGTGGCATTATAATCAATGCAATATTGTTGGAAAGAGCTTAAATGTGTAATGTTCTATTCGTTAATTGTAGTAGTAATGTATTGTTAGCGAACGTTTGTCGTTTTGTCACATTTATATAGTTTTGTTAAGTTTTCCATGCAAAGAAAAGTTGTATTCTTATTCTCAAAACAAGAAAATAAATACTTTCAAGTCCAGGAAAGGGTGTTTTGCTGTAGACGGGTGGTTTATATTCGCGAGATACCACAAATATGATCTTGCCGTTATCGTTCTTTTGGTTGTTGCAGTAAGTACCCTACAAAAATTGTAAAGCAATTTTAAAAATTTCATTTTATTATGCATTTCATGGTTGTAGGATACAGTTATGATATCCTATATAATTTGGATACCAGTTGTGCTTGTGCCTGTAATGAGCTTATGTATATTTCAGCTACATTTAAGTATAAGGGCAATTGAATGATATTAAGATGTATTCCTGAACAATTTAGTAGACATAATTTTCAAGAAAACACCTGAATGCATTCATTTGATAGCCATTCGAGTGAACCTCATACTAAATTTTATCTCTGAAGGCATTAATAATATAATATCGTCTTTATTGATTATTGATAAGTTCTATAACAAAAAAAAAATAAATAAGAATGTAGTATAAACAGGCGAAGTTCAGCCAAAGGCTGTTCTACCACTATTAACATTTTCACGTTTTTGCATATTATCAAAATGGGACATTATCCTGGTATGATTACCTTTGATGAACGATGTAGTGATGATTGAACCAACATCTGTATGTCACATTAGTAACATCGTCTGCGGTCTAACAATTGGTTGATGACATGACAAAATGAAATGTAAGATATTTATATTTCAAAATTAATGTATGTGCTACGTGGGTTGTCAGAAGCAGTACTGTTATATACATACAAAATATCATCAATGAATGTTATGAATATTATAACATAGCCCTGTTGAATTTTATTAAACTCTATTACAAGTTTGAAATAAACTATCAAAACCTGCTGTAACTGTTTAAAAACACTCATCAGAAGTGCTACATATAGTGCTATTGAACAATCGTTAACTGCTTGTGGAAATCAAATACACTTACAGCTCTACCAAAAAAACAGATGTCATTTTCAACTCTAATAAAAAAGACAACTATTGAAGTTCAGAAATTACCTTAATCATTGATTAGTAAAAAACAAAACACCATACTAAAAATATAAAAAAGGTCAATTGTTCAGGATTATTACCGAAGAAAATATATGCAACTGACAATATATTTGATACTAACGACTCGTCTTTAGGAAGTTCAAGCGGTGGTGTCCCAGAATGAGAACCTTGATTAAGTGGATCGAATACTTTATTTTGAGAAGTATAACCAGCTCCTCGAACGGCTGTCATTGGCCGGTTTACAGCATCAACACCAATCATAGATCGAAAACCAGTTATTGGTCTATAACTAGACTGTGACATTCCAGTGCCTAATCTGTGAAACTAATTGAAAAAATCAATACAAACCAAAAAATATTATAATATACCCCAGAAGGAGTTCCCAAACGCATAGCAGTTCCAGGTGTTCCAATACGCAAGGTAGTACGTGGCTTTGGAGTACCAAATCTACTGTGAGGTGTTTCCGCAGTTATAAGAACCTTCCTAAACGCCTCCTCTTCTTTCAAGTTGGACATATCATAAAGAGGGTTGCTTTTTTTGAATAAAGAACGCAAATCTTCATCTTCATCAGTTTCAAACATCTTTACTAAATAGGCTCTGCAAATAAACACACAACTTAATGGTTATTGATTTTCAATTTAGTATCGTCAAAGCAGTAAAGACAATTCGAGATTATTACTGCTATAAAATACTACAACTTCTATGACTTCTATTTGAGATTTGTTTGTATTGCAATAATACCGGGCAAAAAATTAGTATAAATTTAAATCTTCAGTTTAGCCAACCGAAATGGGTGTGTTCCAGGTTAAGTACAAATTCATGGATCAATTAGAGCATAAGTGTTAACTCACTTTCCAACTAAATTATGATTTGGAATGTGAATGACAAGGTAGGTTCCCTACTCTTTTGAAGAGATTTCCGAACACACTTCAGAAATAGTTTGAATCCGCATAATCTATTTTTAAACGTAATAGTTGCTTGAAGTTGAATAATTTTTATCCACTGCTCCGCAGACTATGTAAAACTGACAGTCTATTTTGTGCGACTGCATAGCTAATAGAATAATATTAACAAAACGAGAATGCATTTTCTGCATTGCCTGGAATGGTAGTCTGTTAGCATCGTGTTCCGAAACATTTTTGCGCTTCACTACGGTAAAATTGAAAAATACAGAATTCGTATTTATTTATTTGAGAGGTGAATATATTCAACTGGGAACAAAAACCCCTTGCTTCACATTTATCCGTTAACAGACCAACGAAAACGTATCAACGAAGAGCAGGGAACCTAGCTTTTAAACTAAACTTCGAAAGAATAAGTTATTTCAAAAAATAGAAGAAAGGAATAAAAAAATAAAAGTTTAAAAGAAATAATATGTATATTATAGAAATTTAACAAAATGTGTAAAACTGTCAGAACTGGTTTATGTTGTTTTGGCATCAGTCCAACAAAATATTAATTTTTTTAATATAGGTTTTTCACGAATCAGTGCGGTGACGTCATACGACCAGCAGCTGAAATATTGCCATATTGTTCACTGTTTATCTGGAACAACAATACAAAAGCAAAATTTGTTCTAAAGAAAACAATTTTTACAAAAAAAAAACTTTGTAAAATTGCTGAAAACAGCAAATCGTAAAGTACAATCGACGTATGCAAAATGAAATAGAATTTAACATAGTGCTAATGACAACAGCACAAAGTGATGCCTACCCGTAGCATTTATTTTCTCCTCAATATTACACGCACATAGTATTGGATTACATTTAGAAACATAGATTGCTCTCCGTGACGTTACTACACTAATTTCTAGAACGGAATATACCTCGAGGTATGCAATCGAAGTGATAGATTAATCTGGGGTTAGAACTAAGGTGGCTGTATGCTATACTAAGGCTCCGGTTTTGAATCCCGACAGGTACCCCTTGAAAAATGTTAGGCGAGCATTTTTCACAAAAATACGCCCTGGTTCGGATGAAAAGTAAAATGTAGGTCCTGTGTGTGAGTGTTGTCACGCACGTTAAACGTCCTTAACCTGCTTGAAATAGCAAGGATTCAGCAAAGGTCAACAAATTTCCAGGTAAAGACTTGCTTCCTGTGGGGCATTGGAAAATAAAATGCATTGTATATTATACTTAATCTAATGTTCAGTGTTTAAATTGGTTACCCTGTTTAAATAGCAAAATTAAAAAAAGTCGGTAGGTTGTATATTTAATAAGAGGTGTTTGTGACGTAGCGATTAGGGTCGTCTAGTGCTCTAATTGGGTGTATATCTAACTCACCCACAGTCATACACCTGTCATATAAAGACAATTACACGTAAAACCCTACTGCAACTGTTTTAATCTTAACTGAGGGTACTCTCCTAAACCGACATTCTTATTTTTAATAAGTGAGATACGATGGGATATATATATATATATATATATATATATATATATATATATATAATATCGTGTAATTAAGAGGTCATTGGGATATATAAGGGCACAAGTGAACTCATAGGTTGAGAGCTTTTGAATAAGAGAAGACAAATTTATTTAATTAAGGAGTTGGAATATTTTTTTTACAATAAATTTTTTTACTTAAGAAGTGTATAATAATGTAGGGTCAATTTAATTTAGCCAAGGATAATGTAACATAATATCTGTATAAACATAGGGCATAATAAATAATAATTGGGGTAAAATACAGCCCTTCCTTTGACGGATGGAGCGCAGCACCATTTAACGATAGCAGTTTATCAACGCGGTTTATAAGTGTAATAATTATTAAAAATAGCGGCGGTGGGCAACAAAGCGGTTCATCCAATTAATTCCATACAGCACGTGCAAACTCGACGCGGTGTATTCGACTGACGAAACTATATATTAACACAACGGTTCAGACGTAGTTGGTTCTACGTATAAATGAGTATAAAATGCGATGCGGTCACTTCGAAAAACGACACTATACTACTCTGGCTTCATGGATTTTCCAATCGATACTTGTTTGCAGCCGCGCACTAAACAACGTTCGCCACTCACGGCACAGGTTAGCGTGCTTAAGTAAACACATGGGAATTTTGCACTAACAAATCCAAATATACCGCGGCAAATATAAAATAATTAACAAACTCAATGAAATAAAATTTAGCTATAAATTATTTACGAGAACGGAACATTGGCAAAGAACAGCCGTTGGGATTAATGTAGACGTGATTTGGTGGTTAAAATATTGATTTCAATCTTGCAGGTAGTATAGTAAAAAGCCAACAAAAGACCAAGACAGAATAAAAGTGTATTGAGTGCAAGAGGGATGCGTAAACTTAATTCAGGAGAAAGAATAGTTGGGAGACCTAATTAAAATCCATGATTTCAAGGATATTTAGAAGCAAACACGACTCTGTTACAAAGTGGGAGAATGAAGTCAAGCAAGGTGATTGGTGTGAATTGTACAAAAAGGGCAGAGATCCAGCTGGTGGATGGATATGTGTGAGGTAAAGCTATAGGTACAAGGGAGATGAGAGATGTTTATCAAGTTTGAGGCGTTGACAAATGAAAATGTAGAGGATAACGGTTGACGGTTTGAAGCGATTTACCGAGTATTGTTAGGATCGTAATGAAAATTTACAAGAATCCGAGGTTCGTTGGGGGTTTTCGCTGGAACAACAAGCGGTTAGAAAAATTTTTGAAGAATTATAGGAACGGGTATACAAGTGTACGTGCCAATTTAAAACAGGGGGGGGCGAATTTTACTTCTATAATCACTGGCAGAGAGAGGTCTCGCTCTCTTTCTTTTTCGTTTCGATTTCATCCAGCATTGGTGGTAATAGTTACTTTCAAGTGAACTAGTGCAATTTAATAAGATTTTATGTAGAAGCATCTTTGTGTTCAAACGTTGAAGTGGTACGTAAGTACAAAGCTTGTTCAGTTGGTGTTGGAATGCACGAAAATTATAAAATTTGAAATTGTTTGGATGATGAGAAAAAACGATTTTTGAATAATAAAAGTTAAGTTTGGAGATTGGAATTTTTGGATTGAAAATTGTAAACATCGGTATGCATGGTAGATATGGTAATTGGACCAGGGAGTTAGCTGATGGACTGGGTAACTACTAGACGGCAGCATCTTCAAGGAGGTAGATGGTGGAGCACATTTAGAAGATAAAAACCAGGTAGGCAATAGAAAAGAACATTGAGTTGTGAATACTTTTATGGTGTTTGTGATTATTTAGATTTGAGTTTGATGTGTTTTATTATTATTTGATATTTTATGAAAAAGACATTTATGGGACTTGATTTTTGAAAATAATTAATGAATTTACAGATAACCAAATGTTGTAAAGAGGTATAGAGGGCTTATTTATATTTAGTAGTGCAGGAAATTTATATGCACTGTTATAGAGTTTTATCATGAACTTATGCTAAGACCAAAAGGATAACGTAAGGTATGAGGAACGCCCTCTTACTTTAAATAAAAATATATGTGTTTAAAAAATTATCAATTTGCATAATTATTATTATAAAATTTATTGACCTTTATGGATGTACCTAAAGGAATGGTGTTTTAAAATGTACTATGGATCTAATTTAAATAGGGTGTGGTATATTTGGTCAATTGATTTATTTTTGAGTGTGTGATTGGTGTGAATGTCTATTTAGGTTTCAGCATGGAGATATTGAGAGGAAGTTTTTGGATGTAACAGGTAGGTGTCAATATTATTTAAGAAATTAGGTTATAGGATTATTAGGAGCAGCCGAGGACACGATTGTACAGGTAAAGCCTCACAGTATTATGGCACCCAATTTGTGGAGCACGTTTTAGAGAGCTAAGCTTACAGTATATATATATATATATATATATATATATATATATATATATATTGAAGTGTTAGTAAGAGAAAAAGGTTATAAAGGTTATTTTGTTGAAGGTAGTGTATGCCAAAGGAAGCCAAATATCAGATTCCGTAACTGAAAAATTTATGTTTGCCGTACTTTACAAATGTTAAAGTATTTGAAATATTAGTCAAAGTATAAGTGCCAAGACGTAAAAAATAATGACTTGATGACGTGATAAAGCACAGTATTCAAGGATTTACACTGAGTTGTATATTAATGAGCCATAGAATGTACATTTACTAATCGAGAAACCGGATGCGTCTGTAGAAAGTCCACTATTCACCACACAGATCCAGGTTTATATGTGTAACATTTCGGCACTTATTTTAGTAGAATCAACCTTTGGACAAACATGTAATATCAAAATTTTAAGTGAAAAACATTGTCAAATATGATTGAAGGGTGATGCAGTATTAGGGACCAATGATTGAACATTTATATATGAAATAGTAAAGTGTAAAAGAAAGATTATAAGGTATTAGTGACACGAACTTGTTGGGACGATTTTATTGGATGGAATTTGTATAAAATGTATTAAAGAGTAGGCATATTTTAATTGTAATAATCACCTAGGAAAAGATAAACAAGAAGTCGATTTATAAATATTTTGGTAGTAAGACGTATTTTTGTAAACTGCGCTAAATTTTGAACATTATAAAAAATTAATAAATGAATTTGAAAGTTTAAGAGTTTGATTGATATACAAAGAAGAGTACGGATAAGCGAGAGTAATAGTAATTAATAGTAACGACGAAGTGAAAAGTGTAAGAGTGGATTAGAGTAACAGTGGAAAAGGCGGAATAAATAGTTGGATATTGGAACGAGATTGTTAAAGGCAGAAAGGTATTGGATAGGATTTACGAGATTGAAGGCGATATTAATGGAATAGATTTGGATATGGTATTATGGATAGAATGGTAATTAGAAGGAAGCAGTGATTTGGAAAGGGCAGATAAAGGAAAAAGAAAGCAGTGATTTGGAAAGAGCGGATTAAGAAAAGGAAAGCATTGGAGTAGCAGGAGGATTAATACGAGTAAAGAAGATTCAACATCAGGAAAATTAGCGCAGGGGAAGTTACATTAAAAGGTAGTCAAAATTCTAAATTTGGTCATATTTATTTTAGATTTGGGGATATCAAAATTCATTAAAAGAAACCTGGAGTCTGGACAGCAGATCTTTCAAAGTGATAGTGCCACGCATTGTAAAGACGCATACGGCGAGTGAGATTTTTGAGACAGTTTTCATAGAGGCCGACGGCGAAGTGTAAAATAGGTGAGTACTGTGTGTTTTGAACGTCAAAGTCATAAATTGGTAATATTAATTAATTTGGCACAAGGCTACGTGGATCTTATATAAAAATTTGGCATATACAAGTGTAAAAGATTATAGGTACAAAAATAAAGGTAGTGCTGTTTGGTTGGTGCATTGCACATCTACTTACCACTGAACCCACGGTAAGTAGGTGGATACCCTGGGAAGACGAGTTTTCAAATAGTCGAGGCATATTAACACAGTTTTGTTTTATAAACCAACCAAACGTAGATAAAGCACGTAACATAAAATAAATATTTCATATCATATAAATTAAAATTAAATAAAAAAAAAAAGCGGGGGTGCAGCATAAGAATATATATATATATATATATATATACATATATATATATATATATATATATATATATATATATATATATATATATATTATATATATATTACTGTGAGCTTATTATATATATATATATATATATATATATAAGTATATATAATAACTTAGACTTTTATGCAAAGCCCAAATGATCATTTCAAATTAAGCTAGTAAATTGAATGGAAAATATAAGGTCTTGGACATGATTTTAACCAGTATCTTAGTCTTTTCCGAGACTATGCGTTTACTAATTACACCACCGAGACAGTGGCGTAACTACGATTTTTGGGCCCCCCCGCAAAAATTTTAAAGTGGGCTCTCTTTAAAATGTATTACTTTTACTGGCTTATATTTAGCCATATTTTTAAATTATAGTACATGTAGAGAAGGAAGCAGTATAGAATTAAATACATATACTATATTAATCAAGTGCTTTATTAATTATAAAACCAAATTACATAAATTCAAACTTATAAGTTAATTAATATTAAATCTACATATTTATACGCCGCACAAAATTATTTACACCTAAAAATTTGATACAGTAAAAAAACCTATGAGCTAGCAGACATTCCAAATCAAATTCAAAATTTTGTTTTTCTTGCATGTTTTGCTGCAAACGCGTTTATTGTATCCTCTATATTCATATTTTTGACAGTGTCATGTTCTACTGCTAAGAGGGATAAATCGTCTAATCTATCTTGTGAAGTGCGGTTCCTAAGATAATTTTTAATAATTTTAATTTTGAGAAAGATCTCTCCGCACTTGCAACGCTAACGGGTAAAGTTAGGTATAACATTAAGGCTGTTATGGTGTTTGGAAAACTGCTAGAACCTGTAGATTTGGAAAGTACTAGATATCTAAAAATTGTAAGATACCGTTAACATTTTTAATTCATCACAAATAAGTCTATTATTTTTGAGTGTAGTAAGTTCTATACCTATAGCATCATTTAAATCTTTGTAGTAAAATTTTTGCAATTGTTTTGCCTTAGATAAAATATCGTCTGCAGTTAAATTCAAAAATACATTAGGTTCTAAGAAATTAAACTTTTCGTTTACATGAAAAGCGATTTAAAACGATTCGACAGCTGTGAAATTATAATATCCATTACGCGATAAAATACATTTATTTTAAATTTAAATTCTTCATCATTAAATCGATAATCATTGGATAATTCATCGTAATGCTTTTTATTTTTGGTTGCCTTTTTTTATAAATTCCGGTTTAATATTCCATTGCCCTGCAACTTTCGCTGCTTCCTCCTTGATGTTGGAATAGTTATTTCTTGTTTCCTTGAAAAATTTTAAAGTTTTTGTAATAAGAGAGTTATCTGATTAATATTCGCCTTTTCACTCTGAGCAGTTTGTGAGAGCTTGTTAAGCTCTTCTAGAATTTGACTTAAAAAACACTTAAAAAATAAAATTAAAATTATCCATGCTAGTTAATATTTGCTTTGCGTCATTTCGTTCATCTGTTTTTTGATATCATAATAATTTTATTAAGAGACATTACTATATCTTTATACCGAATTCTTATGGCAGCTAAAGATTTTACTCGATCCGCCCAACGTGTCGGATTTAAGCGTTTCAATTGTGTGAAATTTTCTTTAAAACAGAAAGCCAATTCCATCTTACTATACTATTAGCAAAAATGTATATATGTTTTCTAAAAGTAGAAAAACGATTCTATTTCTTTTATACCTTTAACGGCATCATTTATGACTAGATTTAAGTTATGGGCACTACAGTGCATATATAAGGCTGCAGGCTCTATGTTTAAAATTCTCTTTGCACGCCAGAATACGTACCGCTCATAACGTTAGCTCCATCGTAGCCCTGCCCTCTACATTTATTTATATCTAATTGCATGTTGGTTAAATTGCTTAATATAGTATTACATAGTCCTTCAGCAGATTGGGACTCTAATTTTGTAAAACCCACAAAAGTTTCACAAATATCTATTTTGGTTACCTCTCCCAAGCTGTCTTTTTAAAATCAATATATCTTACAATTTTACTTAATTGATCAATCTTAGTTATATCCTGTGTAGTGTCTATTATGATTGAGAAAAAGGAGCGGATCTAATTTTATTTAATAAAATATTTTTAAGTGTGCGCTTAAAGTATTAATAATATCGTTTTGAATTTTTGGGAAAGATATTTAATTGAACCTTTGGGTCGTTCAAGCACTTTTGTAATATAGGATCATAGTTACTAATTAAATGAACTAAACTTAAGAAATTACCGTTGTAACTGTCTTTTGAATCAGAAAAACTTTCTCTATGTCCTCGAAATGACAGCATGCGCTGGGATAGTGTTAAAGTAACATTGAAAAGTCTGTGTAAAACATTTTCCAAAATTCAGTTTCTTGTTTTAATAGTAGAGTATCTTTCTTATCTATGGTATAATTTTTTTCCACATATCGTAAATAAAACAACAAGTTAAATGAGATTGAGCAAGCAAATGCTCTTTAATTTTTTTGATAAACCCTGCCAATCATTAATTCCGGTCGTCCAACTTGACCTTACTGAAGCAAACAGCCAACATGGTTGACAATAAACACAATTTTTAATTTAGAATAACACAACCACCCATTTGAATTGTGTGGTAAGTTTAACGTATTGCTTTTATTTTCGCTTGCAGTTATTAAGTAATAATAGTGAACTGAAAAACTTCTATTTTTATTATCTTTAGGAAACGCACCATCTGGTCTACACAATCCGTAATTAATTATTTCTTTTCTTAAATTGTCATGTTGTAAAACATTGATTTTTAAAAATGTGCAAAATCGGTTGGATATTCTTTCGTCAGATCCATAGATAGTTCATTAAGTGAAAAGTACTACTCACATTTACCTCTGTAATTGTAGTGGTATCTAGTTCCAAATTTCTATCGCGGCCGTCATTATGTGATGTACTTGCGCCCTGGGTGAGAGTTTTTAAAATTGTTGACGACTGCTGTTCGTCTGTAGCGGAACTAGTAGATGCTACTGTCGAAAGCCCAATTTCTTTCATAGATTGTTCTTGTTTTCGGACTCTTTAGAAGTAAAAAGGAACTTATTTTTGGAATCTTGCTCTTTGATTCTTCCAATAGTTTCCTTTTTCGTTTTTTGCAGCGCCGCTTGTAGTGCTCATTGTATATTATTTCCTGCAATTTTGAATGAAATTAATTATAATGTAATTAGATAAGTAATAATTATTTAAAAGCCTTTTGAAATTACAAATAACACATACATACTTTGCTTTAAATGCTTTAATTAACAAAATATAAATGATTTTTATTGAATGCTTAAAGATTTATTTATATGTATTTCTCAGCGCGACTTCAACTATGATCAAATCAATAGTAGTTTAATAAAAATAGATATAAATACTTACGTTTAAATATGAAAGACCTCCTGTAATACGAACACAACACTATTGAGTAAAACGTACTGGAATGCTTTTTACTTCCTTTCCGTTATATATAATGCAGCTAATGCAAATACGTTGCAACCAGCTGACTAGAAACCACAAAATGAATTTCTTTCTAGTATTATATTTCTAGAAAGCGAAGGTTACTAAGCTACCTGCCATCCTGTGAATCTGTACTGTACAGACAATAGCCCTTTTATTCCTATTTAAAATCCCACAAACCAAACTAACCCTACTATACGTCGTTTAATAATGCTTTACCACTTTATACAACTTATCACTTAAGAATAATATAGACATCTTTGTTATTAAAGTTTACAGTCTCTTTCATCTGTTTATTAACCCTTACAAAATAGGACAGAACGGATAGAAAGAAGAAAGGATGCAGGCTGCAGGTGGTGTTCAGTATTTATCTTAATTATTATTTCTTGTATTTCAGCAGTTCCTAGTAGTAACATCAAGAAAACGTTCGTTAACCTGCGGTTTCTGAATTATCTGCAATATTTTCTTGACCGTTTCTTACCTGCCAAATACGTTGAAGATGAATAAGTTGAGTTTATTATCGTTTGGGCCTTCTTGCACTTGGGGCCCCCCCGCATAGCGGGGGTTGGCAGGGGTGTAGTTACGCCACTGCACCGAGACCGATAACTATAATTGGAAAATTCACAAATCTAAATCGTGTACACAACTAGACATAAACCTAACTTTCAATTACGTTTGGCATTTTTTGTCAATCATATCTGACATTGTCAAGTTTTGACTTATGTCATATATAGACAAAAAGCAACGCTCAAAATTACGGCTATAAGCCAAGTATTAAATATATAAATATTTTAGGTAGTTAGTTACACAAGGTAAGTTGATAAATACTAACGTATTACAATTAATAAGATGAAATAATAACTTAGACTTTTATATTTTCCTTCTTTCAGTTACTAGCTATGATCATTTGGGCTTTGCATAAAAGTCTAAGTTATTATTTCATCTTATTAATTGTAATACGTTAGTATTTATCCACTTACATTGTGTAAAAACTATCTACAATATTTATATGTGTGTGTATATATATATATATATATATATATATATATATTGCTGTAATTATAGAGTTAATTTAGGGGTAAGTTAAGTCATTGGGGTCGTAGAATAAGCAAGGGAAACTCCCAAGCAACAGAAGCACGAAATTATAGATATTAGGAAAGTAAATAGGTTATTATAAAAATTATTAGTTGCGAGCACACTGTATATAGCAGTTAACGAAACGCATTAAAATTAAATCAGTGAAAAACCTGCATGAAGTGGCTAGATAAACATTCATAAAGTGTGTAAAGATATTATCATAAACGCACGCAGAAATTATGTTTTATTTAAAAGCGTACGTGATCTAAAAGAATCACAGTTGTTCGAAAATCCAATTTATTGGAAAATAAACAAATACCAAATTTATTCAATTTAGATTAGAATAAAGCTAACAAACAAGACTACGTGCTCGATATATACGAAAATTCCTGCGATTCCTGAAGTAAATATAACGTATAACAATTGAATTACATGACTTCAAGCACCGCGTCAGACAATTAAAATACATACAATTAGTAAATTTTCCAAAACATAACAAATGACAATATACTTGGCCTAGCCTAGCACGTGAAGCCAGCGAATCACAAACAAAAGTGGGACGATCTTATAAATATCTGGAGAATTGAATATCAAGTGAGTATACTTTGAAACTGGGCAGTGGCTATAATTGAAAGTGCCAAATATTTACGTGAATAATAAAAATTTGTTAACAGTGAAATCGCCTATGAGGAGAGACAACAAAAAGAATAAGAAGAAAATTGTTGAAAGCATATGTGTGGAGCACAGCACAGTATGCCTATGAAATACGGGAAGTCTGAAACGCAGACAGAAAAACGGTAGCAGCCTTTTGAAATGATGTGCTTCAGATGTATGAGGACGATAGCATGGACAGACAAAGATAATAACAAATAAGTTACAGAAATAGTAGGGGAACAAGGATATCTGGGGAAAAAGAGAAATAGTAGGGCGGAATACGTTCTAAGGCATTTTTGGGGAATAGTATGTGATATACTACAAGCAGAGATAGGAAAAAAGAGGTAGATGTAGACCTAGATCAGACAGGTATAGATGCAAACTGTGCATATTTTAGGGAAATCTGTAGGTTAGTTCAGAATAGGGAACAATGATGGTACGCGTCTAACCAGTTCTAGGACTGAAGACCTAATGATGATGAGTGAAATTATAAAGTGTAGAATTGTGAAAATTATGCCGTATTTCTGAGACGTAAGTAAATAAGATTTAGGAAATTATAACATTTCTAATAATAAATAAAACAGGGCTCTGGATGGCGATCTAAATTCCTCTCTGAATGTCGACCTAATGAATGTCGATCTAAATTCCTCTCTGAAGGTTGATCTAAATTCCTCTCTGAAGGTTGATCTAAATTCCTCTCGGAATGTAAATCTGAATTTACCATCTCAACTACCATCAGAATGACCATCTCAATTACGATATAAATTACAATCATAAATTACAAGTAAAATAATGTTACGATTCCTGTAGAACTTCAAATTACGAGACGCTACGATCAAAATACAATTTTGGAGAATGCTGCCTGTTCAAGCAAATTGATGATAAATAAACGCACCAATAACGATTTGGATATCGACTTCAATTTTTAGGAGCACCCATGAAAATAATTCAGGTTAGAGATTTTGATATGACTTATTTTGAAACTGTTTTATCTCAAATATTTTTATTTTTAAACTGTTTTATTTCAATCATAATTTAAAGTGTAAAAGCCGACAAATTGGGAATTTCTTGCGTAAATTCTATATTGGCAAGTGACTCAATATTAGCCACAAGGGCATCCTGTCGACGCGTTTCGCCCTAGTTGGGGCGAGAAGTTTTAAACGTGTTGTTAAAGTCTAAACGAAGGTAACCGTCGCAAAGTTCTTGGATTTCAATAAAGAAGGTCGAGATAACGTTGAACAAATAACAGAATTTCCAGGTAGGGTTGGAGACCGCAATCAATTAAGATAGATTTATAGCCTTGTTAGGAAGATATGAAACTTGAGTTGGAGAGGATGATCTTGTCAGTTCCAACAACTTGCAAACCAGAAAACAAAGAGAGATTATTAGTTAAAATAGGTACAAGTGAGATGGGTGTAGATTGAACGCTTAACGTTCGCTGACAACCGGGAAGCAGATTAAGTAAAGGACAGTTGCTTTAGCGTGTATGTTAGAATGAGATGAGGATAACTTGTGTTATGAATATAAGGTAATGGACTGATAACAAAGGGGTGGGTATACAAAGTGGAGTGAGTACAAAGTAAGAGAGATGTGATTTTGGGGCGTAAATTGGAGAGAGATAGATACTACACTTGTGGCATTATGAGCGTATTAAATGTTGACTTTATCAGTTGGGCTTAAATATACACAACGTGATTGGTGAGAGATGTTTTGAATATGAGGAAACAAGTCGCATAAGAGTGTGGGTTAGGAGCGTTAGTTAAATTTTCAAGGAAATGTTTTTAAAAATCGTGGCGGTTAGAGAATTTACAAGGAATTTTGAACGTACGTTAGAATATTACTAGAAAATGGTGACCGTTGGAGTTGTTTGTGTGGTGGAATTTTAAGAATTGTGGATGGTTGAAAGTTTTACATAGAAGTGAATGTTTCTATTGAGGAAAGTTGCTGGAATTGACAGGCTTTTGTAAGGTGAGAAACAGGATATAAACCCCAACAGATTGTTGTGGGCTATCTTAGTTCTCTTAGTTGTTCTGAGTCTCCGAGTTCGAATAGTGAAAAGCTTTCACTTAGTACAACCAGCTGATGGCTTCAAGTAAAATACGTTTACGAGTATAATAAAAGAGTACTTTACGTAAGTAGATCGTTTTAATTTTAATTTGCAAAGTGTGCAAAGCATACAAATGGAGATGCGAGTAGATGTCAGTGGTTAGTCAATTTGGTTGTGTATCAACATTCAATGATATTAGTAGCGGAGCTTGGGGAATTTGGATGCATCTTTAATGTGGTAGATGAGTTGATATCATGGTTAAATGGTTGCTGCTATCAGTTTTGGTTATTGTAAGTCACGGTGGTGTTCCTGTATGCTGCAATCTCCGAGGGAATGGTAGCAGGCCGTATGCAGAAATAGTATCCACGTAACTGTTACTTTAACTGTTGCTTTTATTGCCTATGCGTAAAAACTGGTGTTCAATGACTTTTGTGCATTGTGGGTATAAATTACGAACAAAAAGGATTAAATTGGAAAGAGTTATTGTTATTGTGTAAAAGAGCAAACCCGTACTTTAGTATTGTATTCGATAGGATAGGTTAATGAATTAGGTATTATAACTGCGGTAGCATTGTTAATTTGTTAATGTAACGTTGGAGCTACCGCTTTATATTTTGCTTTATTTAACTAAAACTATTTTAAATTAATTTAGCTTTTGAAAATGTTTTTAACGAAACAGATAAAATTTTGACGTATACATAAATAAAGATGGAAGCTAAACTTTTGTAATGAACTTAATAGTGTAGTAATAAGTATGTGAGTTTCGTGTCTCTAATAAAATTTGTGCGGTTGGTGGTGCAATACACAAGATCTGTGCGCACTCAGTTTAAGTAAGCTTTAACATCGAGTGACTGCTGTTTCCCGGTATTGCAACTTTCGCTACAGTTTAAAAACCAAGTTGGCGCCTATAGACAAAGTGGGTTCGGTCTCTGAGGATATTCAAGCTCTCGTACAAAAAGACTTTTTTTTGTTTTCTTTTTAAAATTTTATGGCAATTGTTACGCTTTATTTTAAAGCTATTAAGAATTCGATTCATTAATTTAGAAATTAGGGACTTTCTGTAGAATTTGTAAAAATCCTCGTTAAAATTAGTGCAATTTTGTTAACGTTGTGAAACCCCGGAATTAGTAACGTTCACACGGATCTTGACGTCAGTCATTCGAAGAAGCACTGTACAGCTGTGTTAGTATTGCCCGAGGATTTAGATGATTTTATGGAAATAATCGAGGAGATGGGGTTTATAAAACTGTTGGTAAATATTCAGATAGAATATACACTAAATTATAAGTTTTAAAGTAAAAATTTAACCGCCTTAATTACTATCATAAGAACTGAATGATGTGAATTTACAGCATCACCTGTATCAACAACATCAACAACATCAACAACATCAACAACATCAACAACATCAACAACATCAACAACATCAACAACATCAACAACATCAACAACATCGACAACATCGACAACATCAACAACATCAACAATATAATCAATTTTAGCAACCTCATTAAACCATTAAACAACTACAGCACCAACATCCATGACACCAGCTTTGCCGTCTCTAACATTAGAATGGACAGGAGAAAAATACTAATTGGATAAAGAAAAATGCTTGCTTATGCATCCAATAGGGTTTAAACGCTAGCCTACCGAAGATATTCCGAAGGATAGCCAATGGCTAGGAGACAAAATATTTATATAATTTGTATCTGCATTGTATTTTGTAAAAATAAAGTTGTATAAAGTTGAATATAATGTTTTGATAATACACTCATAATGAAATGTCGTTTTTACATCACTTTTGCAAATACAGCGTCAAGGTCGTCATAACGGTTACCATTGGGCTACGCTCAATCAATAGTTGCTCAATCGATTGCAATCTAAGCCGCCAATACATTGTAATATTCTAATCGCACCCAATGCTACCCTTACCTATAATCAAACTGCCCCATATATGCCCAAATTGGCACATTACTAAGTAACTTACTGCAGTTAATCACAATAGCATATTGCAATATAAAGCCTAGGGGTGGAACACGACAGTTCTTTATAGCCACCAGGTAGCGCTTTCTTTATACTATATATACCTGACATTTAGCAGATAACAACCTAGTTTGTAAGCAGGACTAAGAATCATCCAATGCCGATACAATCCCACATTGTGGTACCTGTCGTATAAAGATGGCCAACCACCAGTTTAAACCCCAATTTATTTTCCAGTAGCTTTATATCCATGATGCTATTGTTAAAAACTGGGTTTACTTATTGTCATGATATTTGGGCGCAAGGTAGCACGGTGCAATAACACTTACCTCATAGCCTATTCGCTGAGCATTTGACGTTGAATTGGAACTATGCCGCAAGCGCCGTGGACCCAGCTTTAGTCAGAAGCGCATGCGAAGGTCTATCGTGCGCACAAAGATCAAAGCAACATAGTAAATATTTTTCGACACCTTTTTAGATTAATTATAGCTATTAAGTTGATATTAACAAAACATACAGTTTAAAGCAGCGTTGCTAACGATTTTTGTATAATATTAACCTATTCCCAATTTGTAGACGGCCTATAGGGTATCTGGCGTCAGAGTAACTTTGCCATTAGAGCGTTCACTCTCAGATGTATATGATAGCGCAAATCAAAGAATAGCGTAATATTATATGTAGATACTCCCAAAATTATACTTAACTACTACCTTAGTACAGGATCACCGGAATAGAAATGAATGGCATAGACTAAGATTTATAATCACTACGACATTATATAACAGAGTAAACCCGGAAATAGTGCAGCGATATTAGGACCACTGCGAAAACACTATTTACGGTATGTTACCTAAAACTAAAAAAACATGAGAGGTGGGGCTCGACTAAAAAGTGTCCTTGTAGTAAGCAACCGATTCGTTCTGCCTCTGTAGTAAGTAATCGAACAGGTGGACCGTTGCCCCCGCAATTGCATAAAAGAAAGTTCCCACAATTACTTTACTTGACCTGAGATATACAGATATATCCAAAGTAGTTTTAATGATTATCAGTTTGCAGGAGAGATGGTTGTCAATTTATAAAATTGAATACCCTTCATATCAGTTGATTTACATATATTTTAAATTCAGGTGATTAATTATTTTGTAATGCAACTAAATGATTACGTCATGACTTATCTAAATTCTTCATCACGTCTATTTGAGCAAAGTCCGGTAAAATTGAGATCAGCACTTATCTGAGAAGTACATATTCGGTTGTACATGCACACATAAATGTTAATCGCCCGACGATAATGTCCAAAGTAGATATCTCCAGTTTAGAAACCTATAAAATTTAATTCATATACAAATTTTCAAGATATAGAACAAAAGATGCAAATAAATAGCCAAGCGCCTACCTGTATGCAACATTTATTTAAACGTGTATGCAACGATCATATTAATATACGCGGCTGGCGAATACTATACATTACATTTGAGTTTCCAATATGCTCCACCCGAAGGTACTACATTGGCCAGGAAGCGAGTTTTTTTTAACTGGAAAATTTTGAATTTTGCCGAACCCTTGCTGTTCCAAGCAAGGTAGGGATCTTTAACGTGCGTGACAACACTCACACACGGGACCTCCATTTTACCTCTCATCCGAACGAGGGTGTATTTTTGTGAAAAATGCTCGCCTAACATTTTTCAAGCGGACCGTGTCGGGATTCGAACCCGGGACCTTGGGCGTAGTAGTCACACATACCACTACGCCACGGAGCCGCCTAATCACGTTTACACCGGAGAAAGCCCAAGGTATGAACAATAACCTATAGCATACCTTAGAATTTGACCGAAGGCCGCGGATAACCAATGATGTCGGATGGAGGCGTTGTTTTAAATATCACACAAATTTGACAAACAATTATTTAAAATAGTGGTACAATATTTTAATTAGTTGCTTTCTGACCTCAAACAAAAACAAGGTACAAGTTTAATTTTATGCAATCCAATCGAGCGTTGCACGTAATATTTATACAGATTTATGCAGATTTATGCAGATGTCTGCTAATGAATAGCACAATAGTAGTATTGGTTAAGTATTTTGCTTATAGATAGAAATCGAGTGTTTATTCCCGGCGCATATCGTTATGACATATGCTGATATATTAATGTATAGTGCTCAGCCCTTCAGTTTTTTCAGTTTACGGTATCAAGTTTTGTAAAGTCACCATAGGTGTGTAAACTAATTTTTGTGGCCATATTTTAACAGAACATTGTTTCAGATAATAACAATGCTTGTTTAAAAAGACGCATTTTAGCTTAATTATGTGTGTAGTATTCACCAGACGTGTATATTAATAGGATCGTTGCATACACGTTTTAACAAATGTTGCATATAGGCAGGCGCTCGGCTATTTATTTGCACCTTTTGTTCTATGACTTGAAAATTTGTATATGAATTAAATTTTATAGGTTTCTAAACTGGAGATATCTACTTATTGGGGATGAGCTTGGTAACCGGTTGCTTTTAGCCACAACCTAAGTCGGCGCTACCACTAGTTTTTAGTATTATGTAATAGGATGATGATGCTTAACATCATGGTATATTATAGGAAAGAATTTGTGCCAATGTCATTAATAACTAAAATACCTATAAAAATATTTGCTGAACTGGTTGATGACATGCCCAATTTCTAAGTAAACTACTGGTTTTAATGCTTATATTATATTTACACATCAATTCGAATATCAATATCGAAATTTACAAACTATTGTAACGGGCTACTACTACCGCGTTTCTTTAATTTAATACAAGTAATAATAAAGGTCTTTATTACTCACTGTTCACTAGTCTAATTAACAGTATATGCCTTATTTATATATGTTTTCAGTCCACTTAACAATGAAGCACTATTACACTAATGAATTTACAAGCACTAATATCTTCTTAAACTAACTTCTTTACCATAGGTCCATTAACAACACTAACACAACTATTTGTTTATACACTTCTATTTATTTATGTATACTACAAGCTGCATGTACATTAGACACAGCATATATCATTTATGTATAAATTCCTAAAAGCTCAACTACGTTTACTGTACACGATATAATTTATATTAGACATTCAAGTATAGACTGACCCTTGCATTTCTTAGCGGTCTCATATATACACAGATTTAAATATATGACTCATTTTCTGGTAATTACGAGAAGCTTCCAGATCTTGCGAGAATGAACAGTGCTGGCGGCGTTTTGTGTGTTTGATTGCTAGAAGCATTCTAGAATCCTGAAGACTATGCAGACCCTACAACGCTTGTGTGTTTGGCGGGTTGCCTAATAGTAGCTTGCAACACTATTAAAAATACTAGATTAAAACTGAAGTGGCCCGCAGCCGCATTCATTATAAATTATAGAATGCAACATAGCTGTCGTTTATTATCCCTTTCCGCCCCTCTGTTTACAATATTACTAATTTATTATACCTAAAGATTTGCATTGTAACAAAACAATCGCATTTATTCATTCTGTTATTGGATACGCATAATTGCTTTGAGTGTCCATAATTCCATACAGGCTAGAACAACGGGTATCTTATCCATCGTTTATATGTAACTGTATGTTTTGTTAATATCAGCTTAATAGCTTTAATTCATCGATAAAGGTATCAAAAGATATTTACTATGTTGCTTTGATCTTTGTGCGTCTGGTAGACCGTTGCATACGCCTCTGACTAAAGCTGGGTCCACAGCGCTTGCGGCATAGTTCCAATACAACGTCAAAAGCTCAGCGAACAGGCTATGAGGTAGGTGTTATTGCACCGTGCTACCTTGCGCCCAAATATCATGACAATAAGTAAACCCAGTTTTTAACAATAGCATCATGGATATAAAGCTACTGGAAAAATGAATTGGGGTTTAAACTGGTGGTTGGCCATCTTTATACGGCAGAGGAGTGTATCGGCATTGGATGATTTTTAGCCCTGCTTACAAACCAGGTTGTCTTCCGCTAAATGTCAGATTGAAAGTGCTGCCTGGTGGCTATAAAGAACTGTCGTACCCCCCTAGGTTTTATATTGCAATATGCTATTATGATTAACTGCGGTAAGTTACTTAGTAATGTGACAATTTGCGCATATATGGAACAGTTTGATCATAGGGCGCGATGAGCGTTATGGGCCTATATTGTGTAAGACCCGAAAGCATAGCAATACCTATTTATTCATCATCATCATTTTGTTTTCGACCTTACTTAAGGTCGGTTTGACGCAGCTCTTAACTTCTTTTCTATTCTGTGCTAATCTAAAAAGCTCTACATACTCTTTACAACCTAAATTTCTAATAATTTGACTAATATAGTTTGGTCTAGGTCTTCCTATATCCTTCTATCTTTTTCCTATCCACCTGGCTCTACATAGATATTAGCAACCTGATGGTTGTTAAAGAACTCTAACATGTTTACATGATTACCATTTATAAAGAAATGAAATATAACCTGGTTATCCGCTTCAAAAAAGGAAACGTGTTAAATTATATGTTATGGTAAGGCTTAAGCAACGAATCGCTGCCAACATGTCAGACCGCTACCTAATTGTGAGTTATGTCATGGTGACGTTTATTAAATTATATGTTATGGTAAGGCTTAAGCAACGAATCGCTACCAACATGCCAGACCGCTAACTAATTGTGAGTTATGTATGCCATGGTGACATTTAGTTAACTGATTTTTATTTTTTTTTGTTTTGTTTTCGAACTTATTTAAAGTTGGTTTGACGCAGCTGTAAATTCTTGTCTATTCTGAGCTAGTCTAAAAAGGTCTGCATACCCTTCACATCCTAAATCTCTAATAATTTGACTAATATAGCTTTGCCTAGGCCTTCCTACTCTATTTTTATTTGGTAGTCTATAATCTAAGACTTTACTAAATAGTCCCTCATGTCTTAACTAGTGCCCTATCATTCTATCTCTCCTGACCTTCAATTGTTTCCACATACAGGGTTCCTCACCTATCCTTCTATAAACTTCCTCGTTTGTTACTCTATCTGTCCAACTAATCTTTAACATTCTCCTATAACACCAAGTTTAAAAAACTTCTATCTTTTTCTTATCTACTTCTTTAATTGTCCAAGTCTCACTACCGTATAGTAGAACGCTCCATACGTACGACTTTAAGAAACTTTTTCTATTATCTAAACTAATACTATTAGCTATTAGTAAGTTTTTCTTTTTAAAAAACATTTTTCTAGCTTGAGCTATTCTAGCTACTATATCCCTTCTGCTACGTCCATCCTTTGTAATTATACTACCTAAATAGCAAAATTCATCTACCTCCTCTAACTTGGTATTACCTATTTTTAATTTTGGTTTAGAACTAGGCTGTAACTCACTTGTCATTATCTTTGTCTTTACTGAGTAGTCTTTACTCTGTAGTATCTCATCTAAAATATTTATAAACTCTCCTAACTCTTTTCTAGACTCTGCTATAATGGCTATATCATCTGCAAAACGTAACATGTCTATTTTCTGTCTCTGTACACTAATACCTATCTCTTTTCTCTCTCTAGCTAAGTTTAAAGTTTCCTCAATATAAACATTAAAAATCAAGGGAGACAGTATACAACCCTGTCTAACACCATTTCTAATCTTAGCTTCCTTTTCTATTTCATCAAATCTAATTACTACGCTTTGGTTTTTATATAGACTGTAAATAATTTTTCTATCCCTATGAGAGATTCCTATTTTTTGCAAAACCCTGAACATAATAATCCAATTAACCCTATCGAATGCTTTTTCTAAATCTACAAACGCGAAATGAGTCTTTCTATTTTTTTGTACAATTTTTTCGATAATTACCCTAATCATTAGTATCGGTTCTCTAGTCCCTCTGTCTCTACGAAAACCATATTGGTCTTCGCCTAAATAATTCTCAGTCAAAGCTTCTACTCTATTTTTAATTATTATTGTTAGTATTTTGGAAGCATGAGAAGTTAAACTAACCGTTTTAAAATTCTCACACCTATCAGCTCCTGACTTTTTTGGGACTGGGATAATAATTTTTTTTTCGAAATCTATTGGAACCTCACCTGTGTCATATATTACTTTTACTAGTTCATATAATGTGTCTAAAGTTTTCTGACTTGCATATTTTATTAATTCTGCGGGACTATCGTCTATCCCTGGCGCTTTATTTAGTTTAAGATTCCGAACAGCTCTATCAAATTCCTCTCTTAATATTGAGAACCCTATTTCTACATCCTCTTCTTGGTCGTTCTCTAACTCATCCATATTGTCTCCCTTATATAAATCTTCTAAATATCTTTTCCATCTATCTGCTACCTCAACTTTATTTATTAGAGCTCATTATTCTCGTCTCTAATACCATTATATTTTTTCCTATCTTCCCCAAAAAACTTTTTAACTGCCCTGTAAGCCCTGTCTGTCTTACCTACTCTCAAATCATCTTGTATTTCCTTACAATTCTCCACCATTCATTTATTTCTAGCTTTTTTACACTCATGTACTATCTTATTTCTAACTGTATTATATTTTTGCTTACTTTCACTATCCACTTCTCTGAAAGGTTTAAGCTTTCTTCTATTCTCTATTAAATCTAATATCTCCTTTGTTACCCAGGGTTTTCTCGTTTTTATTTTTTTTCTTACCTATAGTCTGTGTTGCTGTATCATGTACAGTAGGTTTTATTTCTTTCCATCTATTTTCTACAGCTATCTCTTTGCTCTTATTATCTAATACTTGTTTATATTCCTCTTTTACCCTACTATCATTAAGCTTACCTAGATTCCATCCCTCTCTTTTAACCTTTCTCAATTTTTTAAATTTTAGTTTACACTTCATTTTAACTAAGTTATGATCGCTATCTATGTCAGCCCCTGGATAACTACGACAGTTTTTAACTTGGTTTCTAAATCTTTGTTTAACTAAAATATAATCTATTTGGTATCTAGCCATATCACCTGGCGCTTTCCAGGTGTATCTTCTCCTAACATGTTGTTCGAATAGGGTGTTTACAGTTACTAATCTATGTTCCTGGCAAAACTCAACTAATCTTTCTCCTCTATCATTTCGTCTGCCATACCCAAATTTTCCTATCATTTTTCCCTCACTACCTTCTCCCACTGACGCATTAAAATCGCCTATAACTATTAAATTCTCATCTCCTTTTACTTTTCTCACTATACTATTTATATTCTCGTATACCTTTTCTACTTCCTCATCCTCGTTCTGAGTTGTTGGCATGTAAACCTGAACTAAAACAGTGTCTGTAGGTTTTGTACTCAATCTAATCATAATTATTCTATCACTAAATTGTAAGTACTTTTTAACTTTATGCCCTAATCTTTTACCTAACACTATTCCTACCCCTGCCTGTCCATTAGTTGAAGAAGTTGTAATTATTCTATAATTATCTTTCCAAAAGTCATTACTATCTGGCCATCTCACTCACTAATACCTAAAATGTCCAGCTTTTCCTTTCTCATTTCGACTAATAAATTCGTTGACTTATCTACTCTAAGTAATGACCTTACATTCCAAGTCCCTATCACTAAATCGAACTGTTGTTTTATATTCTTACGATGACGAGCCCCCTGCCGGAGATCCGAATGAGGAAGTATTTTACCTCCGGACAAGAATTTTACTTGTGAGCTCTCCATCATATGTATTTCGTGTTTTAGGCCACGCACACCTGAGAAATATTGTGGTAGGCTCCCATATCTTTCCACAACGCAGTTTTTAAAGATTTTAGCAGAAAGCAGTATCCGTCACGGGCAACCCCCAACAAGCTTGTAAATTATTGAGGATCGCCCGAGACCAACCAACCCTCCTCCAATATCTTTTAACCAGAAGGCTGCTGCCCCTTGCTGCGCCTTTTAATCGCCTTTTACGATAAGCAGGCTTACTATAGTAGTATTCTTTATCCCCTACTATAGGATGGCTTATTTATTAGCCATATAATACTAATTTTTCTGTTTTTGGTTGTATCACCAGTTCTCCAGACGTAACTACGCTCCATTCCTCTAGGAGTATCTCCACTGGGGCGAAGTTTTTATTAGCGACCTGTGCGCATGCGCTCTAATTTACCTATTTCCGATCATCTGGCTATTTATAAGAGGTTTCAGCCCATTTTTCTTTTCCGCGATTGCGAAAACATTTGTCTGCATCTTTTAAACTGAGTACTAAACATCGTTTTATTGTTCAGATTACTTTGAAATCCTGGGGCGACGTTTTTATTAGCGACCTGTAAGCATGCGCTCTAATTTACCTATTTCCGATCATCTGGTTATAAATATAAGGGGTATCAGCCTATTTTCCTTTTCCGTGATTGCGAAAACATTTGTTTGCATGTTTAAACTGAGTAATAAACATCGTTTTATTGTGCAGATTACATTGGAATCCTGGGGCGATGCTATATGGGTTGCCTGTGAGCATGCGCTTTAATTTACCTGTTTTCGATCATCCAGCTATTTATAAGGGATCTCATCCCATTTTCCCTAGTTATGTTTCTTCAACGACTACAAAACATCGTGGTTTACGTGTTTAAACTGAGTAATAAGCATCGTTTTATTGTGCAGATTACATTGGAATCCTGGGGCGATGTTATATCGGTTGCCTGTGAGCATGCGCTTTAATTTACCTGTTTACGATCATTTGGCTATTTACAAAGGGTCTCAGCCCATTTTCCTCAGTTATGTTTTTTCCATGATTGAAAAACATCGTGGTTTACGTGTTTTAAACTGAGTAATAAACATTGTTTTATTGTGCAGATTTCAATGGAATACATCAGAGTATTCGCCTGCGATGTGTGCCAGAAAAACTTTTCGATCCAGAGCAACCTTAACCGGCACAAAAAAGGAGGTCCATAATATCGTTAGACCACCACGTCAGGTTACAGCCCCAGTTCTACCGACTGGATTACCAGCGCCAACACCATTTGTGTGTGACATTTGCGGTTTGGGGTTCGGGCGTCGAGCTAATTTAACCCGACATCCGCATGCCCTCCACGGAAGTACTATTTATTCTACATCGATGTCAGTCTAACGTGGAGCATCACCACTGCGTACTGCACCCGCCTCAAAACCCTAGCGACAGGACATACGATATTGTGACGATTGCAATATCGACGTTCCTTGACGCCAGTTCCCTAAACATTTACGTAGTGCCGCGCATAAAACCAAATCCGGAGACCCTAAACAAAAAGCGAAACAAGTGTTATCGTATGCCTTCCGGTCCCAGATCGCAACCTACCGCATCAATAATCTGTCGGGTTGTAGAGACATTGGAGACTTTTTACTTGAATAAAAGCAGCATTTTGTAAAGTCGATCCGGGACGCTTTAGAAACCCACACGACTCTTAAAATTAATGTGGAACTGTTTGGTATGTACACAATGATGGCCCTGGGTGATACCGAAGCAACTAAATCTTTCAACACCAGGAATCAAATTATAACCCGATCTAGCAACTTGGACAAAGTATATACGGCGTTTTCTCGGGAGATGCTCGGTAAGTCCTGAGAATTTGAATATCACCAGACCGGTTGGGCCTTACAACGTGTCCACCATTTAGAACTAAACATCAACAAATACCAGCCACTTAGAGGTTCCTCCTACATTGCCCTTCCACTCTGGATTAATGCTAAAAAAGCAGTTGGGAATGTGAAAAACCGAGACGCTGACTGTTTTGCCTACTCTATTGTAGCAGCGCTGTATCCTCCCGAGCGTAACCCTCAACGTCTTAGCAAGTACCCCTATTACTCGACTTGCTTAAATATGGGTGGTATAGAGTTCCCTATAGCCTTTGACAAGATTGCCAAGTTCGAGGCTTTGAACGACCTGAGTATCAACGTATTCGGAGTGGAAGGAATATCAATTGTTGGTCCTCTACCTTCTACTAAACGCAGGAGAGCCCGGCACGTTAACTTGCTCTACATCCAGGATGAAGAAAAATGTCACTTTTGTTGGATCAAGGATTTGGGTCGTTTGGTCGGTAAACAGTTATCAAAAGATTGCTTACATAAATGGATCTACGATGGATGTTTAATCTTTTTCCGACTGAGACTGCCTTGACCAGGCATACTGAGTGGGACTGTAACCATATTGTAACCCAAATTTCCACCGTCTTCAACAACGTTTTGGAATTTTCGAGCATCCAAAAACAAATGCAGGTCCCATTTGTTTTTTTTTTGCAGACTTTGAGTCGCTCCTACAGCCGTACAGTCTTGCAACGCCCGACCCCTCCACGTTATCTACAACGCCGCTCCAACTGCATACCCCTTATAGCTGGGCATATTACATTAAATGCAGCTACGACTACTCCCTCAATAAATTTCAGATCTACCGGGGCCCAGACGCAGCACGTGAATTTGTTACCAAACTTAGAGAGGAAGCTAGATGTCTGGATAAGATATTGACGACGAATGTGTCCATGATTCCTTTGGATCCCCAGAATGAACTTTTGTTCCACATGACCAAAGACTGTGGAATATGCAACAAACCGCCTGGAACAGACCGTGTGCGGGATCACAACTACATGAATTGGGCGTACCGCTTCTCTGTACACTCCAAGTGTAACATCCTCTATCGGGTTATTCCAGTGGTGTTTCACAACCTTAGTGGATACGATGCTCATTTCATCATAAAAGAGCTAGGGATGATAACGAGAAGTTTAGCGTTATACCGAACAATAAAGAGCGGTTCATCTAGTTTTCGAAAACTGTACGGCTATACGATACAGGAGTGGTCTTGGACGATGAAGAAAAACTGCCGACAAGTCCCGTGTTCAACTTAGGTTTATCGACTCTCTCCGATTTATGGCATCCGGGTTGGATGTACTGGTGAAGAATTTAGCCCAGGACCAGTTTGTAGAGGTCAGACGTCACTTCCCCGAGGACTCCAAGTTCCAACTGGTTACCAAGAAAGGAGTGTTTCATACACTTTGATACAAAGTATGGAAGTATTGGAGGAAACAGCTCTACCACCACACGACGCTTTCTACAATGACCTCGTCTCTACATCCATTAACACCGACGAATAAGAGAGGGCTCAGAAGGTATGGCACGACTTTGGTCTCAACACGCTCGGGGAATATAGCGACCTCTATTTGAAGACAGATGTACTGTTGCTGGCAGACGTCTTCGAGAACTTTCGCCACGTTTGCATGTCCACTTATTACCTTGATCTGTGCCAGTATGTGACAGCGCCCTCATTAACCTGGGACGCCATGCTACAATACACCGGCGTGAACCTGTAGCTACTCACGTATATTCACATGCACCATTTTATAAAGTCTGGGATTAGAGGGGGTTTGACCCAGTGTAGTCGACGCTACGCTGCTGCCAATAACAAGTACATAGAATAGTACGATTCTACGGCTCCGTTCAAGTATTTGGCCTACTACAATGCTAAAAACTTGTATGGCTGGGCCATGAGCCAGGCTCTCCCTCTTGGAGGATTTCGATGGCTGCCCCTACCGATGCAGCCGGTCTCCAGGCCACTATCTTAAATATTCCCAAGGACTCTGCAAAAGGATTCATTCTGGACGTCGACTTGGAGTACCCCCCACATTTACACGATCTCCACAACGACCTGCCATTCTGCACGGAAATCTTATCTAAGGCTCCAAAGCTTCTCGCCACCTTAGTAGACAAACGCCGCTACATTATCCACTACCGAAATCTACTGCAGTGTGTGCGGAACGGATTAGTGTTGACCTCCATCCACCGAGTTCTCTTCGCATTCGTGCCACCAACGCTTTTGAGAAGAACTTTTTCAAACTTATAAACAATGCCATCTTTGTAAAAACCATGGAAAACGTTGACAAGCGCGTCGACGTCAAGCTCGTGACTCGGTGGGGGTGTGACCGGAAGACCTTGTGCGCGAGTACCCTGATTGCCCGCCCGAACTTTAATTGTAATCTGGTACTAGGCGAAAATTTAGCGCTCATATAGATTACAGATGGATTGCGTTAGAGCCATCTATAACAAACCTATATATGCAGGCTCTTCGATTTTAGATGTATCAATAGCTTTGATTTACGACTTTCACTATGAGAAACGGATGCCTTTGTATGGGTCTAAGCTTTTGCTTTTGTATACAGATACCGATTCGCTCGTGTATAGTGTAGAGACAGAAGACTTGTACAGTAATATTCATGTCCGCCTGGACCTATTCGACACTAGTGACTACCACCCAGACAATAAATATAAGATCCCACTTGGCTGATGGGATTAAGGAGATGATATAAATATGCTAATTACAGGGAAGGACCAATTGCTTTTGTAGCAATAACAATAGCGGTGGAGCGGTTATGTAATAACTAAAAAACAACTACACCAAACTACTTAATAAAGGGTATAAATACCTTTATCCTGTGCCGCTGTGGGCAATAAACGTTCACAACAAAAGCTTTCGACGGACCACCAAAAACACGCACGATTGGGTGTCGATGTCGCTTTCAAAGCTCTCACACGACCGTCTTTTGCAAGGGTTCGGATGCGACTGTGTTCTTCAACGCACTTCCACTGTCGGTATAAAATGTTTCACTCAAACTGTAGGGTGAACGCACTGATGGTATTTATTGTCACAAATACCGAATTGTTCGATGATGACGTAACATACCGCCCACCACATTCATAGAATTTTGAAAAGGAGGGAAGTAGGTTGGGTGAAGGAAATCACATGGGATTTGACCTTGCTAGGAAAACAGGTAACGAAAGATAGGGTGGTACACTACAGCGAGCGATATTACCAACTATGCAAAAAAATTAAAATATATATGTAAATAAGCAAATATGTAAAAATAATATACTACTATACATGTAAGAAATGTGTATATACATCTAAACATAAAAATAAAATTAACATACCGGTAGCGGCGCTAGTTTGACCAAAGGTCGTTTTAATGTGCCATGTGCAGTTTTGATCTGGGTAATACGTGCTGCCGGTAGGTCTCCCATAGGAGGAGTTACCAGGACCGGTTTGGTACGAAAACATCTATGACATGATGATAAATAATTTCGGATTGAATTTTTAATGGAAAGGATCCAGAAATTCTGTTGGATAAGATACGCTGTGGTATTAACACCGGGATGGCAATACCTTTCATGAGTTGACCGTATGACAAGTTCGGTTAATCGGTGCCGCTGAGGCAATAACGCAGCAAACCTTTCGAAATAGGAAAGCGAAGAATGTGTCAAGCGCCCACCTACTCTTAAGATATTTTGTGGATCAACAAATGGAGAAAGTTTTCGCAAGCTTTTAGGTAATTTACGGTTTGCCTTGATCGAAGCTATTTCCTTTGAAAATGTAACATTTTGTACATGCCGAACGATAATCATGAGAGCATTGTGTAATTCAATGTCTGTTAAGGGACCCGTATGACGTTGAGCCATGGGTTTAGAAAATCTATAAATGTAAGCCACGATGCCTTGGATTTTATATAACGATGAAAAGCGACTTAGTAAAATGTCAATGACCTTTGGATCTGTTTGAGCGACAAATGTTAGGATCTTCTTTTCCGTAGTTATCTCAGCAATTGAGGTTGACAATGTTGGTTGAGGCGGCCACGAGTCACTAGGGTAGTGAAGCCATTCAGGCCCCGCCCACCATAGCGAACATGAAATAACCGCGCTTGGCATTAATCCCCGAGATGCAGGATCAGCCGGATTGTCGAATATCTTAGTTCATCTGTCTAACAAATATCTAAATACTCCGTCAAATTATATTTAATCATTTATGTACATATCTGTAGCACCAGTTTTATGTATTCAAAGTTAAAATAATGTGTTGCTTAACCAGTTTATACCTGTACGGCAGCTGTATGGAGTTTCCCTACCTCAGCTTCGTGCACCCTTGCTTTGTATAACGTTAGTTATTGTACTAGCACGAGTCTTTATGCAGCCTTGTTATGGTGTAGACGTAAAACATTTAAATTCGTTTGTAGTGTCTCGCCTAATAACATGTAATAAATTTAGTTTGTTCTTTATCGTTATCATTTATTACATTACAAGATTCTACATGGTCCTCGAGTCGAAAGGTTTTTTACAATTACAATGGTTTTAATCAGTCCAGAAGAAGCGTGAATGTATTCATCATCCCTCGCGCAACGTCAGGGTCAAGTGCCTGCTGCTAATGTAAGTCTGTTCCATATTACTCATCCCGTTGTATTCATAAATGCATTTTATTATTGCTTTAACTTGAATTGTATTGTATTGTGGATTTAGTAACTCACAGGTAATTATTAATATTAAAATCGGGCATTACAGTATTTAACATATAATTAATTATACACTATATCGTCAATCAGGTTAAAGTAAAATATTCAAAGCGAGTTAGAACTACTAGATGAAACAGAAATAGAAAGCGATGAGCGGCAAAACTTTGAAGACCGATTTTACGGTATTACCTCAAACGCAAAGCATTTAATTTCAAAACACGACCATAATTCATTAATTATTGCTAAGGAAACGAACGAAAATGAAATATTAACATCAAATAATTTAGGTACAGAAAACTCCAACCAATTAAAAGCGAATGTTCAATTTCCGGTCCTAGAACTGTCAAAATTTTATGGCGATTATGACTAGTGGGGTCAGTTCAGGGATATGTCTACATCACTAGTACACAATGATTCTTCCTTAGATAATATCAGAAAATTCTTTTATCTTTTGAGCTGCATCAAGGGGGAGGCCGCTAAGGTCATCGAAAGCATTGAAGTAACTAATGAAAATTACGAAACCGCGTGGCAACTCCTAACGTTGCGCTATCAAAATAAATCAATTATTATAAAAAACCACGTGGGAGCATTGTTTGACTTACCCATGGTTAGTAGGGACGCTCACTCAAGTCTCCGTAAATTAACCGATTCAATTCAAAAACACATTAGATCATTAAAAACTTTAAGTGAACCCGTCGAAAGCTGGGACACCTTATTATTTTATTTAATATCAAAAAAATTAGACCAGATCACTGCTCAGCAATGGGAATCGCACGTTATTTCTAGCACTATTAATAACCGACAATTGCGAATGGACGATTTGATTGATTTCTTGGAACAGCGTTGTAGATTATTAGAAGTCATTGGATCCGAAAACGAAAATAAATCAGGTAATAAAATATTTCAAAGGCCATACAAAGCACAAACCTTTTCGAAGAAAACTACGGAAGGGGGATTTTCTGGCTTCGCGTCACGGGATAATAAAGACGGGTGCGCTTTATGTAAGGATCAACATCAGATCTTTGATTGTGAAAGTCTAAAATCTCTTCCGGTAGAAGAGCGTCTTTCGGAAGTAAAAAGGTTAAAACTGTGTACCAATTGCTTGCGGGCTAATCATCCATCCTTCGCGTGCAAATCACGGGGTTGCAAAAAATGTAAAAACGTCATAATACACTTTTGCACCTCGATAATGACGTACCAATTAAACATGAAGAAAATCAAATTAATAACACTTCAACGTCAAATATTAATCATACGCGATCTGTAGCATCGGCAACCACACAACTGGTGACTAATTATTGCAAAAACTACGATCGACAAATTTTATTATCAACCGCCATTATCCTAATCAAGGATTCAAATAATAAATGGCATGAATGCAGGGCTCTGCTAGACAGTGGCAGCCAGCCCAACTTTATTACACGCCAACTCCATGAATCATTAAAATTACCGGCAATCAACATTAATGCACCCATTGTAGGTGTGGGTACATCGGTTACTGATATAAATAGAAAAACTTCAGCAATCGTCAAATCATGTCATAGCAATTTTAATGCCGAGTTAACATTTTTAATACTTGAACAAATTACAGAAACTTTGCCAACAAAATCATTTACCACAGAAGGTCTGAAATTACCTATAAACACGGTGTTAGCGGATGCTCAGTTTAATATCGCGGGAACAATAGACATTTTACTAGGCGCGGGTATATTTTATCAGCTTCTTGGTTCACGTCAAATAAAGCTCGGCCGCGACTTACCGGTGTTACAAGAAACATGTTTAGGATGGGTATTATCTGGACCGTTATCAAATAATTCATGCAAAACGTATAACGCGGTATGTAATCTATCGATCAAAAAATCTTTGGAAGATTCCATTGAACGATTTTGGCGTGTCGAAGAGGTTCAATCAAACACAAATTCCTATTCAAAGGAGGAACAAGAATGTGAGCACCTTTTTTCAAAAACCGTCAAGCGCAATTTAAACGGACATTTTACAGTCACGTTACCGACACGAGCGAAACCTAATGTTATAGGACATTCATTGAATAATGCACTGAAACGACTTTATTCGATAGAGCGTAAATTTCAAAGAAATCCCGAATTTAAAAGGGATTACGTAAAATTCATGAAAGAATACGAGTCACTGGGTCATATGACAAAACTCGACCAAACAGAAGTCAATAATGTTAATACTTCAGGCGTATTTTATTTACCTCATCATGGCGTTATTAAAGAATCAAGCGCATCAACCAAATTACGCGTCGTATTTGACGGATCGGCAAAATCCTCAAGTGGTGTATCATTAAATGATATTTTATTGGTAGGACCAAATATTCAGAACGATTTGTGTAGTATCTTATTGCGGTTTAGGAAGCACAATTTTGTATTCACTGCCGACATCGCAAAAATGTACCGACAAATTGACGTAACCCAATTGCAACGCGATATGCAGCGAATCGTCTGGAGAAATGATTCCAATGATGAGGTAGAACATTATCGTCTCAACACCGTCACTTACGGTACATCATGTGCCTCATTCTTGGCAATTCGTAGTTTACACCAGATAGCATTCGAAAATGAAGACACTCATGCTCATGCATGCAATGTGATTCGCAACGATTTTTACGTGGACGATGTATTAACTGGGAGCGATGTTATGTCAGAAGCAACAAAATTAAAGGTAGATTTAACTACGCTACTCAGTAATTATGGGTTTGAGTTGCGCAAATGGGCGTCCAACAATTCAGAAATACTCGACAAACAAAGTTCTTATAACACAGATAAATATAATATCTCTGATGGTGATATACACAAAACACTCGGCCTCATGTGGCAAGCCAAATCCGATATGTTACTTTATACCGTTGATGAGACCGCATTTGAAGTTTCCAAAGTTACAAAACGAGTACTATTATCATTAATATCAAAAATATTCGATCCCCTCGGACTATTATCACCCATTATCATTAAAGCTAAAATCATGATGCAATCACTATGGCAAATTGATATTAGCTGGGACGATGCAATACCAGAAGGGATGTTATTTCAATGGTCACAATTTAAAACGCAACTAAACACAATTAATAACACTCGCGTCCCAAGACATATTGTTTTACCAAAATACAAATATATTGAGCTGCACGGCTTCTGTGATGCTTCACAAATGGCATATGCCGCCTGCATATATATTAAATCGGTTAACCAAAATAATGATGCAGCGGTGACACTATTATGCTCAAAAACTCGCGTAGCACCCTTAAAGTCAATAACTGTAGCTCGTTTAGAACTTTGTGGTGCGCTGCTGCTTGCACAACTTTACAATAAGGTACACAAATCCCTTTGTTTAAATATAGATAAAGCATATTTTTGGACGGACAGCACAATTGTTCTATCAGGGTTGGCCGCGGCTCCAACTCCGTGGAAAATTTTGTAGCCAATCGAGTGGACAGATATACAAAACTTAACCGAAAATGGCTTATGGCGTCACGTGCCCTCAGCCAGCAATCCAGCGGATATGGCGTCGCGGGGAATCGATGCCACCAATCTGAGTAACAATTCTTTATGGTGGAATGGCCCAGATTGGCTAAAGGGCGATTACGAATATTGGCCACAAAGTAAAGAGGTCGTAAACGAAGTACCCGAAACACGAGTATTGCATACTGCGCTGTCAGCCACTTTTCGTGATTTCAATTTATTCGAGAGATTTTCTAATTTATACCATCTTCAACGAGTAACAGCTCTATGCATAAGATTTTGTAACAATCTTCGTAACAAGGAATCCAAAATTACCGGTAAAATCAAACTGGAAGAACTTAATAATGCACTAATAATTTTAGTTAGAATAGCACAACATGAAAGTTTTTTGGCCGAGACTAATTGCTTGCAACAACTGAAACCCCTACCCAAAAGGTCAAGGTTAAAATCATTAGATCTGTTTATAGATTCTCATAGCTTACTTCGTGTGGGAGGCAGACTTTCAAAATCAAATTTATCCGAAGAAAACAAACATCAATTAATTATCGCTTCCAAACATTTATTAACACAACTGATTATTTCAAACGAGCACCTTCGTAACTTGCATGCCGGCCCGCAAATGATTCTTAATACTGTAAGAGAGAGATTCTGGCCGATTAACGGCAGACGTACTGTAAGAAGCGTGTTACAAAATGTATAGTTTGCTTTCGAGCAAGCCCAACAAATATAATTCGGAAAATGGCCAATCTACCTTCGGGCAGAATAATTCCAAATCGTCCATTCTATATTGTGGGTGTGGATTATGCAGGCCCCTTTAATATTAAAGACGGAAAGCTCCGTAATCGAGCTATCATTAAAGCGTACTTGTGTATATTTATATGTTTTACCACAAAAGCGGTTCATTTGGAGTTGGTGAGCGATCTAACTACCCATGCATTTTTAAACTCATTGAAAAGGTTTGTGGCACGCCGAGGTCTCTGCAAAAAAATATACAGTGACAACGGTAGCAATTTTATAGGCTCACGAAATGAATTGAAACAATTATACCAATCTCTTCCGAATTTTTTAAATGATCGTGACGTAACTGACTTTTATTTAAAGAATAGCATAGAATGGCACTTTATTCCACCTAGAACCCCCCACCACGGCGGTTTGTGGGAAGCTGCCGTCAAACGCGCTAAATATCACGCAACGCGGATTGTGGGAAAACAAATTTTACATTTGAAGACCTCTCTACAATTTTACGCAGGTTGAGGCAATAATGAACTCACGCCCAATCACGCCTCTATCCAATGATCCTTCAGATTTATCCGCTTTAACACCTGGTCATTTCTTAATTGGTCATCCATTAACGAACATACCCCATGCAGACTTAGCGAATGTACCCACAAATCGCTTAAAACAGTATGCAATTCTACAGCAAGCAACACAAATATTTTGGAAACGTTGGAGTACCGAATATTTAAATTCTCTACAGCAACGCTCACGCTGGAGTGATAATCGGTTTGATGGTCTGAAAGAAAATTCTTTGGTATTACTGAAGGAAGAAAATGTTCCACCACTTTGCTGGAAGATGGGAAGAATCTTAAAGTTACATAAGTCCAGAGAGGACGACATTGCCCGTACTGCCACAATTCGCACTTCAACAGGAATTACTACTCGTGGTGTGCAGAAACTGTGTCTTTTACCGGTGGAACCGAACAATTAAATTTCGCTAGTTAAAAAAAAAAAACAATAACAGAAGTGGTTCAGTTTATTGTATTAGTCTTAAAAAAATGTAGTTTATCAAGAGTGGCGGGATGTCGAATATTTTAGTTCATCTGTCTAACAAATATCTAAATACTCCGTCAAATTATATTTAATCATTTATGTACATATCTGTAGCACCAGTTTTATGTATTCAAAGTTAAAATAATGTGTTGCTTAACCAGTTTATACCTGTACGGCAGCTGTATGGAGTTTCCCTACCTCAGCTTCGTGCACCCTTGCTTTGTATAACGTTAGTTATTGTACTAGCACGAGTCTTTATGCAGCCTTGTTATGGTGTAGACGTAAAACATTTAAATTCGTTTGTAGTGTCTCGCCTAATAACATGTAATAAATTTAGTTTGTTCTTTATCGTTATCATTTATTACATTACAAGATTCTACACGGATTATGCGAAGATTTAATATAAAACCATCGGCTAGGTGCAATGATCTCTTGAATGTGGCTAACACGGTTTGCCACAAAAGTTTTCCAACGAAAAGGTGGAGAACGTATCCAAGTGAGAGCGACCGTAGAATCACTCCACGCTGAAACATCGGAGATGTCAATCAAGCCTTGATAAGAACGAATGGTAAAAGAAAGTAAATCGGTTAATAAAACGGCGGCACATAATTCCAAACGTGGAATTGAAATGCACTTAATTGGAGCTACTTTTGTTTTAGCAATTACAAATTTTACAGTTATTTCTCCAGTAGTTTGATTTATGAACTGGAAATACACTACCGCTGCATACCCTACCTCGCTAGCATCACAAAACCCATGCAAATGACAAGTAAAAGGATCCGAAGGGGGTAAACAACGTGGTAACTTAAATGACGATAATAACGGCAACTCTTCTTGGTATTGCTGCCATTGAGACGAAATGTCTGCTGGTGGGATGTCATCCCAATTTAAACCTAACATCCACAGATGCTGGATTAGGCGTTTTGCAAAAGTGTTAGTGGGGCTAAAAAACACTAATGGATCATATATTCTGGCAACTTGCGAAAGTATGTTGCGCTTTGTACATATTGGGTTTAATGGTTTAACCCGAAATGAGAAAATATCTTCTGTAGGTGACCATTGAAGACCTAATATTTTTATTGATTCGTCAGAATCGAAATCGAGAGAAGTATATTGGCAAAAATCTGACGGAATGCCTTCCAAAATAGAAACTGAATTAGAACTCCATTTTCGAAGTTCAAAACCAGCCAAATGTAAAAGTCGGATAAGTTGATCTTTAATTTCGCGGGCCGATTGTATAGAATCTCCACCGGCGACGAAATCATCAATATATAGATTTGACCGTATAGCCTCAGCGGCTAACGGAAACCTTTTGCCTTCGTCAATGGCTAATTGCTGAAGAGTTTTTAATGCTAGATAAGGCGATGACTTAATACCATAGGTCACTGTATTAAGCTGATAAGTCTGAATGGGTTCTTCTGCGGAGAACCGCCAAACAATTAATTGAAACTTTCGATGTTTTTCGGTAACCAAAATTTGTCGATACATTTGGCGAACATCACAAGTAAAAACGAAACGATGAGAGCGAAATTTAAGTAAGATTGGCGAAATGTCATTTTGGAGACTAGGTCCAGCCAATTGAGCGTCATTAAGTGACACGTTGTTTTTAGCCTTTGCAGAGGCGTCAAAAACCACACGAATTTTAGAAGTATGACCTTCCTCTTTAAACACAGGGTGATGGGGTAAAAAATAATTATCGTTCCCAACGGGCGGAGAATCGAGTAATGCCATATGACCCGCATCAAGATAGTCCTGCATGAAATTGTTGTATTGGGCGCGTAGCTCCGGTTGAGCATGCAATTTGCGCTCCAACGAAAATAGTCTTTTTTTAGCCATCTCAAAGCAATTATTAAAAACGGGCAAAGTATCGTTGAACGGTAACGCAACAATAAAACGACCGCTAGGGTCACGAGAAAACGTGTTTTCAAAATCAGATCTGCCTTTTCTTCTTCTGGAGAAGTATAAGGCTTGATGGTAACTCTTCTATCTCCCAAAACCGCCTTAGGGTCTGGTCGATAGGATCTTCTACAGAAGTAAAAATGCTTGGACAGTATCAGACTGCAAGCTTTTTGTGGGACCGATAATAGTCCAACCAAAAATGGTATTTATGGCGGCAGGCTGAAGAAATTTGCCATGTATAACACCGCCATTGATGATGAACGGATAAACATCTGCTCCAAGGAGCATGTCTATAGTTCCTGGAGAGTTCCAGGTCGGGTCTGCAAAGTGCAGGCCGCATAAGTGTTCCCAATTATTAGGAACTTCAACGCTAGGTAATTTGCCAGATATTGACGAAAGCACAAAAGTTGTGACTTCTAGAGATTTTTAGAGTCTAACATAGAGCGAATGGTGCAGCTGACGGAACCTCTATTGACCGCTGAAGTTGTCTGCTCAAGTCCATAAATCGGAACTTGAGAACGTATGCGTGGAAGCCAAAGTTTGCTCACGCAATCGTCTCGAATAAAGCTAGCTTGAGAGCCAGGGTCTAAGAGTACCCTGATCTGTTTGTATCTACCAGACCGGTCTTGAACTTCCACAACAGCAGTGGAGAGTAAGACAGTAACCCCAGAATTTAAATTCGTCTGTGAGGACAAAACATTTGCCGGAATAGGAGAGGCTGACTGCGTCCTATTGGCATTTTTATGCATAGGTGTAGCGGTCGATTCCGTTTAACGGCTAGAAACAGGTTGCGGTTCAAAATGTAGCAAGGTATGATGCGGCTTGGCGCAAGTTCGACAGGAATTATAAGATTTGCATTGCATGGACGCATGGTCTGTTCGTAAGCAATTTAAACAAAGGCGTAAGCGTTTGACAATGTCGAAACGTTCTGTCGGAGTTTTCTTTAGAAACGGTTGACATCTATAAATTAAGTGATTGCCTTTGCAAAAAGGACAATGGTGCGAAAATGAATTCTTTGAGTCACTGGAGCTACTTGGTGTGTCCAGTGAGACTACGTTAGAAGAAACTCTTGGTTTAAATTGAAACGCTGAGGATTTCTTAGGCACTGATGTGTGAGATGTATGGACAGTCGTCGAATAAGAAACAGGTGCGGTTGAAGAAAAGGTTTCCAACGCTGCACATTGTTGAGTTAAAAAATATCTCAAATCATCGAAATTGGGTATTTGCTTCGGATCCGATTGGAGTTCGAAGCGTTTTCTAGTGAACGGATCGAGTTTTTCTAAAAGACAATCGACCAGAATAAAGTTCCAATGTTCCGTGGGAAACTTTAAGTTAGTTAGAACAGCAAGGTTCTCTGAAAAACAATCAATAAGTGCCCTAAGTTTCTTAGGGTCTTCTGATTTTAAAGGTGGAAAGTCTTTCATTGCTTTCCAATGCAAAGTTGCCAATAAACGCGGATTGCTAAATCGCTCACGCAAGGCGTTATATGAGATAATAAAATTATTTCCTGAAATGGGTACCGATTTAATGATTCTCAAAGACTCCCCGGTACAGCAACTGATAAGATAATTTAGCTTTTCGATATTGGACAGCGACGCGTTGTTATAGACCAGACTGTCAAATAAATCGATGAAAGATGCAACTCAGTTCCCTCATTATTAAAAAGTGGGAGCTTTAACGGTACCAATTTTGATCCCGAGCTGCTTGGAGCATTTTCCGTAATTTGTGGTGCTTTCATTTCTTGCATCGTTTCGAGATGCAGCAGTATGCAAAAATAAGCGGAATCTACTTAAAAGCTCGCTGGTGTGCAAAGTGATATTTAATTTAGGACATGCGTATACTATAGGACTGGTGAATTCGGATCGACTTATAGGACCAATGGCTGATGGGATTAAGGAGATGATATAAATATGCTAATTACAGGGAAGGACCAATTGCTTTTGTAGCAATAACAATAGCGGTGGAGCGGTTATGTAATAACTAAAAAACAACTACACCAAACTACTTAATAAAGGGTATAAATACCTTTATCCTGTGCCGCTGTGGGCAATAAACGTTCACAACAAAAGCTTTCGACGGACCACCGAAAACACGCACGATTGGGTGTCGATGTCGCTTTCAAAGCTCTCACACGACCGTCTTTTGCAAGGGTTCGGATGCGACTGTGTTCTTCAACGCACTTCCACTGTCGGTATAAAATGTTTCACTCAAACTGTAGGGTGAACGCACTGATGGTATTTATTGTCACAAATACCGAATTGTTCGATGATGACGTAACACCACTTGTAAACAAGAAAGTGCCGGGAAAGTTCAAGGATGAGTTTGGTGGTGAGTTAGTTTTAGAGTTTGTGGGTACTCTCACCAAGAGTTACTGTATAGTTAGCAAAAGGGATGTAATAAAAAAGATTAAAGGGGTTAAGCGTAGTGTTGTGCAGGGTATAAGTGTTTATAGTTTTAAGGACATAGCACATAACAGTAACTTCTGAGCCCTCGTGCATTCGATGCGGTCTATTAGGAACAAAAAACATGATTTTTTTACGCTGTTACTTAGCAAGGTTAGTTTATCGGGCGCAGATGACAAGCTTCCTGTCATCCCTAACACGACCTTAACGTATGCATGGGGGAAATAGATGATAGATTTTATTTTACCTAGTTTATAAGTTGTATATATTGTTTTCCGACGACCACTTGTGAAAACAACAGATTACACACTACTTATTTATGTAGAAAGTAAAGTGTATCACTCTAGAGTGCGAAAGTACATATCACTGTAGTGTTGAAATACTTTTCAACTCTAGAGTGATATGATTGATGTTAGTATGCTAGTTATTTAGGCAACCCAAACGACTACCGGTTTCTATCTTTTTGTATTCATTCGTTTCGTTTTGGCTAATAACAGTTTAAAATACTCATAGGTAAATCGATACTGACAGTTTCCGTTTTACCTAAAGATGTAATTACTCATATTAGTTTGTAATTGAAATGATTTCTTCAATAAAAATTGAGAATGCATACGCTAAAAACAACAGAGTCGCGGATTTTATAAAGACAAAAACAAAGTAGGCGTTCGAATTTTCAACATCAAAACGTCAAATAAATTTTATAGCTGTATGTCTGTCTTGCATTATTGTGTACACATTTATTGCAAATAAACATAAAAATAACTATTTCGTAATTGTTTTTAGTGGTGGTCGTCGGAAAAATAGTGTACAGTACTCGCGTGGAAAGTGACATTTCACACTCGTGGAATAGTCGCACTCAGCTTACGCCTCGTGCGACAATACTCTTCCACTCGTGTGAAATAGGTCACTTTCCACACTAGTAATGTAATATACTATTAGATTTAAGTTGTATACATTACATGCCTGTTTTAGGGGTCACAATGTATATACATGTTTAGCCTTAAAATGTGTACTATGATAATATTATTGTAAATGTAGATATATACAAAGAATTTATTTCTACTGTGTATAGATTGTCTAATAAATTTTTATTTCCATGTATATTGCGGCTTATTTCTGATTCTGTGCTCAATCACCGATGCCAGAGAACTGAAACAATTACCCTTTACAATTTTGATTCCCCATACCTATGTTACGTAATTTTGAGTTGATTTTTAATAACCCCTGACATATGTTAACTTGATTTGAAATTTTGTAAAAAATTTTTCTAAACCGCAAAATGCCGAATGGGGCACCCGCAAGCTTGATAAACGTAATGAAGAATTCAAATGAGTAATGAGGATCGTTAAAAATTGTTTCTAGACCGCAAAATGCCGAATGGGGCACCCGCAAGCTAATAAACTTAATGAAGAATTCAAATGAGTCATAAAGATCGTTAAAAATTGTTTCTAGACCGCAAAATCCCGAATGGGGCACTTGCAAGGCTAATAAACTTAATGAGGAATTCAAATGAGTCATGAGGATCGTTAAAAATTGTTTCTAGACCGCAAAATGCTGAATGGGGCACCCGCAAGGCTGATAAACGTAACGAGGAATTCAAATGAGTCATGAGTATCGTTAAAAAAATTTTCTAGACCGCAAAATGCCGAATGGGGCACTCGCAAGGCTGATAAACATAATGAAGAATTCAAATGAGTCACGAGGATCGTTAAAAATTTTTTCTAAACCGTAAAATGCCGGATGGGGCACCCGCAAGGCTAATAAACTTAATGAAGAATTCAAATGAGTCATGAGGATCGTTATAAAAATTTTCTACTCAGCAAAATGCCGAATGGAGCACTCGCAAGACTACTAAAAGTAATAAAGAATTCAAATGAGTCATAAGGATCGTTAAAAAAATTTTCTAGACCGCAAAATGCCGAATGGGGCACTTGCAAAGCTACTAAACGTAATGAAGAATTCAAATGAGTCATGAGGATCGTCATAAACCCTTTCCCCTCACCAACCGTCAACAAGTAGGCAAGGGGTTTGATCCAGTGAGGAACGAAGTGTGCCAAAATATAGGTATACCCTCTACTCATAATTTTTTTTAAAAAGGCTTTAATCTGAAGACGATGAGAAATGGTAATCTGCAGATCACTGTCGTCATTATGAGCACACACTGAACACCGCTCGTAAACAAGAGGAAATAGAAAAGAGTGTGCATCGAGATTGTGCTTGCGCAAGATTGGCAACATGTAGATATATCGACATGGAAAAAAGTTTTTTTTTTGCCGTTATAGCGAAACATTATAGGCCATAAATCGAAAACGTGCCTTAATTGAAGAGGGCCGTTATAGCGAAATGCCGTATAAAGAGCGGCGGTATTGCGAGGTCGACTGTACATGTATTATTTACTGCATGCCTGTGAAATCTTTGGCTTAATTAAAAACATATTTTGAGGCGATTTTTACTAGAAATTGAAACTCAACTACAACTACAGTTTATAATATTGTAGAATTTTAATGACGAAAGCATGTGTAATTTCAATCAGATTGTACATATCCAAAGTTGTTTCCGGTTGCAAACGGTATTGAAAAGATGGATTCTTATATTTTCGGTTTCAGTTTATACCTGTGAAACCTAATGTGCTGCTATTTTCTTTGAGTGCATAGAAATCTAATTGTGCCACTGCGACTTTTACATTGGTGATTTGATCATTTTACATTTTATAGCAGTGTAGTTTATTATTTAACACAAAAATGTGAGAACAATCAAAAAACCGATCGTCTCAAAAAGATCACGAAATAATTACAATTACTCTGCTAGCATTGATTGGCTATTTCACACTACTCTACTTAATCGTGGTAATTTATAAAATTTAAAGAGTCTAAATATTACATTATTTGAAGTTTAGCAACTCAATTGCATAATTTTAAAGACTGCTGATCCTATACAAATTCATTATAATTAGATCTGCATTTCTGCAATGTGTTTTATAGTCCAGTTTCAACAAATGCATCCTGTAATCTCATGTTACGCATGCGCATTATTTTAGGATATACACAACAGTCTGCAAAAGTTGTTATCATAAAAAGTATTCTGTACTTAAAATTTTCCTGAGCACTTTTAAGAACCAATTCTCTTAAATTACCTGATAAAAACTTATTAATTATTTTTCTTACTTTTTCTATTTACGAAAATACTAAACAGTCGAATGTTCTCGGTTTGGGTAGTACATCAGTGTTTATAAAATATATCTCGTTAGTAGTTTAATGGCGACTGAGAACACCGCTAGATACGGAGATTTGTGTCGATTGTGTGCGTCCAAAACAAACATGCTTTTAGGAATAAATATTTTTGAAAATGAGGGCACAGTTCGACAAATCAACAAAAAAATTCAAACGTGTCTTCCTATTCAGGTAAGTCTTTAGATTTTCATTTATAAGTTGTTTTAGGTTATTTTAATATTCGTTTTTCTCTAGTTTTAAACTTTAAATGTATAAATTTCTCTCGCTTGTATCTTTTTTGACTGTTCAAATACTTTAATTACTGCACACTGTTTTAATACAAGAATATATTTGTCTTCTATAACATTGTTTACAAAATTTTCAGAACTGAAATTGCTATTTTTCGGTCATTAAGATTTAAAACAATTAAAAATCTGTTGAAATTTAGTTACATGTCTCCTTGTTTATGTTTGATAAAACAGTGTTTTAAAAGTATTCGAAGGAGATTCTGATGCTGCAAGAGTTAACACTTTGCTGAAGACCCCAAATAATCTTCCAAACGTACCTGCACTTTTATAGAACTTTTATTACTACTCTTATTGATCTTCTATATGACAAAAAGTTTACACCATAAACCGTGATACTAAAAATTATCAGTGTCAGAGTTGCGCCCATAGATTTTATTTATTTATTTACATGTCCAAAAGACAAATGCCCATATTTGAACAGAAATACAACAAAATAAAATTAAAATGCAACTAAAATAAGTAGAAATAAGTAGGATTACGTACATATAGGCAAGATTTATTGCATTCTAACATACATGCGATATCATCACAGTTGAACTGTTGAGTATGGAGCTTGTGTAGAAAAGTTAATAGATTAATCTTTCTTTGGTTGCGGAGTGATTGAAACTGGAACTGTTGTAGAAGTAGGATGTGAGAAAAGTCAATTGGAGGATAAATATCACTAAATTTAAAAGATAGAAACTTTAAGAACCGACGTTGTACAGCTTCAATATAAGTTATGTGATTTTCATAATACGGTCCCCATACTATTGCTGCATATGCTAGGTTAGATCTCACATATGCGGAGTAAAGTACTATAGTTGTGTTAACATTGAAGTCTCAACAGTTTCTTATAATAAAACCGAGTGCTTTGTACCCCTTGGAAATAACATGATTAATGTACTCATTAAATGTTAGTTCGGAGTCAAATATCACTCCCAGGTCATGAATAACTTGTGGTCTTAATAAAACAATATTATTGATTGTATAATTGTACACTATTGTGTTTTGTGCTAAGTTATAAGACATACTGAAGCATTTTTCAATGTTCAAGTTTAAGTTGTTGTTGTCACACCAGATTAATCTTTTATTTAGGTTATATTGTAGAACCTTACAATCAGCAATATTGGAAATTTTCGAGAATAATTTAAGGTCATCAGCATATAGGAGACACTGTATAGTGTTATCAAGTATGCCAACTATATCATTAATAAAAATATTGAAGAGTAGTGGTCCGAATATAGAGCCTTACGGTACACAGGTAACGTTTATAATGTTAGATTTACAGTTATTGATTAATAGAAATTTTTGTCTATTCGTAAAATAATATCTAAGTAGTATGAGTAAATCAGTAGGGATATCATAACTTTGAAGTTTTTTTAGGAGGTGTGTGGTCAAGATGGTCAAACCCCTCAGTAATATCCGTATATATTACATCGCACTGCATTGTATCATTCAAAGATTGACATATGAATTGCGAAATACAAAATAAATTAGTGACAGTGGAGCGACCTCTTACAAATCCATGTTGTTAAGTTGTTAGGTGTTTACAAAAAAAGTTTTGGATTCTGTTGTATAAGGCCATTTCAATCACTTTACTAAAGTTGTTTATTATAGCTATAGGTCTATAGTTTTTCACAAAGTGCTTGTCATCTCTTTTAAATACTGGACAGACTTTAGAGATCTTCCAAGCATGGATAAACGCCAGTTTTTAAGCACAGATTGAAGATAGTGGTTGTTTAGCACGGGGGGTCTTTATAAATTTGTATATCGACTTACTTCCACGGGTTTTTTGTTGTTCTAAGATGTAGTGTTCCTTACTCTTCAGCTAAGTGGACTGTATTCGAAATTATGGTACGTGTTACTTTGCACTTGCAGTGTTTTTTAGGGGTTTATTGATAAAGTCGGCGGCACTATTGACAAACTCACTTTTACCGAACGAAGAACCGACTGTTGTGCTTCGATATCGATGAGAGAGTGTTTTTCGTCACTACCTTTAATCCAACTTATTTACACATGCACGATGATTTTTTACGACAGGATATAAGGGAACAAGGGATGACAGTTTTACTATTAGGTTTGTAACTACAAATTTACGACTTAAAATTAAACACGACAACGTGCGACAAAGAGACCGAACAGTGGTTATAGGCTTAACAAATACAGAACGACAGTCATGCAAAACAAAGGCAGGGAATTGATCAGGTCCAAGAGTGAGCTTGCCTTCCAGTTTTTTAATGCAGATAGCACTCCATCGTCAGAAAACGGTTTAGTTACTAATTTACTATTCTCATATATGTTATGAATTGAAGGAATTGTATAGTTACCATTGGATGGGATGTAAGTACTGCCAAAACATTCTGCAAATGCATTTGCTATTTTCTGAGAATCAAATGTTTCTGCACAATTAATGGTCATAGATTTTGGGTAGACAGCTACCTTGCATATTGCTTTGACATATTTCCAGAAGTTTACAGGATTGGTATTTATTCCGTCTTGAGTCAATCCATATGAAGTGATCTGGTGATGGTTGCTCGACCAACTTTAAATATTTTTAATCTTTTTATATGATTTTCTTACATAAGTCAGCATTTCAAAACAGGTTTGAAATTTTTTTATCTCGTTCCGTTTTGGAGATACGGCCATTTTTGTTTGGCCATGCAGGCTAATTTTGACCCTTACAGTCATTAGCGATAAATTAAATATCTCCAGACTGATTAATGCTACAGTAATGGGATTTGTACTATTCTTTTTGAAAAGTCTATTTTACAATTTAGGCCTTTACAGTTTAAAGTGTTAATCTAAGATAAATACCTCAAAAATACAACCAAAGTTCATGATCAAATTTTAACAAACTCGACTTTTTAAGGCTGAAAATTTCAATGAAAGAATAAAATACCCAAGCAAATATTTGTATGACTATAAGATATAATAGGATATTTACCAATTTTAGAGAAAGAAGGTTAAAATATGTCTCCCTCGATTTTCTATAATTTTTTAAGAAACGTAATTTTGAAATTTTTTGAAATTCGAGACTTAATAACTCTGGTGGGGGAAAATATAAAAATCTGAATTTTTTACACAAGATGCATCTTTATGATAGTAAACTACTGTAAAAGTTTCAATCTTGGTATTTGATCCTGAACCAAGTTATGAATTTTTAAAGTTTAACAAAGATACGCATTTCAGTGTAAATTATAAACAAATACAAGAATGATAAATGTGTAAAATAAATATTCCTAATGTTAAACAGTATAGTATTTTAACAAAGGAGGGGTAATTTAAAAATTAGTCAATGGTTTTAAAAAAGGATAGAGATAAAAGGTTCATGTCCTAGCAGTCACATATGCATCATTCATGTCTGGACAGGAATCTGCCTGATAGTGAAACTTATCTGCTCATTGAGGTTCAGCAAGTGCCACAGTATGGTTAGAGTGCAGATAGTTTTCTAATGTGTTGTATTTTTTGTTAATTCAAGTTTATTTTATAAATTACAAGTGTTTATTAATTATTTCTTTATTTTACTTTTACTGTGAGTATTTGTTTTTATTACTTACCTTAAAATGGATGATCTGTGTTCTGTTGGACAATTAATTAATGAACATTGCCATAAAACAAGTTATGGTTTAGTGTCTAAAAAATTAAAACATATCAATGAGTTTGGTGATGTTGAACAATAACTTTTAAAATTAAAAGCGAGTAACGATATTATTTCAATTTGTGAGTACCACGAAAAAAAATATCTTCTTAAATATAATTACCTTTTTGGGAAATCCTGTTTGGATCCTTTAAAAGTTCACAAAACACAAATTACTTCTGATTTGAGAGAGATTAAATTAGAACAGTTGTTATTGAAAGCTCTGAATATATTGATAAATTAGTCCCGAGGCAGTCCCTTTGTCGAAACTGTTATGAAAAACTATTTGTTTTAGACACACAATCTAAAGTTTCTAGTGATACTAATTGTTTGAATAATTATGTTCCTCTTGAGGAAATCCAGGAGAAAGTAGATTTAGCTTGTTCTTTGTTAGGACTATCTCCAGCATGCAAAATAAGAAAGCTAACTTCCAAGAAGAGGCAATCAGCCATCAAGAATAAAGTTCATAAAGCTAGTGAAAAAATAAGAAAGAATTTGGAATTGTGTTTTGATCATACTGAAAATAACACTGTTCCTGTACAACAAGATGTGTTAGACTCAAAATATTCTGATTTGATTGAAAAAAAGGAAAAGTTTAAGCTTCTAAGGAGGAAAAGTGAAAATCATTAACTTGCTTCCTAGTTCATGGTCAAAAGAAAAGATTGCTCGAGAATTCCAAGTGTCAGAGCGTTTGATTAGACTTACAGGAAATCTGATGAAAGAACAAGGCATTTTGCCTTCATTACGGAAAAAGAAAGGAGCCTCCATTGGTGAAGAAACTGTGGAGAAAGTAAAAATGTTTTTGTAAATGACGAGAATAGTAGAACGTGTTCGGTAAAAAGAGTGTACCAAAGTGATAGTTAATGAAAATTGAAAAGGTTTGTGGCACGCCGAGGTCTCTGCAAAAAAATATACAGTGACAACGGTAGCAATTTTATAGGCTCACGAAATGAATTGAAACAATTATACCAATCTCTTCCGAATTTTTAAATGATCGGACGTAACTGACTTTTATTTAAAGAATAGCATAGAATGGCACTTTATTCCACCTAGAACCCCCACCACGGCGGTTTGTGGGAAGCTGTCAAGCGCTAAATATCACGCAATTGTGGGAAAACAAATTTTACATTTGAAGACCTCTCTACAATTTTTACGCAGGTTGAGGCAATAATGAACTCACGCCCAATCACGCCTCTATCCAATGATCCTTCAGATTTATCCGCTTTAACACCTGGTCATTTCTTAATTGGTCATCCATTAACGAACATACCCCATGCAGACTTAGCGAATGTACCCACAAATCGCTTAAAACAGTATGCAATTCTACAGCAAGCAACACAAATATTTTGGAAACGTTGGACCGAATATTTAAATTCTCTACAGCAACGCCACGTTGGAGTGATAATCGGTTTGATGGTCTGAAAGAAAATTCTTTGGTATTACTGAAGGAAGAAAATGTTCCACCACTTTGCTGGAAGATGGGAAGAATCTTAAAGTTACATAAGTCCAGAGGACGACATTGGACTGCCACAATTCGCACTTCAACAGGAATTACTACTGTGGTGTGCAGAAACTGTGTCTTTACCGGTGGAACCAACAATTAAATTTCGCTAGTTAAAAAAACAATAACAGAAGTGGTTCAGTTTATTGTATTAGTCTTAAAAAATGTAGTTTATCAAGAGTGGGGATGTCGAATATTTTAGTTCATCTGTCTAACAAATATCTAAATACTCCTCAAATTATATTTAATCATTTATGTACATATCTGTAGCACCAGTTTTATGTATTCAAAGTTAAAATAATGTGTTGCTTAACCAGTTTATACCGTACGGCAGCTGTATGGAGTTTCCTACTCAGCTTTGCACCCTTGCTTTGTATAACGTTAGTTATTGTACTAGCAAGTCTTTATGCAGCCTTGTTATGGTGTAGACGTAAAACATTTAAATTCGTTTGTAGGTCTCGCCTAATAACATGTAATAAATTTAGTTTGTTCTTTATCGTTATCATTTATTACATTACAAGATTCTACACGGATTATGCGAAGATTTAATATAAAACCATCGGCTAGGGTGCAATGATCTTTGAATGTGGCTAACACGGTTTGCCACAAAAGTTTTCCAACGAAAAGGTGGAGAACGTATCCAAGTGAGAGCGACCGTAGAATCACTCCACGCTGAAACATCGGAGTTGTCAATCAAGCCTTGATAAGAACGAATGGTAAAAGAAAGTAAATCGGTTAATAAAACGGCGGCACATAATTCCAAACGTGGAATTGAAATGCGCTTAATTGGAGCTACTTTTGTTTTAGCAATTACAAATTTTACAGTTATTTCTCCAGTAGTTTGATTTATGAACTGAAATACACTACCGCTGCATACCCTACCGCTAGCATCACAAAACCCATGCAAATGACAAGTAAAAGGATCCGAAGGGGTAAACAACGTGGTAACTTTAAATGACGATAATAACGGCAACTCTTCTTGGTATTGCTGCCATTGAGACGAAATGTCTGCTGGTGGGATGTCATCCCAATTTAAACCTAACATCCACAGATGCTGGATTAGGCGTTTTGCAAAAAGTGTTAGTGGGGCTAAAACCCTAATGGATCATATATTCTGGCAACTTGTGAAAGTATGTTGCGCTTTGTACATATTGGGTTTAATGGTTTAACCCGAAATGAGAAAATATCTTCTGTAGGTGACCATTGAAGACCTAATATTTTTATTGATTCGTCAGAATCGAAATCGAGAGAAGTATATTGGCAAAAATCTGACGGAATGCCTTCCAAAATAGAAACTGAATTAGAACTCCATTTTCGAAGTTCAAAACCAGCCAAATGTAAAAGTCGGATAAGTTGATCTTTAATTTCGCGGGCCGATTGTATAGAATCTCCACCGGCGACGAAATCATCAATATATAGATTTGACCGTATAGCCTCAGCGGCTAACGGAAACCTTTTGCCTGTCAATGGCTAATTGCTGAAGAGTTTTAATGCTAGATAAGGCGATGACTTAATACCATAGGTCACTGTATTAAGCTGATAAGTCTGAATGGGTTCTTCTGGGAGAACCGCCAAACAATTAATTGAAACTTTCGATGTTTTTCGGTAACCAAAATTTGTCGATACATTTGGCGAACATCACAAGTAAAAACGAAACGATGAGAGCGAAATTTAAGTAAGATTGACGAAATGTCATTTTGGAGACTAGGTCCAGCCAATTGAGGTCATTAAGTGACACGTTGTTTTAGCCTTTGCAGAGGCGTCAAAACCACACGAATTTTAGAAGTATGACCTTCCTCTTTAAACACAGGGTGATGGGGTAAAAATAATTATCGTTCCCAACGGGCGGAGGAATCGAGTAATGCCATATGACCCGCATCAAGATAGTCCTGCATGAAATTGTTGTATTGGGCGCGTAGCTCCGGTTGAGCATGCAATTTGCGCTCCAACGAAAATAGTCTTTTTTAGCCATCTCAAAGCAATTATTAAAACGGGCAAAGTATCGTTGAACGGTAACGCAACAATAAAACGACCGCTAGGGTCACGAGAAAACGTGTTTTCAAAATCAATCTGCCTTTTCTTCTTCTGGAGAAGTATAAGGCTTGGATGAACTCTTCTATCTCCCAAAACCGCCTTAGGGTCTGGTCGATAGGATCTTCTACAAAGTAAAAATGCTTGGACAGTATCAGACTGCAAGCTTTTTGTGGCACCGATAATAGTCCAACCAAAAATGGTATTTATGGCGGCAGGCTGAAGAAATTTGCCATGTATAACACCGCCATTGATGATGAACGGATAAACATCTGCTCCAAGGAGCATGTCTATAGTTCCTGGAGAGTTCCAGGTCGGGTCTGCAAAGTGCAGGCCGCATAAGTGTTCCCAATTATTAGGAACATCAACGCTAGGTAATTTGCCAGATATTGACGAAAGCACAAAAGTTGTGACTTCTAGAGATTTTTCAGAGTCTAACATAGAGCGAATGGTGCAGCTGACGGCACCTCTATTGACCGCTGAAGTTGTCTGCTCAAGTCCATAAATCGGAACTTGAGAACGTATGCGTGGAAGCCAAAGTTTGCTCACGCAATCGTCTCGAATAAAGCTAGCTTGAGAGCCAGGGTCTAAGAGTACCCTGATCTGTTTGTATCTACCAGACCGGTCTTGAACTTCCACAACAGCAGTGGAGAGTAAGACAGTAACCCCAGAATTTAAATTCGTCTGTGAGAACAAAACATTTGCCGGAATAGGAGAGGCTGACTGCGTCCTATTGGCATTTTTATGCATAGGTGTAGCGGTCGATTCCGCTGAACGGCTAGAAGCAGGTTGCGGTTCAAAATGTAGCAAGGTATGATGCGGCTTGGCGCAAGTTCGACAGGAATTATAAGATTTGCATTGCATGGACGCATGGTCTGTTCGTAAGCAATTTAAACAAAGGCGTAAGCGTTTGACAATGTCGAAACGTTCTGTCGGAGTTTTCTTTAGAAACGGTTGACATCTATAAATTAAGTGATTGCCTTTGCAAAAAGGACAATGGTGCGAAAATGAATTCTTTGAGTCACTGGAGCTACTTGGTGTGTCCAGTGAGACTACGTTAGAAGAAACTCTTGGTTTAAATTGAAACGCTGAGGATTTCTTAGGCACTGATGTGTGAGATGTATGGACAGTCGTCGAATAAGAAACAGGTGCGGTTGAAGAAAAGGTTTCAACGCTGCACATTGTTGAGTTAAAAATATCTCAAATCATCGAAATTGGGTATTTGCTTCGGATCCGATTGGAGTTCGAAGCGTTTTCTAGTGAACGGATCGAGTTTTTCTAAAAGACAATCGACCAGAATAAAGTTCCAATGTTCCGTGGGAAACTTTAAGTTAGTTAGAACAGCAAGGTTCTCTGAAAACAATCAATAAGTGCCCTAAGTTTCTTAGGGTCTTCTGATTTTAAAGGTGGAAAGTCTTTCATTGCTTTCCAATGCAAAGTTGCCAATAAACGTGGATTGCTAAATCGCTCACGCAAGGCGTTATATGAGATAATGAAATTATTTCCTGAAATGGGTACCGATTTAATGATTCTCAAAGAATCTCCGGTAGAGCAACTGATAAGATAATTTAGCTTTAAGATTTTGGACAGCGACGCGTTGTTATAGACCAGACTGTCAAATAAATCGATGAAAGATGAAACTCAGTTACCTCATTATTAAAAAGTGGGAGCTTTAACGGTACCGATTTTGATCCCGAGCTGCTTGGAGCATTTTCCGTAATTTGTGGTGCTTTCATTTCTTGCATCGTTTCGAGATGCAGCAGTATGCAAAAATAAGCGGAATCTACTTAAAAGCTCGCTGGTGTGCAAAGTGATATTTAATTTAGGACATGCGTATACCATAGGACTGGTGAATTCGGATCGACTTATAGGACCAATGGCTGATGGGATTAAGGAGATGATATAAATATGCTAATTACAGGGAAGGACCAATTGCTTTTGTAGCAATAACAATAGCGGTGGAGCGGTTATGTAATAACTAAAAAACAACTACACCAAACTACTTAATAAAGGGTATAAATACCTTTATCCTGTGCCGCTGTGGGCAATAAACGTTCACAACAAAAGCTTTCGACGGACCACCGAAAACACGCACGATTGGGTGTCGATGTCGCTTTCAAAGCTCTCACACGACCGTCTTTTGCAAGGGTTCGGATGCGACTGTGTTCTTCAACGCACTTCCACTGTCGGTATAAAATGTTTCACTCAAACTGTAGGGTGAACGCACTGATGGTATTTATTGTCACAAATACCGAATTGTTCGATGATGACGTAACACCACTTGTAAACAAGAAAGTGCCGGAAAGTTCAAGGGTGAGTTTGGTGGTGAGTTAGTTTTAGAGTTTGTGGGTACTCTCACCAAGAGTTACTGTATAGTTAGCAAAAGGGATGTAATAAAAAAGATTAAAGGGGTTAAGCGTAGTGTTGTGCAGGGTATAAGTGTTTATAGTTTTAAGGACATAGCACATAACAGTAACTTCTGAGCCCTCGTGCATTCGATGCGGTCTATTAGGAACAAAAAACATGATTTTTTTACGCTGTTACTTAGCAAGGTTAGTTTATCGGGCGCAGATGACAAGCTTCCTGTCATCCCTAACACGACCTTAACGTATGCATGGGGGAAATAGATGATAGATTTTATTTTACCTAGTTTATAAGTTGTATATATTGTTTTCCGAAGACCACTTGTGAAAACAACAGATTACACACTACTTATTTATGTAGAAAGTAAAGTGTATCACTCTAGAGTGCGAAAGTACATATCACTGTAGTGTTGAAATACTTTTCAACTCTAGAGTGATATGATTGATGTTAGTATGCTAGTTATTTAGGCAACCCAAACGACTACCGGTTTCTATCTTTTTGTATTCATTCGTTTCGTTTTGGCTAATAACAGTTTAAAATACTCATAGGTAAATCGATACTGACAGTTTCCGTTTTACCTAAAGATGTAATTACTCATATTAGTTTGTAATTGAAATGATTTCTTCAATAAAATTGAGAATGCATACGCTAAAACAACAGAGTCGCGGATTTTATAAAGACAAAAACAAAGTAGGCGTCAATTTTCAACATCAAAACGTCAAATAAATTTTATAGCTGTCTGTCTGTCTTGCATTATTGTGTACACATTTATTGCAAATAAACATAAAATAACTATTTCGTAATTGTTTTTAGTGGTGGTCGTCGGAAAAATAGTGTACAGTACTGCGTGAAAGTGACATTTCACACTGTGGAATAGTCGCACTCAGCTTACGCCTCGCGACAATACTCTTCCACTCGTGTGAAATAGGTCACTTTCCACACTAGTAATGTAATATACTATTAGATTTAAGTTGTATACATTACATGCCTGTTTTAGGGGTCACAATGTATATACATGTTTAGCCTTAAAATGTGTACTATGATAATATTATTGTAAATGTAGATATATACAAAGAATTTATTTCTACTGTGTATAGATTGTCTAATAAATTTTTATTTCCATATGTATATTGGCTTATTTCTGATTCTGTGCTCAATCACCGATGCCAGAGAACTGAAACAATTACCCTTTACAATTTTGATTCCCCATACCTATGTTACGTAATTTTGAGTTGATTTTTAATAACCCCTGACATATGTTAACTTGATTTGAAATTTTGTAAAAATTTTCTAAACCGCAAAAATGCCGAATGGGGCACCCGCAAGCTTGATAAACGTAATGAAGAATTCAAATGAGTAATGAGGATCGTTAAAATTGTTTCTAGACCGCAAAATGCCGAATGGGGCACCATAAGCTAATAAACTTAATGAAGAATTCAAATGAGTCATAAAGATCGTTAAAATTGTTTCTAGACCGCAAAATCCCGAATGGGGCACTTGCAAGGCTAATAAACTTAATGAGGAATTCAAATGAGTCATGAGGATCGTTAAAATTGTTTCTAGACCGCAAAAATGCTGAATGGGGCACCGCAAGGCTGATAAACGTAACGAGGAATTCAAATGAGTCATGAGTATCGTTAAAAATTTTCTAGACCGCAAAATGCCGAATGGGGCACTCGCAAGGCTGATAAACATAATGAAGAATTCAAATGAGTCACGAGGATCGTTAAAAATTTTTTCTAAACCGTAAAATGCCGGATGGGGCACCAAGGCTAATAAACTTAATGAAGAATTCAAATGAGTCATGAGGATCGTTATAAAATTTTCTACTCAGCAAAATGCCGAATGGAGCACTCGCAAGACTACTAAAAGTAATAAAGAATTCAAATGAGTCATAAGGATCGTTAAAAAATTTTCTAGACCGCAAAATGCCGAATGGGGCACTTGCAAAGCTACTAAACGTAATGAAGAATTCAAATGAGTCATGAGGATCGTCATAAACCCTTTCCCTCACCAACCGTCAACAAGTAGGCAAGGGTTTGATCCAGTGAGGAACGAAGTGTGCCAAAATATAGGTATACCCTCTACTCATAATTTTTTTAAAAGGCTTTAATCTGAAGACGATGAGAAATGGTAATCTGCAGATCACTGTCGTCATTATGAGCACACACTGAACACCGCTCGTAAACAAGAGGAAATAGAAAAGAGTGTGCATCGAGATTGTGCTTATGCAAGATTGGCAACATGTAGATATATCGACATGGAAAAAGTTTTTTTGCCGTTATAGCGAAACATTATAGGCCATAAATCGAAAACGTGCCTTAATTGAAGAGGGCCGTTATAGCGAAATGCCGTATAAAGAGCGGCGGTATTGCGAGGTCGACTGTACATGTATTATTTACTGCATGCCTGTGAAATCTTTGGCTTAATTAAAAACATATTTTGAGGCGATTTTTACTAGAAATTGAAACTCAACTACAACTACAGTTTATAATATTGTAGAATTTTAATGACGAAAGCATGTGTAATTTCAATCAGATTGTACATATCCAAAGTTGTTTCCGGTTGCAAACGGTATTGAAAAGATGGATTCTTATATTTTCGGTTTCAGTTTATACCTGTGAAACCTAATGTGCTGCTATTTTTCTTTGAGTGCATAGAAATCTAATTGTGCCACTGCGACTTTTACATTGGTGATTTGATCATTTTTACATTTTATAGCAGTGTAGTTTATTATTTAACACAAAAATGTGAGAACAATCAAAAAACCGATCGTCTCAAAAAGATCACGAAATAATTACAATTACTCTGCTAGCATTGATTGGCTATTTCACACTACTCTACTTAATCGTGGTAATTTATAAAATTTAAAGAGTCTAAATATTACATTATTTGAAGTTTAGCAACTCAATTGCATAATTTTAAAGACTGCTGATCCTATACAAATTCATTATAATTAGATCTGCATTTCTGCAATGTGTTTTATAGTCCAGTTTCAACAAATGCATCCTGTAATCTCATGTTACGCATGCGCATTATTTTAGGATATACACAACAGTCTGCAAAAGTTGTTATCATAAAAAGTATTCTGTACTTAAAATTTTCCTGAGCACTTTTAAGAACCAATTCTCTTAAATTACCTGATAAAAAGAATTTGGAATTGTGTTTTGATCATACTGAAAATAACACTGTTCCTGTACAACAAGATGTGTTAGACTCAAAATATTCTGATTTGATTGAAAGATTAAAGGAAAAGTGTTTAATAGCTTCTAAGGAGGAAAAAGTGAAAATCATTAACTTGCTTCCTAGTTCATGGTCAAAAGAAAAGATTGCTCGAGAATTCCAAGTGTCAGAGCGTTTGATTAGACTTACAGGAAATCTGATGAAAGAACAAGGCATTTTGCCTTCATTACGGAAAAAGAAAGGAGCCTCCATTGGTGAAGAAACTGTGGAGAAAGTAAAAATGTTTTTTGTAAATGACGAGAATAGTAGAACGTGTTCCGGTAAAAAAGAGTGTACCAAAGTGATAGTTAATGGGAAAAAAATAGTACAACAAAAACGTTTAGTTCTATGTAATCTCAATGAATTGTATGTGGCGTTTAAAAAAATCACACCCAGAATGTCAAATAGGCAGATCCAAGCTTTGTGAACTGCGTCCAAAGTGGTGTATTTTGGCAGGAGCTTCAGGTACCCACTCTGTGTGCGTGTGTGTATACCATCAAAATGTGAAATTAATGATCAATTGTGCAAAGCTGAATGTTGACTATAAGGAATTGATTGATTTATTAGTTTGTGACGTAAACAATTATGATTGTATGATGGGTTTGTGTGAAAGTTGCCCTGGAAAAGAAAGTGTACTAGAACTATTTAGGATTCGGAAGACAATCTTCCAGATCATATTGAGTTTAAGCAGTGGAGATTTTGAATCGCTAGTTGAAAAGTTAGAAAATCTGAAGTCACCATTACATTTCTAAAACTCAAGGACAGTTTTGAAGAATAAGAAAGAAAACCTAGTTGAATCAGAATGTATAGTTTTAGCAGACTTTGCAGAAAATTTCACCTACAGTATCGAGGATGAAATACAAGGTTACCATTGGGTAAATGAGCAAGCAACAGTGCATCCATTTGTTATATATTTTAAGAATGAAGGTAAGGTGAAAAGCCATTCGATTTGTGTTTTAAGTGACTATTTGGAACATGTCTTTCAAACGAAAGTAATCCACTACATTAAGGACAAACTGCCTAAAGTAGAAAAGTTGTTTTACTTTTCAGATGGCAGTGGAAGCCAGTATAAAAATAGGTATAATTTCTCAAACATTTGCAATCACAAGAAAAATTTTGGTCTGGGGGCTGAGTGGAATTTCCTTGCCTCTTGCCACGGAAAAAACGCCTGTGACGGAGTGGGAGGCAACAAAATGAGATGTGACGAAAGCTAGTTTACGGACAACTTTAAACCAAATCCTAAATGTAGACCAGATGTTTGACTTTTGCAAGGAACATATTACCAATTGAGACCAATAGTTTCAGGTATCACCTCACCGACTTACTATTTATCACGATGGCTGTCAAATGAATTTAAGAATTTAAAGTTCAATAGTTTGTCTGTACAAAACTCTTTAGAGTTCATTAATAAAATTAAAAATATCACATTAGAAGAGAACGAAATCTTAATTTCATTTGATGTCAGTTCATTATTCCCTAGTGTTCCAATACCACGTACTTTAACATATTTAAAGGATGTTCTTATAGATAGTGATATTGATGATGATAAAGTTGAGGACTATATCAAGCTTGTTTCGCATTGCATGTCCCAGAACTGTTTTCAATTCAACAACAAGTTGTACGAACAACATGAAGGCACAGCAATGGGAAATAGCTTATCACCTTTCATAGCAAATTTATTTATGTCTCGTTTTGAAACCGAGTTAAAAGAAAACTCAAATACTTCCCAAGAATATGGTTAAGGTACGTGGATGATATTTTTGCAGTTTTGACACTTCTAAATCAAATGTTGATGATTTTCTTAAAGAAATGAATTCAAAATTTCAAAGCATAAAATTTACGTATGAACTAGAGAATAATGGACAATTACCCTTTTAGATACATTAGTAATTAGAAATGGTAATAAATTAGAATTTGACATTTATAGAAAAGAAACCAATGTAAATCGCTTTATTTTGTCTTCCTCTAATCATAGCATACAACATAAGTTGGCTTCATTTAACTTTTTAATTAATAGATTATTGATTTTCCCTTTAAATAAAAACAGATTTAATAAGGAATTTGCTCTTATTAAACAAATAGCGAATTACAATGATTTCTCTTCTGATATTATAGATAATATTTTTAGAAAGTGTAAAAATAGGATAAACATCCGTAAATCAACGACTTTGCAATCAACCACCTCTAACGATAATGTTAAATATGTTAAACTTCCGTTTCACCTAACCACAAAGGGTCTTGATAAAATATTCAAACAGTATAATTTCAAAATTGCTTTCACTAATACTAATAAAATTAAAGATTTGCTAGGTGATCCAAAAGACAAGGTGGAAAAATTGCAAAAGTCGGGGATTTATGAAATTAGTTGTGCAGGGCCAGGGTGTTTTCAAAAATATATTGGTCAGACCAAGAGGAATATAACAACAAGATTTAAAGAACACATTGCTCACTTCAAATATGGTAAATATGAAAGGTCTCAGGTCGCCAAACATATATTTGAAACCAGCCACCCGTTAAACTAGAAAATGTTAAATTGTTAAAAGCGGCACCCACGTTTTCCTCCTTAAATGCCTATGAATCAATTAAAATTGTTAAACATAAAGGACCCTCTTAAACACCGATAAAGGGCCAATAGAGTCATCTGCTTTGCTTTCCCTATTGGTCAACAACCAATGAGAAAGCAAGATTAGTTGGTTCCGCTTCAGTAGATTTAGAATTAGTATAAATTAAGTAGATTTAAGTTATAATGTCACAATTCACTTGTTTGTTGTTGAGAACACCAGCCTGCGGGTGAGGAGAATATCCTCGATAGTGTTTAAAGCAACAATATAGTAAATTATAGGTTGGAAAGGTTCACTTCAGCCTAAGTGGTGAGGAGAATATCCTCTGAAGTGTTCCAGAACAACAGCTAATTTTTTTTTCTACTGATGATGACCACATAGTGGTCGAAATACGTATCTAGTAATTTAAATATTTTTTGTGGTTAAGGGTTTTTATTTAATTTTATTTAAATCGTGCCACAGTGTTCCTATAGATTATTATTATTATTATTATATTACAGGCATGACTATTTCCTTGTTAAAGAGGAGGATATTATTACACACAAGGAAAAACTTAGACCAAGATTTGAAAATACATTGCCGGTCAAAGGAACGAGAAAATTCCATAGATACCATGCTGTTGGAGAAAACACAATTATGTGCTATACAACTTTAGAAACTGCCAAATACGAGGATCACTGCATCGCTAAAATCGTACCTTTAAGTCTCGAAGTTAATAACGCTATTGCCTGTATATATGATAGACAGTGGTGGTTAGCTCAGATCGAGCAAATCAGCCTAGAACATAATGATATCTATGTTCACTTTTATCACCCTGCAGGACCACACACATCTTTCAAGAAGTCTGCAAGTTGTCGAGTTTGGATACCAATTTCAAACATTTTAAGAAAATTTACGGTGCTAGAACTAACAACAGCGACAGGAAGATCATACACTATCTTTCAAAATCTTTCATAAGAAATAAGTATGCTCCTAAATGGGCATTTATTGTAAAGAAAATAATTAAGAACATTATATATGTGAACTTCAGTCATTCAATTCTTGTTTATAATAAATACACGTTCTTTCTTTAAATGAGAGTTTTTGTTAAACTTTAAAAATTCATAATTTGGTTCAGGATCAAATACCAAGATTGAAACTTTTACAGTAGTTTACTATCATAAAGGTGCATCTTGTGTAAAATATTCAGATTTTTATATTTTCCCCCACCAGAGTTATTAAGTCTCGAAATTTCAAAAAATTTCAAAATTACGTTTTTTAAAAAATTATAGAAAGTCGAGGGAGACATATTTTAACCTTCTTTCTCTAAAATTGGTAAGTATCCTATTATATCTTATAGTCATACAAATATTAGCTTGGGTATTTTATTCTTTCATTGAAATTTTCAGCCTTAAAAAGTCGAATTTGTTAAAATTTGATCCTGAACTTTGGTTGTATTTTTGAGCTATTTATGTTAGATTAACAGTTTAAACTGTAAGGGACTAAATTGTAAAATGGACTTTTCAAAAAAGAATAGTACAAATCCCATTACTATAGCATTAATCAGTCTGGAGATATTTAATTTATCCCTAATAACTGTAACGGTCAAAATTAGGCTGCATAGCCAAACAAAAATGGCCGTATCTCCAAAACGGGATGAGATAAAAAAAATTTCAAATCTGTTTTGAAGTGCTGACATGTAAGAAAAACATAAAAATATTAAAATTGGTCAAGCAACCTGAAAATTTTTTTTTTGGTCACTTCATATGGATTGACTCTCCTCTTATATGTTTTTGATGTATAAATTATGTGCTTCACCTATTTCATCACTTCATCACTTTAAATTCATTAAGTGATGAGCCTGAGCGAATTCTGCAGTGACATTTCCATAATCTATTCTTCAATTTAGTTTTTGTATGATAAGACCATTAAACCATGGTGGATAGCTTTTAGATACAGGCTTGGTTTTTGTTACTATAAGCTCAAATATGGACCCAAGTTGATTGTACATATAATCACATGCAAGATCTACATCACAAAATTGAGAAGGGCTTTCCAATCTGTTTCCAATAGAAGTTTATCAGAAACAATTTCCAGGAATTCTGTTCTGAGTTTTTCGAACAAAGTGGTTACTTCACTAAGCACCGACTTCATGTTGGTGTCCAAGATGGATTGTAATGAATCAGTAGGGTTCAAATCAGCCTGAGACAAGCATTATTTGCAGTTGTAAATTAGTTTAAGGTACTTCAGTTCCATACATCTTATTTCAGAAGATGTAAGGCCACTGCAATCATCACAGCTTAAATTCATACATTTATCACAGCAAAAAGGTCTAACATTACTGTTAGTGGAGTCAAATTAGACGAAAAACGAGCGTTATTTCGGAACTGGTTCAACCAACTCGGATTTTAACGATTTATGGCTTAAAATTTCACAAATTAAATATACTAAAACCCCTATAGATTAAAAATTGCCGCTTTTTACAAGAAATATGAAAAAATGCGAAAAAATTGAAATTGAACGATGAATGATTTTTTGAATGTGCTTTCTTGCAAAGAGTTTCAAACATCTTCTACATCGTCTCCTTCAAAAGTTATGGTCGTGCAATTGGTGCCAGTTTGTCCATTTCCAATCCATAACTGGACTTGCCGATATACTTTTTTCAGATGTTCTGTAGCTGCATCTATTTTGCACGGCAAATTCGTTAATTGTACACAACTGTCCTTTGCAATGGCTGCTTTAAAACATTGATATCTGTAATGATTTAAATTAGATATAGATTTTGGAGCGCCATATAAAGCGAGAATACATATTACTCCAGCTTTAACAATGTTTTCTACACTCTTATTTTTTTGTTTGAAAACTTCAGCAGCCTCTTGTAAAGATTTTCGTGATTCAAACATTGTTGCAAATTTGCTTTTTCCTTTATTGAAAAATGCCTACGTCGTATCACAACTTGTAAAAGCGTGTAGAAAAAGCACATGTTCTTTGCAGTTTGGTAATTCATCCAGACTGGCCGATGAATATACTTTTTGTGATGTTTTCCTCTAGGAGGTTTCAAAAATATATTTCTTTTGTATCTGTTGTTAAAGCTATTAATAGGACAAGAACAGCAATATCTTTAGCCACTATGACAACATTAGAAAAAGATGAATTAATTGCTGTGGTCACAATTAGTCGATCGGCATCGCCGTCTGCTTGTTTTGAACAAATGCTATTTTCTGTTAAATATTGTCTTAATTTGTTATAAATCTAGCTTTATTATTGGTATTTGAAAGAAACTTTTCTTGCACCACTTTCAGCTGCACGTCTTCTTTGAAAGCATTATCAAGTGATGAATTTTTTACAGATCGGCGATTTCGTTCTGCTGCTTTAGTGATATCTGTTTCAAATCCATCAAATACAATTGTCATGTTTTTACTGTAATACCTGTTAATATACCTCATGTAACTATCTAATATTGAGTTGAATTTTTGGTTAATTTGCCATTTAACACGATGTAAAAGCATCCCACCATCAATGACATAAGCAAAATTGTTGATATCGTTGACATTTCTTGAAGATTCTTCGAAGATACTATTAAAGGTAGATTTTTGGGTTTTTCGCATTCCTGCATTGTCGTATAATGATAACGGGTTAGGAGCTAATTCATACTTCATATACTCTTGCAAATCGGCATCAGATTTCTTCAATACGCTAATACGTTGAAACAATAAAATAGGATCAATTGGAAAGTTTTCGTTGTTTATTTTTATTTTACTGTTTACAGCAAGTAAAGGCACGCTTTTTGTGAAGTTTTCAATTTTAAATTTCTAAAGCTTTGTCCGGCTATTTTTTTTATGGACTCAATGTCTTGATTAAAAGCATTGTAGCAATTGATCTTTTCGTGACCAATAATACCTGTTACAATATTCATAATTACGTCGGAGAATGGGTTGTGAGACTGAAGCCATTCTTCCAATTTTTGAACATCACCAGCATCTCTTGTGATTCTCGCATCTGTAGAATCAGCATGTTGGTGTTTTTTTAAAGGATATAATGCAGAAAGTTTCCATTCCTTCAATAATATCATTCGGGCAAGCAACTTTATTAATCCAGATAGACGACACTGTCTGTGACTCCACGTCTGAAAGGTCCGCCTTCGACACTCATTGATCGTGCTTCATACGACACCCTACCAAAACATCTGCTCATTCCCTATTTTTTTCTACATTGAAATCCCCTCCAGAAACCTTTTCAACGTTTTATTATTATATGCTTGAAGTCTTTTTAGAGTTTTAGAATTGGTATTGAACCTAACATCATACATTGATTGCGTTTTCTCTCGTACAACGTTATAATAAAAATATAATTTAAATAATTTATTAAATAAATAAAAAAGCGGCAATTTTTAACCTATAGGGGTTTTAGTATATTTAATTTGTAAAGTTCTAAGCTGTCAATCATTAAAATCCGAGTTGGTTGAACCAGTTCCGAGATAAAAACCTAATTTGACTCCACTATGTTGCAAGTAGAACAAATTGACATTATAGTCACACTGTGTATTGTAACATGTCAATTTGCCATTGCCTCGCCATGTTACATTGAAGCCCCACTTCCTTATACAAGTATTTCTTTATCTTAATTTTATATTAATACCGTTTACAATCACAAGCTAGTTTTGATTTGTGTAACATTTCCCTTTAGTATTATAAAATAATACACCATATACGTTGATCTTTAGTTTTAATTTAATATTCTTTCTTTGGTATACATAATATAAATAATTATAATCACATGTAATTTTCTAATTGGTAAACCTTTGAATGATGTCTATAAATACACAACTGATGTATACATGAATTTGTCATTTAGGGTGGTTTTCTTGTTTGTCCCTTTTTCAAAATGTGTGGTTATCTTTAAACCAGAATAAATTTACGTTGCTTTTTATATCTGACCGCCTTTTGAGCACACGCCGTTTCCTGATAAAGATGTCCTTTCTAAGGCCATGATGTCGTACCTGAATACTAGCAAAATACATATGGAGAAAGTCTACCTGAATTACCCATTCTAAATATTTAAGAATGGTAAACTGATTACAGATAAAACGTTCAGACAGTTCCTCGTGGTGTATTACAATACTTCACTTTTGTAACACGTTTGTTTTCTAGGGTTCTTTGGTGAAGTATCTTCCGGTAATATATCCTCCGGTAAAATATTCTCTGATGGAGTATTTAATTATCTATGCTAGGCTATCTAAGCCTGATGCATAAATTCTATTACCTACAAATATTATCTATTATCGTACAAGAATTTTATGTTGACGTTTATTTACTTTCTAAAATAAATTAAATGCTCCGTTAACGAAACATATGGTTGTGGAACAAAAGGATTGGCTCTTACAAATTTGAAGTTTGAGGTTAACAACCAAAATAAAAAAACGATGGTGTTTGGCTCAACAAACCGTAAGAAGATCCTATATTTCTAAACAAACCGTAAGCTCAATGTTTAAGTTTACGTTTTCTTTCATATATCATGAATACAGTTATGAGTTTATCTTATTTACTTTTGTGATGGAACAATGTGCATGTATTACATTTTAAATCTCAATTATCTAGTCATAACTTTATTTATCTATTACCTTAACTAATTTAATATTATCTTTGCTTTCTTGGTATAACCTTATAAGTTGTAAACATAAAAGCTTTCATGAAACCTTTTTTGTGAATTTGGAGGTTGTGTTCAATTTAAATGTTCAATTCAAATTCTCTTAACTAATATTAAATACAACAAAGTGTATTTATGATTTCATTTTAGAACGTTAATTTGAAATTGTGTCTAAGCACAATAATAATTTTAGATTTTCTAATATCTTATCTGATAGAATTTAAGACAAAGATTTAAAATTATGATAGTGTAGATATATAAACTACACTTAGTGATTTTGTCGCATGAAAATTTGGTTGTAAGAAAATAATGGTATATATTTAATTTATTTTATTAATGTTATTAACTAAAGGTCAATATATAAGTTGTATTAAGGTATTTTCTTTTGTCATGTTCTAAATTGCATTCCTATAACTTGTCTAGGTAAAATTTAACTTTGTTCTCTAAACCCCTGAGATATAGTCTTTTGCAATCTACCGCAGCCACAAACGGTCGATGCTAGTCCCGCCAGAGTTTTGTTTAGACTCTGTCGTTCACCCATTCCTACCTGTAAAAAGGAAGGGTGCAATATTAGTACAAATTCTTGTGAATTTATAATACAGTATGTATACACCGATCAGCACTTTGCAATAAACAGATTTGCAAAAAATTCCAAATAAATTGGACACTTAAAACCATTAAAAAACTTTAAATATATCAGAGAGACTGAGAGACTTATTTGATTTAATATCTTGACTATGATACAGATAAATCAAATATAGGGTGAATGCTCCAGTTAGCCAGCAAGTTCTATTCGCTGGTCAGTTCTTAACATCTTACAAGAGAACAGATAAATTTAAAAACACATTTATTGTTTAAACCTTTCCTGTTCTTGTTCATCCTTTGCGCACAAATATAAATCATGCCATAGGTTCACCTAGCAGCAGAAAGCATAACTAGTGCCATTCAAAGGTCACCCTTAAACCATGCACAGCAGTTGCCCCTATTAAAAAAGTGTAGCATGATAGCTAATCGAAAATAGGGAGTATCTTTTCTATTCTGTTAGATAGCTGCTATTATTGCTTATTGTAGTATTTTAGAATTCATTAATTTTGGTATAAAATAAGGTTTAAATCTAAATACACAGTTTAGAGGTTATATATTATGTGGGCAGTAACTGGACTTTTAGAAATTATGGAATTCCACTTTTTGACTATGATGGCCGAAAATCGGCCTAATCATTTATTTGTTCAATATCTCTCTCTACAGCATGTAAACTTATATTAAACTGCCCCAGTTGCTCTTTCTGTTAATTTTTTAATATTGACAACTAGCCCAGTTTACAGCTGCAAAATGGCGTAATTTCAAACAGTAATTTAAATTTAATTTTGGTGGCCGAAAACTCGGTATCACTATTCCAGTTTCCGTCCACCTTAAAGTTAATGTGAATTTTGTATAAATTTAATCATCTAGCTACTTACCCATAAATGAATGTATAATTAATTAGCAAAAATTTATCGATTAATGAAATTCTTGTTAGTAAATTTTCAATTACTACAGATTGGAAAAGAAAGCAACAATAAAAAAAATATTTTAAAAGCAAAAGATCGTAAAACTTTCCAATACACCGAGAAGGCTTTTACTGTGGTTATAGAAGAAACAAAAGAGAAAATCTGGAATTAGGATAATATGTAGAAAATATGGGATACCCAGGCACTCTGCAAGAAGGTTTGTACGGATAAAGAACAATTCAGTATAGAAAAACTCGACCTCCACCTCTTCTTGCAGTTGAAAGTGAAAATAAGATTGTGGAGTGGATTTTCAGAATAGCAACATATGGATTTCTTATTAAAAAGCAGGACTTACTTTAAATGGTAGGAAAAATTTTAAAAGACGGTGGCAAAGAAACTATCTTTAAAAACGGCTAACCTGGTGAAAAGTGGTGCAGAAGGTTCTTAAAATGACTTCCGGCAATTTCAATTAGTGAGGCAGAAGGGTTAAATTATTACTGAAGAATATATTTTGATAGATATTTTTGAATATCCTCAAAGAATATTGAATGGAGATGAGACAGGATTTGCACTGTGCCCTAAAACGAGAAAAGTTCTAACTCACAGAGGCTTTAAGAATTGGTATAGGGTGAAGGTTGGAAATGAAAAGGAAATATTACAGTTTTAGTAGTTTTTAATGCAGCTGGAAAAATATGTCTACTGCTTGTCATTTTCCCTTATACTAGACCACCTAAAGTCGTCGTTGATTCAATGCCAGTACACTAGGTGCTTGGATAAATCTGACTCAAGGTTGTTGCAATCAAGTGTATTTTTTTAGTATGTTGTAAATGTACTAGATAAGTGGATAACAAAAAACCAAATTAAGAGATCTGTTATTCTATTTATTGATGACCACAAATCATACATGATGATGGCACTGAGTGAAGAATATGATAAAAAAAATATATAGTATAATGTGTTGCCACCCAGCACTATGCACTTGCTTCAAACAGCTTATGTTAGCATCTTCCGACTTGTGAAACAAGAGTAGAAAGACAGTCAGGAGGTGGAAAAACAGACCCACAGAACGTCAACTGTACAGTAAATAAAACCAATTTTTGCAAGCTACTGTGCGAATAATTGAAAACGCAAATATGCAAAGTTCCATCATAAACGAATTGCAGAAATGCGAATTATATTTATTTGATCTCAGTAGTGTTAATTACACTGAATGTGTACACAATCAAATGGAAAACAAATTAACGACAACACGTTAGTTTTAGAAAAAGATAACATTGCAGAAAAATAACATGTGATGATATTAGTTCTGCACACAGGGTTATAACGTTCATTCAAAATTCACTTGAAGGCTATAACATTAATGTTAATGTAATTTTGGGCGAAATTAAACCATTTGGGATATGTCGAAGTAAAACACGAGGAACATGACGAAATAGAACACCCAGAAAATTATAGTATCTTAATTAGTAATGTAAAAGTAATCAACATGGAACAATTACTCTGTGTATTTCCGAAAAGTATGGACAGTGAGAACCCCTTGTAGAAGTGGGAACTATTTTACCTATGGCCAAATTCAAAATAATATCTGATATTAAAATAAGATATTCTGATTCAATATGGGATACAGTAGTGACCAATGACAAGTGCATATCACCTACAAATAACACCACAATTGGCACAGAAGATTTTCCCAAAGAACATGATAATGACAGTCTAAATTTAATGTTAGTATATGAAAAGCTTCTTGTGTTTTGTGAAAATATGGCCAGAGATTTCGAAAGAAGTTTTTGGCAAATCAATTTGAAATTACTAGAAACTTGTGAAAAAGAAGAATAGCTTTCATTGGCAGAGTTATTTTGAAAACATTTAATTTTTCCAGAATCGATTAAAAAAGGTAGCAATTCAAGATTTAAAGTAAAACTAGAAGCGGCTTGTAGTCCCTTTGGGTTTACGTTGGGCGCCAAATACCTATTACACCCAAAACCTCCTAGTAGATCAGTCAAGTGAGTTGAATGAGTCCGATGAGTCGAGTGAGTAGAGCGATTCGAGTGAGTAGAGCGAGTTTAGTGAGTCAGTTTAGCAAGTCCAGTCAGTTCAGCCAGTCCAGCTAATTCAGTCAGTTCGGTCAGTTTGGTCAGTTCAGTCAGTGCAGTCAGTTCAGTCAGGTCAGTCAATTCAGTCAGTGCAGTCTGGTCAGTCTTGTCAGTCTGGTCAGTGAGGTCAGCTAGGTTAGTTAGTTAAGATAGGTAAGTTGCAGTCCTCGTTGAAACGACTTCGAAAAGAAGATCGGATCAAGGACACGCCGTCCTAGAAGATCTCGTGAACACCACCATGGGGATTATCGGATCAAGTTGACATCGCCCTAGTAGATTTTGTTGAAACGACTTTGATGAGCTGATCGGATCAAGATCACTTCGTCGTAGTAGACTTTGCGGAAACCACTTCGATGAGTCAATTGGATCAAGATCACTTCACCCTAGTAGACTTCATGAAAATGACTTAGAGAAGTTGACAGGAGCAAGACCACTTCGCTTTAGTAGACTTCCCTTTAGTAGACTTCGCTTTAGTAGATTTCGCTTTAGTAGGCTTTGCTTTAGTAGATTTTGCTCTAGTAGACTTCGCTTTAGTAGACTTCGCTTTAGTTGACTTCGTTTTAGTAGACTTTGTTTTAGTAGACTTTGCTTTGGTACACTTCGCTTTAGTAGACTTTGCTTTAGTAGGCTACGTTTTAGTAGACTTCGTCAAAACCACTACGGAGACTCGGAACGGATTAAGATCACTTCAGGTCAAGATCAATTATATCAGTTTAGATCAATTTAGATCAATTTATAAGAAAAAATAATTTTGTAGAAATAGTAACAAACCCATGTTTTAGAACAGCTGTATGCGTTATTATCTGTAAAAACGAAAGCTGTGTGCAATATAAATATAGGAAATGAAGCTTCTAAGTATTTTAGAAGTACATCGGTGGAAGGTTTATTTAGCAATAGGAACAATATTAAGTACATATTCTGATCTACAATAATTGTTAAATAAATAATGCAGATATAAAAGCACAACAGATATTATTTACATTGGTTAAATAAACTATTGCAATATGAAGTAATTACAGAAAGCTTAAGCAACTGTTGTTTAACAATCCAAGTCATGTTCCTGAACGTAACGTGGTCTGTCAAAGTTATTGAAATCAGATGATCGCCTTAGTTTAATTCACGTGCAATGAATGTTCTTGGAAATATACTTACAGCTAATTTAGGTAATTACTGGTTTTACCTTCTCAGTCTTATTTTTACGAATCAAGTCCATGCTGCCTCTATCTGACAGTGTATAAGTCTTGTTCTGTATGACAAATGGAATAGAACAAATAAAAATCCATACATGCTAACAGTATGATGTTAATAATACGTTTTTGAATGAAAATAAGGAATAAATAACATATTCTATTTTGTTTTAGAGTGGTTATAAATTTTGATTAGATATTTTTATGCTTATTATATGCTTTGTAGTGTTTAAAAAAATTAACATTGAATAAAAAAAAGTAAATTTAACTGGGCATCGAACCACTGGAGTTGCGATTGGTAGTCTGAACTCTTAGCCTTCCGTCACGGAGTCAATGGTGATAGATATGCCGTTGGTAGTATACTTGCATTACAGCACGCTGCATAAAAATATAGCAATTTCTGAATTAATCACTATTGTAATGTTTTTCTTTTAAAAATAGACCAACCGCGTATATTAACGTGCAATACTTTTTTATAATAAAAATTAATTGTAATCACTATTAAGAAATATTAAATATTTCATAAGCTTTAATTTTAGAAATTTGTAAAATAAGCCTTTCTTTAGAAATTTAGATAGTACTTAATCGTTATTTTACGCCGGTCTTCGCAACACGTTTTTGACGTTTCTCGAATTAATTGTAGTAATTTAAATAAAAGTTTTTAAAGAAACGGTAGTTCTTGTGTGCAAACGATACATACTTCAGGTTATAGGATATAAGTATTGACTTTTGACATGTATTAGAAATTTTTTGTAAAAATTTTGTAAACCTACTCTATTGTCCTTTTCTCTCGCACTAACGATAATCGACCCGTTGTTGGCTTTGTCGCAAGTCGCACTTGTGTTTTTGAATCGGATAATTTAAAACAATCATTACTTTTTTAACACATAATCGAATATTTTACTGCAATTTGGACAATTTCAGAAAAAGCTAAAGCATTCAAAATGGTTGTTTGAGTAAATGTAACTTATAATTGAGAGATTGTAGAATTCACTGAAGCATATGAAAAACTGATTTGGTTTTTACATGAGTATATTGTTAAATAAAGTGGTTATAAATTTTGTTGTATATTAAAAAACGATGCTTTCGTATAACAATAATCAATTATCGGTACTATTAAGATATATTAGATAATTTATAAGTTTAAATTTCAGAAATTTGAAAAAAAAGTGTGTCATAATAGATTTTGAAGGTACATACTCGTTTGTTTATGCAGGTTTTCCTTACCTGTATTTAACGTTTCTCGAATTAATTATACAAATTTTAATAAATGTTTTAAGAAAATACCACAGTACCAGCTTGCAAACGGTTAATAATTCAGGTTTTAGGATATGGATACATGCACGCAAAAATCCTCCACCGGACCTCTACCCGCCCGTTCCTCCAACTGCGAACTCCTCGGATGCGAATCTTGATTAGCGATCGATTTGCGCCTCTCAACTTTAACACAAAGATGTGCTATCAAATCTTATAGGTTTTTTAATTAGCAAGTGCAATTTCATCAAAAGCTTGAGGACAGTAATATATACAAAAGACAACTACCAAACAAGCGAATGTGAAAACTGTGCTTAAGAGAAAAGAAGAAAGTGCATAACATAAAAAATTAAAGCACTAAAACGGAAGTTAAAAAAGGGTCCAATGTCAAAGAAAATATATTGTATAAAAAAATTTCATCGAAAAATGAAATTTATTCCACTTGTACAATAGAGCCTATTAGTGACATCGAACAAGACAGTGAAAAGAACATAGGCTGTAATTACTACAGCAGATGGTATCACATGAAATGGATGGAATTATTGGTATGCCATTTGTAGATGTAGAGGTTGTTCAGAAAGACTACAGATGTAACTATTACCTTTTATTCTAAATGATGTTTTTAAAAATATTTTTAGTTTATTTTGTTTTTATTAGCTATTTCTATAAGAATGAAGTTATATATGTAAATATAAGTATACAGGGTGTTTCACTAACAATGGGGCAACGGTTAACTGGAGATACTATGTATCAAATAATGAACATTGAACCAAACTTTTCTGATCCAAATGTTGATGGCTTAAGAAATACGGGCTTTTGAAAATTTTATTTCGATTTTTTGGCATTATTCTGAAATTTTTTGGGTTATCAACTTGAAAATTGGCATCTTCAATTTGTTAGAACAGTAAATTTTCAAAATGTGTGCCATTTACTTGGGTACATTTTGTAATACGTTTTCGATGAGATTGGCGAGTTCTAAACAGTGCTGCTTGTTTGCCTTTGATTTCACTTGCAGCCGCTTGTATTATCACCCACAACTCTTCAGGCAAATCAATAGTTTTTTTATATGTCTTTCATTTGAGACTAAATCGAAAAGTCCAGAGGATTTAAGTCGGGGCTCCGGGGGCCAAGGAAAATACAGTCATGACCACTTCAACCAATGTGGCAAGACGTCTAAATATTTGCGTACGGGCCGAGAAAAGTGAGCAGGAGCTCCGTCTTGTATGAACCACATACGTGTCGTCAAATTAATAAGTACTTCTTCGAACAGATCGTTTGAATTTTCTTGAAGAAAATTTAAATAAAGTGTGCCGTTTAGAGAAAGGTGGCAGTTGAAAAGGCCCAATAAAAAAAATGAAGTAGTACCACACCAAACATTGACCTTAAATTCGTATTGAAAATGTCTTTCTTTTACGGCATGGGAGATTTCTGAATTCCACAAATGATTGTTTCGCCAGTTAAAAACTTCACGAAGAATAAACATTGACTCATCAGTAAAGAGAATCTTATTAAAAAAATTAAGAACTCCATGTTTTACTGCTCCTGTAAAAACTGAATAAAATGGAGGTGTGGTGGAGGATCTTGCAATAACAAATTCTGAACTAAATTGGTGTGGAAGAAGCTTCTCTTTGTTTAAAATTCTCCAAATCGATGAGTAACTTATGCCCATTACCTCATTTAGATTACGGGTACTTATACCTGGGTTTTCGTACACTCTAACCAAAACTTCATCTTCTTGCTCAACCGAGATAGTTTTTGGAGCGTTATTTTCACTTTTGGCACGAAATGAACCCTTCTCGCCTAAACGATTGTACAGGTTTCAAAACAGTTTATGATTCGGTTGTCTTCTTTGGGGTATAACACCTTAAAGGGTTTTTTTTTTTATTCCAAATAAATACAAAAATTCAATAATTTAATCAATCTGTAAACAGTCAAACAAATATATACATACAAAGTCTCAATGTAAATAAAAATAATCTTAGATTTTTCAAACGAATGATTTAGCTATAATATTACACATGACAGTAAGTTTAGCTCTTGAACCTGCTAGTGCATGGAAATTAGACAGAGTAGACTTTGCTATCGTTTTTGGCAGTTGGCGTTCCCTTAACTTCGTGTAAAGATGTTGCTGTCTGATGGAGGGAAAGCTAATCTAAGAATCGCATTAGAAGTGAAACTTAAGGTACTAGAATGTGACCTAAAAAATTTATGTTGATCCATCAATAGTAAGTAAATTATTAAAACTTACCTGTAGTAATTTCATTTTTTCTTTAGCGCTATTTAGAGAGAATATGTACAGAAATAAAATATACATTTTAAAAATATGCTTTGAGTACATATTTTATTTTACATAAATTCAAGCAAAGATTTAATTTTATGGAAGTACATTCATAAAGATACAGTTGTGGAGTACTCTGACTATTAACAAGGACATCAAATAAGTGTAGTTCTAAAAGATAGACATTTTATTAAAAATACTGTACTTAGAGATTTCTACAACATGTGCTGTTGGAATCGTCCATATGTCATGTTTACCTTGGTATTCTTTAGAGGCCCCTTGTTTCAACTGTTCAAGAAACCTGCTTTGGTAACGACTTTTTAGATTTTAAATCTTGACATCCGGTAAGTCTTTGTACTTCATATATCGTTCATGTTCTGGAATAGTCTTCCTTTCGTTTGTTTATTTGGAATCAACTTTAAAGTTAATTACATGTTTTAAAAATTAAAATAGTACATCTTGGTATTTTTAAGTAATGACCTAAAGGACAAAAGTATTATCTTTGGTACCGTGATAGGAATTTAATTTAATGAAGCTTCAACTTGTTTTTACCTGAGAAAATATATACATTGGTATATAATGCCTTTATTTGAATTTAAATTCCTTTAAATGCCTTTATAGTTTTAATTACCCACCATTAAGGAAAGAAATTTTACTCAAAAAGGGTAGGACAGGAATCAAAGTTTAGTTTAGTTCTGTATTTGGGAATAGTGCATTGTTTACACAGTTCTGTTTTTAAATACTTTCATTTTTTCAAGAATTTCAATGAGTGACGCGTGTAAGTATTATAAAAAATTTCCTGAACAAAATTTGGTGCAGTGTGAAATGTGCAAAGTAAAATTAAAATTTACTGGTAACACATCAGTGATGTGGTATCATTTAAAATCTAAACATACTATTCTTCCCGCAAGTAGGCGTATACGGTAAGTAGAAGATTAACCAGTAAATGTTTGGTAGTTAATTTCGAATCGATTTATTAGCACTAACAATTTTGAGCAAATAATTTCTTGAGTTGTAGATACGTTTTAAAAAATTATCACCATCGAAAGTTATTTGATTTAACAAATATTAGTTATACGATTTTGGTATAAATACCATAAGAATTTATTAATTAAGATTCTGCGTTTTAAATCAAACCCTAGTTTGTTTTGTTCTTCGGGTTTATTGTATTGTGTTGTGGTAGATATTTATGACAATGGGTCATACTTTATCTCGCATTGAACTAATACAACTGTGGTTTTATTAAGATATCTGAATCTATCGTGATAAAACAGATAATAATATAAGTACGATAGGTTTAAAATTGATTCAATTTAGTATAAAGTTTAGTTTTCATGGAAATCAATATTTTTAGGGTATATAAATTGTGAAATATTGTGATAACTCAATTTGTTTACCATCCATATGCTCTCGCAACGTAATCATGTTATAAATTGAAATTTTCAAATAGAATTAATATCATTGGTAAACGGCTACATAGAGGATACTCATTTCATCTGTTAAATTAACGTAAAATTAAAGTTAATTTAAATAGTGTTGCATATATGTACTATATAAATGTTCGTTGATTCTTTTTACGATTGGTTTAGATTATAATGGTTTAGTAAATACAGGGTAAAACAAGAGGGCATTTTGAAAATCTTGAATATCAAACTGATACAAAATATACCTATCAAACTTTTAGGGTATGGATAGTAGTTTATGCAGTGTGCTTTAAACACCCACCCACACCATCTGGTGCACATTTACCATGACCAGATTCAATATAGGTCCAGCGTAATTGTTGTATGTTTAAATGTACTGCAAGGAATTTCGCCATTAAAAAGAACATTGTTTTGTTTTTCTATTGTGTGGAAGGGCCGTCAGACAAGAAAAATACTGATTCTAGGTTAGGCACCAATTCAAGAGTTTCTTTAATTATAAGCTCAAGATGAGCACAAATAGCCACTGGATCATGGCGCATGCTGTCCGAAAACGTGCATAAAGACATTGGCAGTTTATTTCTGTCTCATTTGAAACAATTCTCTTATACATAACCACTGTATGTAGTGTCACTTGTGATATAGTCACCGAAATGAAGAGACTGGATTTCGTTAGAATATTTGCAGGTGTAGTTCTCAGAGAAGTCGATATGGATGAGTATTTGATTTTGATTAAGATTTTTCTTTGTAAAATCTACAGCAGCATACTGATGAACAATATTTCTTGTGTGAAGCATAAATTGAAATAAAGAATTAGTAAGATTGTTTACTAACTCTTCTTTGCTGCAGCGAACTACATCTTTCTCGATTTTCTGGCACATCTTTGTATTGCCTTTAATTAAGACTCCTACCTTTCTAGAAATTCATTTTTCATAGATAGCTATTTCTTCTTTTTCTTTTTCATAAACCAGTATATTAGTTCGTCTATTCATGTAGACATTACATACTCTAGATAAGCAATTGTCATTTCGTGGATCACGGCAAATTTCTTGTACTAACTCATCCGGATTTTTTGCTTTAATAATATTAAGTACCTTTGCCTTTGCAGTCAAAAGCTTCATGTTATTGTGAATTATGCACAGACAAGTGTTTTGAAGTCTAATATTAGGTTTTAAGACCCAAAATGGTCTATATTTGAAAAAACTTTGATAACTTACCTTTATTCCACCATGTTTTTTTTTAAATTGTTCGTACGTCTTCAAAAGAGTTGCATTTAAATATCTTTTTTGTTTTTTCACCTTTCTATGTTATAGTATCTTTTTCCCTGAGCATTGCCAACTAATTGAGTCTTTCAAAAAGAAGTTTTCAATTATACATTTAAACTTTTCGCACAAGGTTTGGAGTTTTTTGAATATTTCAGATCTGCCATTTATATTACTCAGACTTCTAGAGACTGATAAACCTAATAGTGAGCTGAATCTGTATTTTTTTACTATGGGCCCTGACACACTTAGCATAAAATTTCTTTTTTCAGACAAACTTTTTTTTCACGGAAATGAATTTTTAATTGGTGCTAATTACTTCTGAAAAAACTAAACTCCTTTTTATGTCAGGTGTCACTTCTTGTCCTTGCAGCATAGTGTCTACTTTTTTAGTTGGTGATTCCAATGCCCTGATTTCATACTTTCTCGGCAGACGATGTGCTTTCTTTTTATATTTTTCAGCTCTTTTTTTTACTGCTACTAAGTTGTTGTTGCAGATGTTTGATTCTAAGTTTTGAATTTTCCCTATTTACGCGTTGTTTTAATTTACCTTGAATTGCCTGTCTTGTTACATTGTTAATTCTATTTCTTTGGGGTGTTACAACTTCGTCAGCTGCAACTCCTGCTTGAGGTGTATGACTCAGAGGCGGAGTAGTTTCGTTTAAAGTCTGTTGTAATAATTTTTGGGTTTTCTTATTATCATACAATTTTTTGCTTCTAGTTCTCAATTCTATCCTAACTCTTCTTTTTTCTGTCATTTATTTCTTCAACCAATTTGATTTTTCCAGAATTTCTTCTAGCTTTATATCTTTCCCTCTCTTTTCTTTTTGCTCTTCATACAGCATTGGATTATTTTTTATTTTTTCACGTAATTTTTTCATGCATTCTTTAGATTTAAACTTTGTAGTTTTCTTGACTTCTCAGATTCGGGCTTATTAGTTTTTTTGGTTTTGGTCATACTGATTAAACTAACTAAAACAATGAGTGAACAACTATTATAAACAGAATGGGAAAATCATGTAATATCACTTTGGTTAATATATTCTCACATCCGTTAATTCGCCCAATTAATGGAGATGAGATTAACGGTAGTGAGAATATTATTCAAATTTACCGCCTTTTCTCAACTGCTATCATTTTACTTCAATCTAACCTCAAGAAAATCCAACTACATATAAAGCAAGCATGCAACAATAACAATAAATTGTGAAATAATTATGATACCTTATAAGTCCTAATTAACAGAAGTGAGTTTTAAGCTTAACCAGGGCAGATAACTTTTAAAACAGTAAAAATACATCAAAATCTTAGAGTTTAATGTCTCAAATGCACACCACCATAACAGTGTTGCTATAATATTCATGTGCATGTTGCATTCTAGCATTGTGGTGCTATCTGCTACTTTATTTGGCAGTTACTTTATATAACGGATGTAAGGACACAAACAAGTACAACAGTTTTTACTTTATATTGCAGCTGTAGGTAGTCACCAAATGGCATGGGAAGATAAGGTATAACTGTTAAGTCTTTACTTTATATGAATGCAATATAGAATTTAGAATAGAAATACTATCTAGATACTCGGTTATATGTTAGGTAAGACCTAACTCAGTGGGGGACAGTTAACGGAGGTGAGATTTCACATACTGTTAATGGTACAAGAATATTATATTTAAAAAAAAATCTTAATAGTGGACATTTTATATTTTAGGACAATGTATACTTTCTAATAATTTTAAAAACCGTTTTTCAGAACATCTAAATTTCAAAATTTTAGGTAAGGACACTAAAATGCAGAGTTTTGTTGGAATGACCCGAGTACCTGACGACTACTGGTCTCAACAGGTCAAGGAAGGGACGCAAACCCCTCGTTCACTACATAGCTAAAGGCAGGTTTAAATAATAACAAGAAATACGTTTTTACAACACCTACATACACAAATATTTTATGCTCGTTTACAATGTTTTGACAATATATTTTACTGTTATAAAATGTTCTTTTGTTTTCTAAACCAACAAAACTAAACTTTATTAATTATTTTCAGCAGTCCCTACATGAAGTATCCAGCAAACCAACAAAAAATACTTTCAAATACTTGTTGATCTATTTTTTGTCGTAGAAAATAAAAGCATATGTCTGCAAAAATAAAGGAAATTGGTTGAATATAATAAGTCGTAGAGTATATCATTTAAATGCGTTTGTTCATTTTCATAAGCATGTATTATATCGTTTGATATATCTACCTAAAATTCTTTTGAAATTAATAGAACCCTGTGAATATCGAAAAGGAGTTGCTCTCACTTCCCAAGAATCGAACATAATTTATGTATAATTTTTGTGTCACGTCAAACAGTTTTACGTATTATTAATCCACTGTAAAAGGTTTTTTTTAAATTTTATACTATATTATAAAAATAAAAATAATAATAAAAATATAAGATAAATAATGATAATTGATCCTCATTCTCATAAGAAAACCCACACCTAAAAATTGAACAATATGATTAAATTTAAGTGTCCATATCTTTCTCCAAAAATTATATATCTTTTGCTTGCATTCGATATTTTTAATCTAGGTACTGTTGATAATAATTTTTAAAATATGTAGTACGTAAGCACATTGTAATTGTAATATTATGATTTTCTAAAAAAATAAGAAATACTATTTTCTTACACAAAGTGATATAAGTTTGACATAGTTTAAAACCATTTTCAATGAGCATTTCAAAAATATAAGAAACCAATATAGCGCAATTTGAAAAACAAAAGTTGTGTATGGCCGGGCAAAACATGGTAGGCCGAAAATTTTTGGGCTTAATTTTTATGTCTTTGTAAGTAGTTGGGGCTGTTGCATTTTGACCATTCTGGTATTAAATTAATTCAGTCGTATCTTTCTGAATGCTATCAATGTGTTTACTATAACAACAAAGTTTCCAACTTGCAGAATGTTCCTCATGGGGTCTCACAAGGCTCTGTGCTTGGGCTCTGCTTTTCCTATGCTTTATTAACGATTTTTCTTCAACTTGTGGCTTGGAGAATGTGATTCTTTATGCAGATGACACCACTGTCTATTACCAACATAAAGACATGGAGCAGCTTCTGCACAAGAGCAATGTCTGTTCGAGCACCATCCAAAACTGGTTTATCCATAATAAATTAACTTTAAACAATGATAAATCTGAAAAGATTTTATTTTCTTTAAAAAATAGTATGGAATGGGAGAAGCACAGTGTTAAATATGTTGGGGTTCATTTTGATAACACCTTAAGTTGGGAAACACATTGTAATTTTCTTGCCAAAAAACTTTGTCATACTATTTTCTTCATTAAATCTTTAAAAAATGCAGTCTCATTAGATGTATTGAAAACAGTTTACTTTGCCTTCTTTCATTCCAGTGTTGCTTATGCGATCATTGCATGGGGCCATTCAACCGCAAGCAATCGAATTTTTGGCTTGCAACGCAGAGTTATTCGTGTTATAGCTAATATTGCTTACCAGGATTGTCGTACTTATTTTATGAGGTACAACATTTTAACTGTGCCTTGCATCTACATATTAAAATGTTTACTGTATCTTAAGAAAAATGAAGCCCTCTATAATCGACACAATGATATCCACTCATTTGATACTCGTAGTAAAATTAATCTAGTGGTGCCATATCAGCGGATTGAAAGAAGTAGGTCAGGAACAAATTACTTTGGGAGTATGTTATTTAACTCTTTGAGTGTGAGTGATAGAAATCTTCCAATATTAAAATTTGAAAAATATATAAAAAACTTGCTTTTAAAATATGCTTTTTATAGCATCAAGGAGTTTCTTGATCGAACTAAATCTATAGAGGCTTACATAGATTCCTGAAATATAAATATAAATTCTGTTAATTTAAATTTTGTTAATTAAGCTCTAAATGGTTCTTAATTATTGTTACCTGAAAATCTATATATAAATAAAGTAAGCAGTTAGTTTGTTCCAATTTTAGCTTCAATACTATAAGGGCAATATACACATATTACAAATCAAAAATTCAGCTTGAAGCGTAGATTTGCCAAAAACTATTAAAATTGGAAAATATTGTACCACTACGGAGTTATCATATGTCAAACATGCAAAAAAACGCCATAGAGATAACATTATAAATTTTAAGATGCTGTGCGTGCGTTAGCACGGGTTAGCACTAGTATTAATAATTTGACAATACACGATTCACTATTGTGACCTATGTATGTACATTTATAAATAAATAAAAGTTACTATCCCTACTTTAAAAGTTTTTGTTGAGATTTTGGAATAAGTTAGGTATTCGAAATTTTCAAAAATGCACTTTGTCTTCACACCTGTATCTATCGAATCAATTTTGGAAAATTTAACCCCGATTCTGGCTCAGCATACTAATACCCAATTTTTCCTATTTAGCCAACCTTTTACGCTTTACAATATCTCCACACGTATATCATCTTAAACAGAACACACAAAATAAAATGATCGGCAATCATCAACCTTGTTCCAAAAAATGTTCTCAATTTCCCTGCAACTTGCCTGTGTATAGGTATGCTATATTAATGCCATGATCAAACCAATGTTCAAGTGGCTTTAAATTTTCAGTAAGATATCTCGTTTCTTATGAAATGGCATCTCAATATTTTAGGAGACGAGCTTAAGGATTGTAGAAAAAATATAGTAATTGCCCAGAAGGGAATATGGTTTGATTGGAGTACATATATAATTCAAAATTACACTACTTATACTTGCTGGAAAGTTGTGTCGCACAAGTATAGCTGCATAGGAATATTATAGTAATTTCTTTTTGTAACATTTCTAAATCATTAGCTTCTAACTTCTTTTCTACAATTTTGCATTAGTAGATTCGTAGGTCATTTATCATCATTTCTATTTGTAGACTCACAAAAGAAGACGAAGATGTTGAGTGTTAATTGTCAGACCAAAATGAAATTTTTGATGCACTTCTATCAACATCCTTTAGTGTTAACACTAATGTTGAGGAAAAATCACTTGCTGATAGTAGTATCTCTGCTTCTTCTGCAACTGTTCAGCAAAAAATTACTCGAGTATTTTTAAGTAAAAATGCATCGTCAAGCAGGAGGGGACAATAACTGAATCGTTAGCTCAAATGTTTGTTGAAGGGACAGGATTCAAGAAATTTTTTAACAAAACTTTGCCTAACTTTAAGGTACCAAGTAGAAATACTACTAAAACAAGGATTGCTTTATTATATAATATAAAAAGAAGAAAATTATGAAAATAGTTACGATGATGGACAACATACCATTAACAACTGATTGCTGGACCTCAAGAAGCGAAGATTCATATATAAGTGTCGCTCTACATTTTGTCATTAATTGGCAATTTGTTTCCTACACTGTATCAACAGACCAGTATATTTCTACAAACAAAACTTGAAGACATAATTCAAGAATGGGGTTTAACTGAAAAAATTCATCTATTATTTACGAGTTTAAAGATATGCCAACCTTATTAATAGACATAAATTTGAGAAAGATTAAATTTTAATCAAAGTTCATGACTTCACTCTGATAATTCTTACTGTAATGTGTCTTAATTTCGTACATATCTAACAAGTTAAACTTTGTTTCTCTACTTTGAAAGTGTAAAATTTTAAAAAGTTTTTGATCAACATTGTGTGTAGAATTAATCATAACGCAAGCAAACACAGAATCCAAATTAATATTATGATTCGGTCCAAATTTCGAAATAGAAGAAATATGTTTTTTCAACTTATGGCAAACCCACGACCAGTTTGACCTATATATAAACATTTGCACGAAGCACAATTGAGTTTATAGATACTTGAATGATTTAGTGAAGGAATAGGATCTTTATTCAGAACTAATAGCATATAGAGGTTACCAATCTTTGAAAATGCAATATTGATATTGAATTTAGAAAAAAAGTTTTTGATTTCATAAGAGATATCATAATAGGTGTTGGAGCTAGCTGCTTGCAATACCATTTATTAATTATTATGTAGTAGTTTAGAAAATAAAAGTTTGTTATGCATGTCAAAAATTATATTTAATATTGATTTTGAATTGTCACATACTTTTTGCGTGTCCTAATTTTATATTATTATACTGAATATACCTATTTAACCAAGAGGAGTTATTTATCGTTAGCAGCGATTAACAGGTTAGCAGTGATCTAACAATAGGGTACACCATAAAATACTGTATTACTGATGTGATCCACGGATAAGGTGGTATGGAATTAAATTTTAATATTTATTTTATGGACATTTCACAATTTTGTTTGGTGAAAAGCAATTTTAATGTATGTTTAAGACAATTTAAATGTACAACCAGAAGAAAACTATAGAAACACTCTCTCGGCGTTTGTAATTTTCTTTTCTATTAAATAAATAACATTTAAAACAGCTTTCTGTTCTAAATTTGACTTCACTAGTTAAAGAGTAAATGAGTATATGTTTTAAAAGTAATTTATGTTTTTCAAGATGTCTTTAAATTATCATTAGTTATAGAATACATTTATTCTAGTTTAATACTTTAATGCTTAATAATTATTAAAATAGGTACTAGTGCAATAAATAATTTTGTTGTAGGTGCATGAGTCAGATGATCTACCAAAGATGATATGTGAAACTTGCTTATATAAGTTAGAATTATTTTTTGACTTCCGTGAACGTTCATTACGTACTGAAAATGTATTGATATCAATTTTAAAAGATATAGCTACAAAATTAACTGCTGGTCAAGAAATTAATAAAATACTTTCCAGTACGGATATTTCTGCTATTGAACAATCATCATGTGTGATTTCAATTCCGACTCCACATCCACTTTTAACTGATACTATACTTAACATAAATGAAATTGATGTATCACATTTACAGCGTGATATGATTGGCCATCAGGAAATTATGTTACATCAACAAACGTCGACCTCGAATGATAGTTCCTTATCAAATACTCATTTAACTAGTTCACATTTTAGCAGTTCTGATTTGTCGAATCAAACAGTATTGATAAATGGTATGAACAGCGTTCACTATACTGTTGATAATATGCAACTTATTCAACAGCATCAGTTGTTAGCAGAACAATATAGACTGCATCAAGATTTTAACTTAAATATTATTAATGATGATTCTGCATGCACAGATGAAGGTTCTGTTTCATCAAACACTCACATCGATGATGAAAATCACACATCAGATGTAAGTACAATTGTTTTTATTTGTTTATTAAGGAAATGAGAGCTGTATTTTATACCTACTTAAGGCTGTGAAATACATCAGTCTAGAATTAACAGTTCCCAACTGTTCTGCCAAAAATTTTGGGGTTCCATATGAAATTCACAAATTTTATTTTATCTAAAGAAGTATTTCACAGTCGTAATTTATTGTCTAAAATTAAAATTAACTCGATCAAATTATTATAGGCGAGTTCGGATATTTGTTTTGGTTACAGTGTAGTTTGGTTCATTCAAAATCTAGTACATGGTTTTATTGTACAGTTTGATAACCACTGACATGCCAGGCAAAATATGCATGAATGCAACTCTTGTCTCAAAGCAGTGCTCTATAAAATCTGTGGTATGCACATATAGTTTCATCAGTGCAAGAAACTACACATTGAATTTATAACATAAGTACTTCTTTGGTATAGTGAGATTGTGTTAAATGTTTTTGTCTTATTTTTAGATTAATTTAGAAACCATAAAATGAATTGTTGGTTAAAGAATGATAGGTATTGACAATCGATCAGCTCACAGTTCAACTACTGTAGCTGCTGATCAATCAAAAAGGAACCGCTATTACTTGACAGTATACCAAGTAATATGAAACATTAATATGATTTTAGTGATACAGTATTTGGATTCATATATACTGGAAACCCAGGTACTCCTTTATCAAACGGTTTGTTAGCATCAACTAAATTATGTAGGCATTTTGAACCACTTTGAATTTACGAATAAAGATGCCAAATCTTTTGAAAGAAAGTTAGAATCTCTTACAACATCTAAGCAGTGAATGTTGAAAATATTTCCAGATAATAAAAGAGCAACAATGTCGTTACAAAATGAATTATCGTATTCCTCTTTTTGGAAAAGCACATATATTTGTTGATGCTATAATTAAGCCATGTAATAATAGTATATTATACAACGGGCTATAATGAAGGCTGTTATTCTCGAGGATGAAAGTTGCTGCACGAGCGAGCAAAGTGAGCGAGTGTAGGAATCATCCGAGGGAATAGTACCCTTCATTATAGCGAGTTGCATACTATACTTTATCTACAACTAAGTATCAATATAAGTGAGCATAATTTATATAACTTGACTCTCCAAATTATCGAAATTCTACAATAAATTAGCGAAAACCGACACAGCTAGTTGTTTGTGTTATTGTATTGAGACATAGTATTTGATATTTGACATTTGACATTTGTTTTAAATTTCAAAGGTATTGGGATTTAATAATATTATTTTCCAGTTGGTCTGTAAGAGGGAATAAAGAGCCATTATTCCTTCTGCTCTTCATTATTCCCTAGCGTGATTAATATATAGCATTATACTGCAAAAACCACAGGTGTAATACGTATATTATATATTAGTTGTAGATAAAAAATACTATTTGCTGTGTGTTTGACGATAAAGATTCCTAACAAAGAGACAAAATTCAGTTTTCAAATAATACAGTTTCAGTGAATAGAAACTTATTTCAAAACTTCAAAGAGGCAATGAGTTTACATTTCAAATTGATTGATCAATAGGCATTACAATTGTATTCGTTTCATTTAATATTATTATAATAATCACATTGAACAGGATATGCTACTTTATGAAAATTTACCAAACCAAATTAACTGCGAAAAATGTTTTTTAATTATATGAAAAATCTTAAAATAATTTGGGAAAAATGTATCCGTGTATGTAGCAAAGGTGCAAAGGTGGTTATAGGTCATTTGACAAGAATAGTGTCATAATTAAAAAGATTGCCAAGAACCATTCTGGCAGTCAATGTATCTGCACAGACATGCCTTAGCTTGTCAAAAGATTCCACAGAATTTAGATACTGTTTTGAAAGAATAATTACAAATCATTAATTTTGCGAAAACTCACTCGTTAACAAGGCTATTTAAAATTATATACGAAAATATGAGAAGTGATTATAAATCCGTACACATACTGCAGTTAGATGGCCATCATTGGGACGAGTCTTTGTCTGATTATTTGAATTACGGTACGGACGTTCACTGTTTCTATATGATTAGAAGTAGTCTTTTGCATTTTGATTCAGAGATATAAAATGACAGAGTTAAATGGCATATTTTGCTAATGTATTTACATAATTTATTGATGTGATCTTCTTGCTTTAGAAAAAAAAATTAATGTTTTCAGTTTAAAGAATGAAAATATTCTAATAAGAAAATTGCGATACTTTGCTTTGGCTGTCGAACAGGAAACAAATATATTTCTGACCTTAAATGATTCTTTATGAACTTGATGAAGATGTCTGAAGAAATATTATTTGTCATTTAAGCTATCTACTGAAATATTCAGTCGATATATACTACAAATAAGGAATAATAGTCAATATTTGAATTATAGTTCTTATAATCTTATCCTAAATTTGATTTTTCGATGCTCCACCCGAAGGTACTACATTGGCCAAGTTTTACCAGGTATTATTGTTATAAAGAACTTTTACTTTGAGAAAGTTGGTCCTGTTTTTATTTTATAATGATGGTTGAAAATCCTCTAGAAGTAACAACTAGAAACATAGCTAGAAAAAGGTGTTCTAATCCGCAAAGCTGGAAACAAACATTGCAAAAAGGAAAGGTATGTATTTGAAATTCAATTATCTTTCTTTGTTATCTCTATGCAAAGTTGAGATCTTCCTGCTTTATTCTCTTATTTCTTACAGTTACAAATCAAGTGCACTTCCAGCGAGCCCACAGTTGTGGAGGTCAAAATAAAAATTTGTGTTATTGCTACCTACTCGTTCTGGAAATCCCAGAAGCTCTTAACAACATAGAAACCGTTGAACTAGTGTTTTCTGTTACAGGTCGCCTTTTATACCATCTGATAGAGTTTTTGCAAATATATAAAAAAAATTAGAACACACGAAAGTATTATCAATCCAAGTGAATATAAAAATATCATAGCAAATCATGGGGCTGTAACAAAACTTGGCACAGATTGTGTTGTGGTAGATTTTAAAGAGGCTGCTGCAACAGTATTCAAACCAACAAGCAATTTGCATTTTAAGATTGTTGAATGCAAACGCTTGTTTGTACGTAAAAGTGCTAGAACTAATAATGTTCTGATATGAAGAGAACCTGTATACAAACATAAGATGAATACTTTTAAATCAATTACATAAAAAAATAGAAGTATGGAAAACTTTTGCAGCAGTGTAGTTAAAGAATATACTGCACAAGTTAAACCCGAAAAGCTAGTGATTTAAGGAAGTTGCTAGAAAATCATTTTGGTACAGAATGGGAGCAGAATAAAGAGTTAACATATTTTAAGAACTTTTTGAAAAAGGTATTGTTGAAGTAGATCCCGATGAAGAAAAAGCGATTTACGTGGTCCATTTCATAATTTTCATGAGTTTGTTCTTTAAAATTTAATTTAATAAGGATTGTGCATTAGGTTTCTCGAGCTAAATAAAAGTATTTAGAAAGTAATGTAGTATTTAAGTTTATAAAGACACTTTTGTGTATTCAAATTTAGGGGCAAACTGAAAATGTGGATTATAGTTATGGCAAAATGAACAATCATCAATAATTCAATTCAAAGTTGACAATCTCCATTGATTAATTCTAATTTTCTTAGATTTTTTATCCTGCAAGTTTTCAACGAACTTCGTTCGTTTATGAAATCGATTTGTCGTCCGTCTGTCCGTCCGAGGCCTTTCTAATGGTCGGACATCAATGTGTGATACATCAATCGATTCAGCTCGGTGTCCTGAGCTTAAGTTTTGATGTCAGTTGAAATCGGGCCACGGGGACGCCGTGCCCCCGCGATATTCCGTCGGGAAAATTAAAATTTCAAATAGGTCCAAAATTAATGTGCGATACATATTTGGACTCCCCTAACATAGCTGAGTCGAAATATGGTACCCCCCACAAAATCTGACCACGGATACCCGACCCCCCAGGGGAATTAATTTTTATCAAAAATTTCAAATAGGTCCAAAATTAATGTGCGATACATATTTAGAATCCTCTGAAAAAACTGAATCGAAATATGATGCCCCCTTATTTACACACAAACACACATACATACATACATACATACATACATACACACACACATATATAGCTTTTAAAATATTTATTCAATAAAATAAAATATATTAAAATGTCTCTTTTGTTGTTTATAAATTTTTGTATTTTATCTGAATACTTATAATTATTACAACATAATAATTTTAATTTCTTTAAATTGTTTTAAAGTAAGTCTACATTTGGAAGTTCGTTGCGACAATGCCTTGCATTTTCAACTTGTTTAGTTTGTATGAGCGATAGGAGGCATCAAACCTACACAAATTCACAATCAAATAATAAAATTCTTGTATTTCATATATCAAAAGTTTTTCGCAGTTTACGAAAATTGTACTGAATGGGAAATAGTTACATTTGCCATAACATGCCTCATATAGAAGCAAATTCTGATATGAGAATTTAGTTATTGATTATTAAGGCAGATCTTGAGAAAATTATACAGGATAAAAAGAAAAACATTTCACATTAAAAAAATTAATCTTTTGCTATAATTTTTCTTCAAATTGTTATTTCTTTTTAATAAATTGATTTTTGTTTGTAGTTGCAGATTTTTGTTTTATAAATAAATCATTATGCAACATACATTGCCTTTATTATTTAATATAATTTAATGTGTTTCAAAAATACATAACATTTTATGAGTACTTGGCATTAAAATAATGTTAGGAACTGCTGAGCTAGAAGGTGTTATGAAAAATGTATGTTACGAACATCGTAGCCTCACTTTGAGTCTATCAGAAATTTGGCTACGACCTAGAATTAAACTGAAGGGAAAAGAAAAGAATGACCAGACTCAACCGGCTAGTAGGCGGAGTTGTACAAGTCCAAAAATAAAGAAATTGCTTGAAATAAAAAAAATTAAAAGTGCAGGCAACCTGTAATAAAAATAATCACACTAATTTATAACAGCAAAATAAATTGTTTATTGTATGAAGTTGCGTGTAACTTAGCGATTTTGCCAAACTATAGAACATACCAACCGAGAAAATATTTACAAATTACAATTAATGTCGTGTAACCTTGAGATTATTGAAAACGTTTTCTCCCATCCCAATTGACATAACTCTCAAATGAATTCTAGTATCGAAAATATCTAGATACAAATAGGATATCTATATATAAGTAGCAAGGCAGGAATTTCTTTCTCTCAGATGTACAAATAGTAGAGTCAAAAAAATGTCTGCTTGTATATATCGCAGTCTTCAGATACACAAGCAAACAGACAGGATACGTCCAAACAGCATCTGGCAGATCCTTTCTTGGTACTTATATACGATAATCTGTAGATGGGTAGGCAAGCAAATAGGACCCATACAAGTATGCAGTTAAGAAACACTCACCTGCCCGTCCAAGTTGATGCGTTGGTCACGCCTTCCCTAAGAACACAGAGAAACAGTTGGACCCGGGACAACGCGAGCCATGTATTCTTCTTACAAAAGAATTGGTAACTATTCTATTAGTCAGGGGTCAATGTAAAGAACGGTCATGCCCACTGGAAGAAGCTGTAACAGGTACAATTAAAATTAGATCATTTACGAAGAAAGGTACATTTTGAAAATTGAAAGCACTTACCACACAACAGTGTGCACAAGATTTCTATAGATAACAAATCAGGTAATGACAAATATTCTTTGTGGTATAGCTGCAGAAAGAATAATCTAAGGAACTCATTTTATAGCAAGAATTAAATTCAATCCCAGCGTTATCAAACACACAGGTGTTAATAGAAACTCGAAACAACCTTTATCAGAGAAGTTTAATCTATTATTTCAAAGAGTCTTTAGGTTTGGGTATTATAAGAATTATTGTACTCTATAGTAGTATGTACCAAGACGACGGATACTTTAAAGAATGTAGCGATTATTTAAATTATAGAGGAACTTTCCATTTTGCAGCAAATAGGTTAAAATGGAATTGTAGTAAAGCATACTGGTTGTTGTAATGTTTCATATACAGGGCTCAGTAATTTTTTTCTTAATCATCCTCCCAAGTCTTTACGCTTGAACGAGTCCTCAGTTAGGTTACTGTTAGAAAATAGATATTATTAAAAAACACAACTCACTTAACACGCATATCAGGAACAGTCTGCAATAGTTTTAGCAACAAAAAAACAAGAATGTTCTAATATGCGTGTTAAGAGATTTGTGTTTTTTAATAATAATATCTATTTCTAACAGTAACCTAACCTCAAAAAGCCTATCGCGGGACTCGTTCGAACATAAAGAATAGGGAGGATGGTTAAGAATAAAATTTTTGCATACAAGGTGGTGTATGAGTATCAAAAGCAGAATCTATACGAATGAATAATGAAATAAAATGGCATAAGGTTTAGTAGACTGTTGAAACGTTAACGTAACAGACGGTTTGTTATTTTCATCAATATGAAGTGTCATGACTGAATTTTAGTGTTTCAATCTAAAACATTATTTTGCAATGTATAAACAGGTTTCTAATATTTTTAAATCGAGCCATGCAAACCTATACGACTTTAATAATTCATTTATATTAAATCTCATTATTGCATGATGATCATGCTTTTATGTAGATTCAGTTGCAAAATACGGAGGGGTTAATGTCAAATAAGCTTAGACTATTGCCTTTGAACAAAACCGAATCTTTTTACCACAGCAACAAATAATGACTTATTAAAACTGTGCTGTGCAATACATTTTGAAAGAAAGCATGTTGAATACAAATTATTCGAGCCATCATCAAATACCTGAATTTGAAGGGATAAAGTGATAAGGAAATTTACAAATGCTTAATACACTTGGCGATCAATGCTCATCATATGTGACTGTGAAAGATTGGATTACATCATTCAAAAGACAAAAACTTTCCGTTGAAGCTACCAGAAATACCAATTTTGGTGTCCATCCTCGAAAATATTGACGTAATTCATGACATGATATTATCAGATCGTCAAATTATGCTGAAACGTATAACTGAGACACGGAAGGTTTCCTATGAACGAGTGTATCATATAGTTTTTGTCGATTTAGATATGAAAAAATGAATTCCAAATGCTTGAACGCCAAACAACAAACAGACCAGAGTGGAAGCACCACGGTCAGTGGTGAAGTGGTTTAACGTTAGCGGTAGTGCAAACAGTTATTTTTACTTTCTGGCACCAATGGCCGGTGTGTGCTCGTGTTGTAGAAGATCCAGATTTTTTTGAACCGTCTTGTGACTGTAGATCAAACATGGATCTAAATTTATGATCCAGAAACAAAACAACAACCGATGGAGTGGAAGCATCATGGTTCTCCAAGGCTAGAGATTTGGAGTTCAAAAATTTGCTGGAAAATTCGTACTTCAGTTTTTTCGTATGTCCGTGCAGTAATTATGATCGCTCACCTAAAGAAAGGTTAAACCATCACTGGAGATTGTTGTTCCAGTTTACTAACCACCTTGAGAGATAAAATTAAGAAAACAAGACATGGTATGTTAGCGAAAGGTGTGTTGTTCTTGAAAGATAATTCACTTGCACACAATGAATTCAATTCTAAATCTACAATTCGAATTACAGGTACACCCACCCTTTTATTCATATTTAGCCCCCCTCCTTCCCCCATATCCGATTAATGTATGCTTCTTAGATTGAAAAAATGTTTAAAAGGAAATTTTTGTGTAATGAAGAGGTAGTCGAAGTAGTGTAGGGTTGGTTTTCAGAACAAGAAGAATCTGTTTTTTAAAAGATTATCGTTGAAGGATCGATGTATTATGTGTATTAATTTAAGATGTGATTATGTTGAATAGTAAAATATTTCATAACAACTTCTAATTGTTTTAATAGTAGACTAAGAATATATCGGCATGCCTCGTATGTTAACAGAATTGACATAAAAGTGTATGTTCAAACCAAGTGCGTTGCTACTATGACATCTCTCTGCTTTTAGTTACGCTCCTGTGTGTTTTGCGTAGTTTTTGCTACCTAGTTTGAGGTGCACTACTATAATGAAGTTTATATTTTGAATATTATGTTCCTAATGCTTAACATTTAATGACGTGCCAGTTATTACTTGTTGATTGCAGGGATAGACTTCAGATTTTAAAACCCATTGGAGGGGTATAAATTCCTCGAATGGAAAAGCGGTGCAGTGCAAAAGAAAACAGAGTGATAAAAAAAAAATTAAAAACAATGGGAACTTAAGATCAATTATTCAGGAAAATCTATGTGAGTGTGATAATGCGGTAGTCGATGAATAATTAAGTTTATAAAAAGTCAACAATAAAAGAAACTCGCCAGATTATGCTGCAGGATTGTCTCGGCATGCACTGGCCGTGAATTACACACGAGCCATAAAAGTTTTATTATGCGGTAAAAAGCAAGGTCACAAACTTTACGTATATACGTTTAGTTCTCGTAAATGCTTACTTGAATAATGGTATAGATTGTATCATGAATATGCTAGTTACTCTAGATAACGAAGTGTCCAAATTGTTGTTAACCTTGTTGTGTTCATCGCGCACTATCATTTTAAAGTTTTTGATCAACACTAACAATTTGGAACGAACTGCTAAATTTGATACAGAATGCCGGTCCACACATTGTATGCCTTTTTTTTGTAATTCCATCTATTTACAGTAAGAAAAATGAATTTATTTTCAATTTACTGTGTTTGTAAATAAGAAAGTTTAAGATGTATTTTAAGAAACCAAGCATGCTAAAAAGAATTATTCACAAATGAAAGCTTTATGAAGATATCATTTCATACTATTATTTTAACTGTATAATGATGGTAATAAATCTTTATAAATGGCATAAGGCCATATTTATATGATTGTAATTGCACAATTAATTTTTGATTTCCTCTAAATTTTAATTATGATTCGTCTTTTAATATATATATATATATATATATATATATATATAATATATATGTATAAATATATATATATATATATATATATATATATATATAAAGATTGTGGATGTTTGTTAAATACAGGTTGTCTCTTATAGATTGCATAATAAAGCATTGGTATGTGCTGGCGTCAAAACCAAATAAAATGTCCTTATGAGCATGTCAACAAATGCATAGTTTAGGAGATAAATACCAACTATTAAACTCTAATTAAACTAATGCTTAGAACAGAAGTAATAAACAGCAAGCTAAAATAAACTACTACAAAAGATGTTACGTGCAATTTCTGCACACAAATATTTCCATTCGTATGTAATTAAATTTCACATTCTTTACTGTATTCACTGTCATTTGTAAATTTGTTAAGCATTTCCGACTTACCTCTAATTTGAAATGATTACTTATTCATCACTCTGTAGAATTTTATTAGTATATTTAGTATAATTTAAAGTACCTCAATGTATCTCTATTTGTGATATAGCATTGAACATGTGTTTGGTTATCAGCAACTTTTGTTTACTGAAATGATATGTTTGAATTATTTAAAAGTATTACCCCAAGTTTTATATAAAATGGGTTTTCTACATATGTGATTAGCAAGTTTGACTTCCTTTCAATTTAAATGTTTATCTAACATCCAGTAGAATCTTATTAAAATATTTAAATATAAATTTAAGTGCTGCAAATAAAATTTATTTCAATATATGGCATTAAATCTGGGATTTTTGTTATTAATAACATGTGGTTCTTAAAAAGGATAATAGTGCTTAAAATGTGGTTTGATCAAGACGTTTGTTTTAGGAGAAATTACAATGTTACAATGTATTTTGCAAAGTTTGTTGATGGGCACACAAATTGCCGCTTAGGTTATCTCTAGACTGTATTAATATAACGTTTTCTAGAATTTTATATGAAATATAGGCAAAATACACATCGTCATAAATCCTTAGGTCGATATACTATCTTTTGTTTTAGAACGTTTACAATCTTAAGAAAAATATGGATTTTTCCATTTATCGATCGTAGTTTACTCTGTTCTCTTATCAGAGGTGGTTGTTTTGAAAAATATTATGCAGGTGGTTGATTATCTACACATAGATGTTTAAAAGCAAAGCTATGGTCAAAATAAATTATTATTACTCTTCGTATTAATTATTATTAATAAGCACATATGAACTTACCAATGCACAGGGATATAGCCTATCCAGTGAAGCGTGCATTGCTCTTGAAGTAACAATTCATTATGCATAACGTACATGCTGGCACGGAAAGCAGAATCAGAGTGAAAGTCTAATTAGAAAACAAGATGATAAGCGATTCCAATATTTGAGTAACACATGACAACAGAATACTTCTAAAGTTGTTGTTATGGATGAATAGATAATGAAAACCGGCAAATACGAATACAATTGTAGAAGATGTACACTATTCAAACTTGCATTATTACTTATAAATAAAGCAAATATTTTCTATTCAGGAAATAAGGATTGTAGATAACCGAGTATATTTGCTGTGCTAGCTCAAACAATAAGGATAAATTGAGGTACTTTTAACTTAGGCTAAATGCGCTAATAATGTTCTACAGTGTTGGAAAAGTACTTGTTTTAATTGTATCACTGTGTATTTTACAGGAACCAATCGATTTATTTAATTATAAAGCATAATCAGGAGCATCTCCCACAGCAGGTAGTTACACAAAATATCGGAACCGAAGCGTAGAAATATTTAAAAAGAATCCTAAATTAAATGAACATATTTATAAGGGTAGAATTGAACGAAATAAAGTGCTTTGTATTTTGAATATTTAGTTTAATTATTGTTTAACGGAACCTTTAAGTGTCTACGTAGGCAAAATTGTACGTACTGTAGCCGACAAAGCAGCTGTTTTAATAAATGGCGAGTGTAAATTTCTATACAGCAGAACGTCTTTTTAATCATATACCTCGATCGCCCTATATCTAGTGCTAATTTGAAACAACTTGTTCAGAAATTTGAAGCAACAAGTAGTATTCAAAATGCCAAATGATCTGGTCAACCAGCAATTTGTGATGAAAAAAAATTGATACAATTGCAGAAATGGTAGTAAACCCTACTTATCTGCAGTCCAAGTTGCGTCTTTCTGTGAAATTGGTCAAAGGGCAGTACATATAAAAACAAATTTCACCCAGTCAAAGTAAAAATGATGCACCAACTTTAAAGTGATGACTCAGACTGAAGACTAGAATTCTGTGAAAATATGTCCAATCAAATTAACCAACATCGGAACTACATAAAATCAATTTGTTTGTGACGAAAGTACTTTCTTCCTCTATGGAAATGTTAACACACAAAATATGAGGTATTGGAGTGACACAAATCCTCACATCTTTTGTGAAAAACATACTCAATTTTCAGAAAAAGTAAATGTTTGGATAGGTATTTTGGGATACCACATATTTGGGAATGTTTTCCTCAATATTAACTTAACCACTGAAGCGTATCTGGAGACATTACAAAACTCAATTGAGCCGTTAATTCTTGAAATTCTGGAAGATAATTCAGATGAATTCGACAACTTGAAAATAATGTTCCAACACGATGGTGCTCCTGCACACTATTATGGTGCAGTAAGACGTTACCTGGAGGAAGAATATTGTGGCAGATAGATTGGACAACGAGGTTTTCCAATTCAATAGCCAGCTCGCTTACTGGAACTGACACCATTAGATTTTTCTATGGGGATATTTGAAATGTAAAGTTTATGCTACAGCACCGTTTTGAAACAACGAATTATTGAAGAATATAGGGCTATTTCTGCTGATACATTTGAATGAATACAACAAGGGTTTAGCAATAGAAGGTATTACTGTCAGGAATTAGGTGGAGCACATTTTGAAGACTTACTATTACAATGGGTTCTTAATCTTTATTAATTAAATGCCAAACTATAATTTTACTATTTATTTAATTTATCCATTAAAATAAGTGTAAACTCGAACAAAATTAGTATGACCCAATAGATATTTTTAATACCTTTTAAACGAGATGTCACTTGCCATAAAGTCCTGTTCCGTAATCGACTAATGATAGTCGCGAAGGAGTTGAATTATAGATCTGAATACATAATAATCAACAAAATATCAGGTAAATAACTTAAAAATCACTCACCCCAATATTATGCATGTGATCGCTTCAACAAAATATCAACCATACGCTGAATCTCTTCTTATTTTCTGCACCTGTTGGACTTCGAAGCATAATGCTAAAAGGAGCCGACGAAGCACGAAACAGCGATACGAGACAAGGAGGTATAACTTTTGGCTACCGTGGTATATACAGCATATTTCCAAACTTGGGGTAGAAATTTAAATGGCATAATAAGAAATGCAGTAAATGTAAGCTAGCATAAAAAATAGCTTTTGGCTCAAAAGTTGATAATACCTTTCAAGCCACAGTTTGAGAACCACTGAATGACATTATTAAACTACTACAAGAGGTGCTCAGAGTTTCCATCATGCTGCACTGTGTTCGCCCTGTTTGTCTCTTATAACATCACCTGCATTTTCAATGCATAATTTTAACTCATCGTCTTGAATGGACTTGTCCCAAGAGGATACACTACAGATTTCATAAAACCCCACAAATAAAAGTCCATTATTTCTCGACATGTAAAAATTAAATTTCTAGCAAAATGTTATAATAATGAGCACAGCATACTAAAGGATAGAAAGTATGAATGGTTGTTGAGCACATTTTCAAACGTTTGCATAACCAACATACTTTGCAACTTTGCAGTAACAATAACAACTGGTGTGATTCTTAAATATGCTTTAAAGACGAGCGGCAGCACTTTGAGGTCGGTAGGCTTATTTCATTTTAAAACTGTACGATGAGAAACTTCAAGCCAGTCAGCATCCAGTTGACTACAGTAACATATTAAAAATTAAATTGGAATTTTATTTAATGTTTGGGTGCACAACTAACAAAAATAATTGTAACCGTTTAAAGTGAGAAGAATTGAATTTTCATTTATAGGAGATATCAATGACGATGTATTTTGTATATGTTTAATATGGTGTTCACCGCAGCAATCATGATGAACTCTGAATGGTCACACACAAAACTTTGCATGCTAGAATAACTACATTATGGCTGATGACAATCACTCAGAACATTGCATTTGTAGTGCATAGCCATAAATCCTCACTTACATGATAGTTATATTAAATACATAACTCATTGCTGTGTGCAACATCATCTGTTGTACTTACTTGGTCCATCTTATACATTAATAATTTACAGACTAATGGAATATCAGAACTTTGACATACTTAACTTAAGGGGACTTTGCTGCACGATATATACGGGGTTAGTATAAAGTCCCAGAACGGCCGAATATTGACGGTCCAAAAAAATGTTCAAATTGTGCTGCGTTTACGATGACAATGATGTAATAAATCAACGAAATGTCTTGGTGAATTCTGTATCATTTGTGGCATGATACGATTAAATTCTTCAACTATTTGTTCGTCTAATTCTTGTAAATTAATTGGTCGATTTTTATGCATTTGACATTTCAAGTGACCCCACAAAGAAAATCGAGTGGTGATTAAATCTGGAGAATCAACTGGCCATTCAATTTGTCCTCTGCATCTAATCCACGTTGTAGCAAATTCATTTTTCCAACCCCGCTTTGTGAGCATTACTGAAGTTAAAAATTAATTTGTTAAATTAATTTTTAACTTCAACTAGAGCCCCACCTTGCAGTGCATTGCAATGAATTACGGACAAAGAGTTGGTAAATGTTCTTGGGCCCCAAGCGGTGGATGTTAATGTAACAATTTCATTCTTCAGCTCCTAGCGAGAAGATAGCACAATAATTCGGAATTTAAAGGGACTTGAATTTTTTACGCTTGTGAGTTGGAACTAGAAAAACTGGCTGCTAGGTTGGCTATTATCTAGTGGAAGATCATGAAAAGGGTAGGGTTGAATTATTCTTTGTGAAACGGAAAACTAAATTAAGTGAAGTTGGACGCCAACGCCACTGTATCTAGCAAGTATTAAAAAGATATGATTTTAGGGTATATACAGAAATCCTATTGGAGTGGATCATACAAAAGTTTTAATTTAATCTTTTTTAGAAAATTAAACCTGTTAAAATGAGAAAGTATCTATTGTTTAAGAAATAACTTTTATCCAATAGAAAATTAAATCAATTCACTAGTGTTAGTGATATTAAAAAAGATTATTATTTAAACAACATTTAATCTCTTATGACTTAAATGAGCATCAAATCTGATAATTATGTACATACTGTAATTTAAATTATTTTACAATGGTTATTACTGAAAATTCCAAGTATACAAAATTTGGATCAATTATTACTTTCTAGAAAAAGTATACTCTAAGTAAAAAAAATTAAATAGCATAAGATTATTATGTTTGGACAATGGGGTGTCGAGTCTTACAGACTGGAACTTGATGGCTCCAGACATAGCCATATTGGAAAGAGGGTTGCAAAAACAATTAATAAACCCGTTTCGGGTTCATCAAAAATCACTCACCATTATCAACTAGTTGTTGGTGGCTACCTTTAGGCTGGTTAGGCACAGGTTTTAGTTGGATAACCAAAGGTGTCGGCCCCAGACTAATGTGGTATGCGATGGATCCATTTCAGGATTTCGAAAATGTTGGTCGGCTAGAGGTTACTCGAAGACGAGCAAGTGGTTTCCGCTTCTACAGTCTATTGTCTGGGTCTCATTATCATGGTTGTTAACCCTACTGGGAGTTCGCGCATCAACGATTTTTCAACCCGCTTGCCTTGAGATGTGAAAGAGAACGGATTTTGAAAATTACTTGCCACAACAGTTCAAGCGGGGGAAGTCTTATCAGAACAAATTTTTGATGCCCGTGTGCCATGTGTATGGAACAAGTTGGAAAACATGAGGTATTTCTTAAACTTTAAGGTGGTTACACGTGCTTTTTGAAGATTAAATTGCTATTTATGACTTTACAAACCAGGTTTCATAACAGCTGGATTGTTTTCTGCAAGATTGTGAGTACAAAATGTTGAATTTAACCTTGTAATTGAACCAAATTAGAAAATAACAACCTGCATGTTGTTTTCCATTTGGGACCAAGGACTTATTAAAAATTGAGAATCGAGCTAATTTTGTAAATAGATTTTTTCCATTGGTTTTCTTGTTGCCTGTACCTTTCTAATTTGTTTCAACTAGCTTACAACAACAAAAAATTGCTACAATTTCTTTTGGTTGCGATTCTTATTTCCTAAACTCCCCAAATTGTTTCCATTGTTCAAGAGAATTATATATGGTTATAAATCACGCATTCTTGTAAAATATTAATAAAATTGAATCACAGTCAGATGTTATTCTTTAATATTGAAATAATGACTCCAGGAATTATTCTGTCATAGACTGAGAAATATATACATAGAAAAATGAGTTACATTTTTATGTAGCTAGCAAACCTTTGTTAAGATAAAAATGTCTCCATAATGGTTGTTTACTCTTAACATTTTACTGTTTTGAATATCACTGTAATAACATGATTGTTGTAACTTTCTTGTCCAAATTGTGGTGACTGCAACAGCACCTCGTTGGCTACTTACTGGGTATTCTATTTTTGCATTAATTCCATAATTTTCTTTGATGCGATTAGTAACTTTTGTATTTGTAGATAATGCTATATTATGAAATTTTACAGTCTGAATCTACTTTTGCTTTTATTTGTAGAGTAACGGATTATTGAATACTTGTAGGTTATTATAAAACAAGACGATATTAAACTAGAACATGCATTTGTGGATATTCAGTGTCAAACCGATTCACTTAAAAGCCACTCCACAGAAGAATTCGAAGACTGTAATAGTAACGAAAGTCAAATGCTAATAGATGATCAAAAGAAGTGTGATGATAAACTAGTTCTTAAATCTGTAATCTCGTCTAAAAATAGTTGTACAACTTTATACATAAATCAAAAGCACAGCAACAACAATGCGTGGAGAATTCAGTGTAATATCTGTAGAACCAATTTCAGTGATAAAGATGAATTTGAATTTCACTATGAACAACATTTTAGTAAGTGTGATAAATGTTTGGCAGTATTTCCTTCTAAAGAAGCATTGAATATACATTTGAAAGCACATGAAGGAGACATTGACTGCAAGGTATGTTAAATCTATCATTAGCATGAAACAAGTTTTTATTTATAGACTATGAAAACAAGATCGAAAAGGTTTGTGCCAATATTGAAAAAAAGGGAACATCCTATTTTAGTTAGTAATAGTGAAAGTGACGATGATGGTGCAGTCAATATGGACACTACAGTTGATGATGAGGAAGATGAAGAAGATCTCGAAACGGATGCAACAGAGTCGTTACCCTTAAAAATGAAAAAGTGGATACCCAAAGAATGTTTAGAGTGTGGAAAAATATATAAAACAAATTATAAATTAGTGGAACACATGCGAAAACATACTGGGGAACAACCCTACAAATGTAATTCATGTGAAAAAGCATTTAGATCTAAGATTGGATTGGCACAGCACGAAGCGAAACATACAGGTAAGGTAACACTCCATCCATTGGTTTTCACAATATTAAAAGTATATTGTCAAGGTAGATTTTTTTTATTTATTTATCTTCCAAGACGTTTTGGAATGATATTTTTTACCACAATCTGTTAAACATAACAGTTTTTGTTGGCAAAGTTTGGGCTCATGTTTCAGAATACATGAATTCTCAAAGCAAGTTAATGTGGAACTTTGATAATTTACATTTTTGTGGAATCTACTACATGCTCAAAAAATTTGTTTGAATGATAGTTCCATATATTATAGGCAATTAAAGGTAATATAGCATGGTCATTTTAGCAGAACCGTACAACAGCTTTTTCTTTGTGGTTTTGATTATTTATTAAGTTTACACACACATAACTTCTTCTGAGATCACTCTGTTATTATGGACTATTGTGTGTCCACTTTGTAAAAAGAAATATAAAAGAAAAAGGACATTCAAGATTGAAAAGTTTCCAATGTAGAAATGAAAGTTATGTATGAACGACTGATGTTATTGCAATTAACTTGTGACATTCATTTTTCTATTTTATAATAATCTGGCTCATGTTAATTAATCAAACCAAAAGGTAAAAAGTTATATTCATATAAACCTTATCCAGGTACGCAAAAGGCAGTTTTTTGACGATATGATTGTTCCAAAGGTATTCGATAAAAAGTTTGTTTAAGATTGTGACGTTCATTAGAAATATGTATAATCACATCCCATTTGAATAATTTCTGTATTAATAAAGTCCACAAATTGAATTAAGTTATTCCCTTTAAGAAATATAATTTTTAGGTTACTATAATTTTATTTTTGATCTCCATTTTGAATGGACCTGCACCTTGAAGATGTACTAGATTACTAGAACGGCTGGAATGACTTCCGAGTTCCCGTGACCTAAAGAGACAAACTACAGCTTCAACCAAAGTGGTAGGGTGTTTAGTGAGGAACCAGACTATTACAGGCCTGCGAAAGAGGGCAGTGGCTATTACGGTATTTAGATTGGCAGAGATCATAGGGGTGGTATGGCATTCTACGAGACACTACCGCGATGTGGAAGGCAACAGGAAAGCGACACATTACCTCCCAAGTACACAGCATACTTAAATTGTATTTAAGATGATGGCATCCTCTGGGGTAAAAGATTTTGGAGGTAAAATAGTACCCCCTTTGGATCTCCGGAAGGGGACTACTTCGAGGATGTGATCGGAAAATTTATAAAAAGAATCGGGAACATTCTGCGAGTTGGAGCGTGGAATGTCAGAAGTATGAAGCAACTAGATAAGCTAGAGAACTTAAAAATTGAAATGGAAGGTTAGCATTAGACATAGTAGGGATCAGCGAAGTTCGGTGGCCAAAAACGGGGGATTTTTTGGAGTGAAAAACTTTAGGGTAATTCATACAGGATCAGAGGAAGTAAGTTCTGGTGTGGGGGTAGTTATGCGAAAATAGATAGGTCGCTGTGTAGAAAACTACTTACAAAAGAACGAAAGAGTACTCATGGTTAGATTAGAATCTAAACCTGTAAATACAGTGGTAATACAAGTATACATGCCCCCCCTCTTACCATGGTGAGGAAGAAGTAGAAGCGATCTACAAAGATATCGAAGACATACTAAGATACGTAAAAGGCCATGAAAATTTAATAATTACCTGGAATTTTAATGCAGTGGTAGGTGAGCGTGGGAAGGAGCGGTAGCAGGTTTATTTGGTATAGGCACGAGAAACGGCAGGGGAAATAGGTTGGTAGAATTTTATGCAAAAACAATTTAACCATCACAATCACATTTCAACATCATGCTAGAAGACGATACACATGGAAGATGCCAGGGGATATAGCAAGATATCAAATAGATTACATTCTTATTAGACAACGATTTAAGTATCAAGTGAAAGACTAGAAGATACCCAGAAGCAGATATAGACACTGACCACAACATTGTAATTATAAAGGCCGCTCTTAAATTTGTAAAATTTGAAAATAAAGAACGGAAAAAGGCACTTTGACTTTGAGACACTAAAAGATAAATATATCCATGAAAGATTTGAAAAAAAAAAGTGAAATAAATTGCTGATACTATGGAAGTAGAAACAGATTGGAATAACATTAAATCCAGCTTAGACATGGCGCCAGAGATATTCTGGGGTATACACAAATATAAAATAAGAAACCATGGATAACAAAGGATATCCTGAATTTAATAGAAGAAAGACAAAAATACAAAAATAGATCAAACGAAACAGGAAACAGAGATACAAAGCCATAAAATGGGAAATTATTTGCAAATGCAGGAAAGCTTAGAACAATGGATTGATGAAAAGTGCAAAGAGGTACAAACTAAGATGGAAATAAGAAAGACAGACGAAGCATACAAACTAATAGAATGAATTATAGGGATATAAATCATATAGCAAAAATATAAGTGACACGAGAGAATACGTCATTATAGAAAATGTAGGGAAATTGGTTAGATAACAGTAATATATAGGGAATTTATATGTAGGAGATGTGAGACAGGGATGTGCTCAATACCCACTAATTTTTAACTTGTACATCGAAGAGGCAATGAATACTGTCAAATACAGGAAGACATTTGGAATTATTATGCAGGAACGAAAGATTGATATGCTTAGATTTGCAGATGATATAGCGATATTAGCATCTAACAAGGAAGAGTTAGAAGCTGCTCTGAATGAAATGGAAACAATTCTAACAGAGAGATGTGGTATGAAAAGTAACAAAAATAAAACTTAAGTTCTAGTATGCAAAGGAGGGGGAAATAAATCAAAAACAAGAATACAAATAGGCAACGAGAACTTCAAGAGGTTAAGGATTTCTGCTACATAGGAAGCCAAATAACGCAAGATGGGAAAAGCGTAAAAGATATAAAACAAAGATTAGCACAAGGTCGTGCTACATTTAACAAGAAAAAGCAACTACTGTGCTCAAAGACAACAAACATAGAAACAAGGAAAGATTGCTTAAAACATATGTGTGGAGCACAGCAGTGTACGGCTGTGAAACTTGGAAAGTGGGAGAAGCGGACACATATTGTCAATTGCATCTGTAAATATGAGATCAAGCATTCTACAATAAAAATTTAAAACGCGATTAGCCTCTTGAAGGTTCTTATATTACCGTAAACGAGGTATATGCGACACAAAGACAGTTCGTAACGCTAATCTCTAATGTAGAAATTAGCACGCCCATCTGTCAATGACGTCACACACTATGCAAATTATTACTCGTAAATGACGAAATATGCAAAATTCAAAAGTATATTATAAAAAACCCCACACACGGGGAACTTACGTGAATATGTAAGCGTCTCACAGAATTACTTCCTTCAGGGTTGCTCGTGGCTCCCTTCCGGATTATTTAAAGGTGGTACTCATGGCGTCCTTCGGGATTGCTCCAGGCTAGCGACTGCAGGGCTCCCTTCCGGATTATTTAAAGATGGTTCTCCGGGCGTCCTTCGGGATTATTTAAACATGGTTCTCAGGGCGTGGACTGCTACCAGGTTGTATCCAGATTTAAGGCGGCTCCGTGGCGTAGTGGTATGTGTGTGACTACTACGCCCTAGGTCGCGGGTTCGAATCCCGACACGGTCCGCTTGAAAAATGTTAGGCGAGCATTTTTCGCAAAAATACACCCTCGTTCGGATGAGAGGTAAAATGGAGGTCCCGTGTGTGAGTGTTGTCACGCACGTTAAAGATTCCTACCTTGCTTGGAACAGCAAGGATTCGGCAAAATTCAAAATTTTCCAGGTAAAAAAACTCGCTTCCTGGCCAATGTAGTGCCATCGGGTGGAGCATTGGAAAATCACATGTAATGTAATGTATCCAGATTTATCTTCTTTCCTATATGTAGGGGTAATAATAAGGAACGGGTTTATAGGGAACGATAATCGAAAAGGCAAAGGGAATCTACATAATAAAAGATAAAGATACAATACGATACCAAAACCCAACCACTCTTCTTGATGTTCAAAGGCAAAGTCCTTCCCAGCGTCCTGCGGAAACTCCCCACTTTTCTTTTCCCACACGCGTCGGCGCGATCTGGCGCAAACGCACTCTGTAGTGACGGAAATACACGCGCCAAGTCTTTCAAATTTATGGCGCGAAACTAAACTAAAAATGTCTAGTGCCGATTTTCGGCACGTAACAAGGTTAAGGTAATGTTATGGCTAAGCATGGATGGCACTACCTGTTGTTCATTATAATACAAATGTGAGTGCCATTGATCGATTCGATCAAATGGTATTTTATTATTCGTGTTCCCCTAAACCAATGAGGTGGTATAAAAAAGTGGGTATTCATATAATATAAATGCTTTTACACAATTCGTTTCGTCCATACAACAAATTTTCTGTGAAATGCTTTTCTTTCTTCGAAATCTTCTATTTAGCAGTTTTAGAACAGCTTTTGCCTGAAACGGTACAAAATGTCCACGTCCCTCTAAGACACCTGTTATAATTGAAAACTTAAGTGAAAAATGTAAAATGCTAAGAAAAAGGTATCGAATATGTGCAATTAGAAAAATATGTAGACAGTTTCTTATTGTAACAAATGTCCTGAAAATCCAAGTCTCTGTTTAGAATCTCGTTTTAAAATTTATCATAAAAATAACTAATTTCTCTGTTGCTATTTCACTTTTGTCCATTTAGTATTATATGTAGTATTATCGATTAATTTTTATTATATACTATATTTATGTTTATTAGAATATAATGTAGTGTAGTATGTTGTAGAATTAATTTTTTTATTAGTTGTACTACTTTTACTACAGTTAATAACCCACCCCCCAAATTATTTTAAGGAATAAAGTGTAAACATGTTTCTTGTAGAGTAAAAAATACCGTATACAACCATATCATTGCCTATTTTCTTACTCTTCATACAGGGGTTAAAATTAAAGAAATTAAAATTACTATTTTAACAAAAATAGGTTGTGCCTTGGAATTGTTGAAACAAAAAATAATTGTTAGTTAACTGTAATTTTAGCGTTTTACCCACAAATTTAGTCATCTTTTATGTACGTATTATGTATTCCTTGAATGAAAAGATCGTAATGGTAAAATGGTACTATTCTGGTAATAGTGTACAAGCAGTAAGTGATATGTTTGCTGTTGAATATCCGGGTCTACCAATTTCAAGTTACACTACTGTTGGAAGAATGATCTGCAAATTTGAAGCTACTGGTACTTTAAATAATAAGTGTAAATGTACTGAAAACATCAAACAAAATGTAAGTGTGCGCCAACTAGCTGAAAATGTTGGGATACACTACACTACAGCACACAAAATTTTGAAAATGCACAAGTACCGATCCTACAAATACCAGTGACATCAAGAATTGCATCCAAATCAGGAGAAAAGTGCTAAGTTTTGCTACACCATTATTGGAAAAGCAAACGAAAATAGAAGTTTTTTAAGAAATATCTGTTTTACAGATGAGTGCACATTCGCACTTCACAATGAGCTAAACCGCAAAATTGTAGGATTTGGGCTACACAAAATCCTCATAATTATTTAGAAACGAGAACCCAATATTCCCAAAAATTAAATGTTTGGTCCGGTATCTTGGGGCATCATGTTAGTGAACCGTTTTTCCTTGGCGGAAATTTAACGTCTGAACATATTTTAGAACTATTGTCCGAAGAAATAACACCAGCTATAAATGAAGTTGCGCCGGAATATGAAGAAATTTGGTTTCAGATGGATGGTTGTCCTGCATATAACAGTCGTGACGTCCACAAATATTTAAATCAAAGCTTTAATGGCAAAGTTATTGGCAGAGGATATGAAGTTGGTAGGCCTGCTCGGAACCCTGACCTTTCTCCTAATGATTTCTTTCTATGGGGAAATTTGAAATCAAAGATTTATAAGTGGTAGCAGTTTTAAAAACTTTGAACAATTGCAAAACTGTGTTGAAGATCACTGTACAAGAATTTCACCATATCAGTTGGCAAATGTCAGGCGAGAATTTTATGATAGACCAGGTTATTGTTTAACTGTGAATGGAGGCTTATTTAAACATTTATTATAATTGCTTTTTGTGTTAATTCGTTGAATAAAATTTAATTCTTGTTCTATTGCAGATTATTACTATCATTATTTTAGAAATTCTCATTATGTAAGGTAAATGAGATTTATTTAATATGTCCGAATAACGGCGAATTTGTTTCAATAGTTTTCAAATTATCAACGCTGGGTTTTATTAAAATAGCAGTTTGGTATTTCCTTGCTTTTAAAATGAAAGGGAAATACATTTTCGGAATCAGTAAACATTGTCTAAACGCATAGCTTATGTGATCTGTGAAGCAAAACTACTTAAAATACGTCTGAATCTGTGGCATTACCATTGTTTCAACAATTCTAAGGCACAACCTATTTTTGTTGAAATAGTAATTTTAATTTCCTTAATTTTAACCCCTGTATGAAGAGTAAGAAAATAAGTAATGATATGGTTGTATACAGTATTTTTTTTCTACAAGAAACATGTTTACACTTTTTTTTATAAAATTGACCCAATATTTGAACATTAAGTATTTAAAGTGGAAATTCCTATAGTGTGTGAACCAATTCTACGCACGGTATATAATATTTAATATTTTGATTTCTGCTGTATTTCTCTCTATCGTCTACTTTATTATATTTTGTGTCATTGATATTAATTGTACCGACAACAACTATTGATTTTTTACCCACATTATACTTATTTTAGTTTCTACAAGTAAAATACTGATCACAAAGAAAGGTTTACCTTATTTACTTTTAAATGCACAAGTGCATCCACTAGCACATGAGTTTTTATATCCATGCTATGTGCATCTGACGCACATGTGTGGCGGTGTTGTATTTTAGAAAAATAAGTTTCTATCCGTACTATTATTTAAAAGTAAAAATCACAGTTTTTTATGACCTGTACTCCATTATAGGGCACAGCAAATGTGTTAATGCATGTTTTTTTATCATTGGTGAATGCAAATCTTTCATCGAAATTAAACTTGAAAATGTTAATTCTTAATGTACGGATTGAAAGTTGAGGTTATAATGGTTATACTTCTAGTAATGTATAAAATGCATAAAAGATACGCCCAAAGTTGGCATTAGAAATAAATCTAGTCTTGTCTAAATAACGCTATGTATATAAAAAATTGCTTGACAGCCTTATAGTCATCTGTCTACTTTAAATTTAACAGAAAATAATTTATACAATTCACCAGAAATTTATAATTTCGCTGTCACCACTGCAATAATGATTAGGTTATTACGTACCCCTTGGATGACTAATCAGATTTCATAAATAAAATATAATTTATAAACTTATATTAAATTGTTGAGAAATGAAATAAACACAGAGCACTTCTCTTTCGTAGACCCTTCAACAATTGCTTATCCTTATGACATAAATGCTTTTTTTCATTGTTGTTTATAAAAATGTACTTAAATCCTATGTTCCTGATAACTTGGTTAATCTATAAATATAAGGTTAATTAAAAAACGATTGCATAGACAAAAGCAATATTATATGATTATATAGACATAAATGTAATTGTTTCCCTAGGTATACTCACAAATTAAGTTGTTAACATATTTATTTTAAACAACTGTTTTTCTATTATACTGTATAATTCTTAATACATATTTTAGGTCAATATGATTTATCATGCCCTACTTGTGGAAAAGGTTTTCAATGTAAAAGTTATTTAATGGTACACCAAAGGGTACATTCAGACATAAAGCCTTACCCATGTACTACATGTGGGCGCAATTTCAAAACCAAACAATCGCTTTTGGATCATACAAATAGACATTTAGGAGTAAAACCATATATTTGTGACATATGCGGTAGGGGTTTTATTACAAAAGGTATTTTCGTACATTTCCTAAACAAATTTAAGTTTGTGTCTTACAGGATTGTGCAAAGCACATCAAAAAGTTCACACTGGTTTAGACAATAGAAAATATTCATGTAAAATATGCAATAAAATGTTTGTATCTAAAAGTTACTTGCAGACCCATGTAAGAATACATACAGGCGAGAAACCTTTTATATGTGAAGTAAGTTTTGTGTTATCATTGTACAATTGGTTAATCTTTTGTTGCAGGTATGTGGTAAAGGCTTTTTAACAAGAGTTGACTTGAGAATTCACACAACGATGCATACAGGAGAGAAATCATTTGTATGTGAAATGTGTGGTAAAGCGTTTGCACGTAGAGATGCTTTACGGTGCCATCGTAGGTCACATACTGGAGAACGACCATATAGGTATGAAAATATTTTTTATTTGTTACAGAAAATAAGTTGGAACATTTTAGCTGTGATCAATGTGGACAAACTTTCACCCAATTTTCACCTATGGCAATACATAAAAGACTTCATACTGGTGAAAGACCGTACACATGTGAAGTGTGTGGAAAATCATTTGTGTCTAGATCCACAATGATGACACATTGGAAAAATCATGTTCGATGAGCATTAAATTGTGATATTACTTTAGTTTGTTTTAAAAGATGCACTTATTAGAGCATCAATGCCATTGAAGACTGCAATGTCTGCATTCAAGGGGAATGCATGACTTTATATGACTTTTATTAGATTTAAGTATTATTAACGTACATACATGTACAGATATGTAATAAACTATGAAGGTTGTGTGATTTATTACGTAAAAACCAATATAAATTTTTTGTAACATAGAACACGTTCCTTTTTACTGTTTTTTAAATGATTGAGAAAATTGGCCCTGGTTAATGTATTAGGTTTGATTTAATGTGTTTATGATCTTCTTCTATATTATCATAATTTTCAGTAATAATTATCGTATGTGAACATTTTTTAGTTTAAAATATTTATTGAAATGGTATTCTGATTCACATGAGAATGATTATACACTAAATTTAATAGCAATCACTTTTCAATAATTGTTCAGGAATTTTAGCAAATTTATTTACATTTCAATATTGCCAATGGCCTCTGTATCGAAAACGGGTAAGGTGTTTTTCAGTTCAGGTTGGTAACTGGTGCCTCATTCACAAACCACAAGTCGAAATTTACACATGTCTGCTAATCGTGTCTGTTTGACATTTCAAAATTTATATCAAAATCATGTAAATATGTGAAAATAAATGTTCACGGTAAATCTTAATGTCAGACATTAAGGGAAATGAATAAATTATTATGGAATAGTCAAAATCATAAAGCAATATATTGTTTCAAAATTAGAATTTTTACGAGGTGAAATAATTATCATAGATGTGATTTTGTGTGGCTTTACAATCCAACAGTTTATAGCAATACTTGAAGAAAAGTAAAAGTGATAACTAAAATTAAAATAATTTATACAAAGAATTGTAGACATTTGTTTATTACAACAAGACAAAATATGAATTTATTGGTATGGTATGATAGATATTGCAATGAGTATCATTCTCAAATATGTACGCTTTATCAGCTGAATGTATTTAGTTCGATACTTCAGAAAATCTGTAGCTCTCTTGTTTTCAGATTTTGCTTTATGCAAGCTAAAAGATACTAATCGTTAATTGATATTACTATGATTATTTGCTTCAACTATCAAATCAAAGCTATTTAACAATCAGACGTTCGATTATGTCATGATTCAAACCAATCAAAATAAGATATCGATTATCATTCTTGGTGGTGAATATCAACGACTATTTGTCAGGGTTTCATTTTTTTTCTTAATTAAGTAGGCATGATTCTGTTTGGAAGATGCTAAGATTGATTAATAAAGAGTATAAATTAAAATACATATGGAATTCTGTTGCTAAAAACTTATTACTTTCGACTCGAGAAATAATTTTCCCAAATATGATATGGACTTGATAAATGCGACTATTTTTATTGTGGTTAAATTTCTCGTGTTTTTTACAATTCATCTCGACATAATTTGGTCATTAATAATCAAATATGAAAACGATCTCAGACTTTAATCAGATTGTTAAAGACAAAGTTATGCCTCGATGAATTGATACAAAGTTCAAAAAAGTTGCAGCACTTATCAATGTTTTTATGCTGCATTTCAAACAAATGAGAAATTTGCACTTTGGTACGTGTTGCACACTATTTTTTCTACAACCATAATGTCCCCAAAACTTAAAATGTACATTTTATTTTAATTAAACACAACTGCGACAATTTTAGAATTTTTTAAAATTTATTTAAACATAATTAAACAAATCCCATTAATGACAAGGTTAATAAAAAGGAATTTGTTTGAATAAAATGTACATAGTAGTTTAGAAGTCATCATCATTAGGTCTTCAGTCCTGGAACTGGTTAGACGCGTACCATCATTGTTTCCTATTCTGAACTAACCTACAGATTTCCCTGAAATTTGCACAGTCTGCATCTCTAACTATCTGATCTAGGTCTACATCTATCTCTTTTTTCCCATCTCTGCTTGTAATATATCCCATACTATTCCCCAAAAATGCCTTAGAACGTATTCTGCCCTTCTATTTCTCTTATCTTTTCCCCAGATATCCTTGTTCCCCTACTATTTCTATAACCTATTTGTTATTATCTTTGTCTGTCCATGCTATCGTCCTCATACATCTGAAGCACAGCATTTCAAAAGGCTGCTACCGTTTTTCTGTCTGCGTTTCAGACTGCCCGTATTTCATAGGCATACTGTGCTGTGCTACATATGCTTTCAACAATTTTCTTCTTGTTCTATGTTTGTTGTCTTTCCTCCCAGGCGCTGTTCCTTCTTGTTAGATGCAGTTCAATCACTTTCTATTGTTTTACAATTATATACCCTATTTCTCCGACCTTCAGTGGTTGTGAAGGAAGGTAAGCAGCCTGTGGCTGTCAAGTTCCCCCAACACTTAACCATATATCGATTTAATATATTTTCCAATATATCTTTTCGCACAGTCATCATTAGTTGCAGATATTTCGCAACCACCAACTAGTTGTTTATACTAATCATCAGATTTATCTGCGCTTATTTTTTCGTCATTAGGTTTTCCATCTCAAAACTGGTTGAACACGTACCTGCACTTATTTATATTCTGAGCTAGCTTACCTAGTTCCCTGGAATTCTCACACAACATGTGTATACAGCTCGTTCCCCTTCTATTGTTTCCTAATTTTATGCCCTATTTCACCGAGATTCAGTGAAGGGGGTTAAGCGACCTGTGGCTACCAAGATCCCCCAACACTTAGACATTTGCCGAAGTAATGGTTTTCCAGTAAATCCTTTCACACACTTAAATTATTCGAGAATATTGCCCAACCAATTCTTGTAGTTACTGTAGTTCTTGTACTTACTTTGACCCTTTCCCTGGAACAAAAGCCCAGTTTACTAACCTGTTAGATTAGTATTTCTTGGTTTGTTTTATAATTGTAATTATATTGCTACCACCGCTGGCAACAGCATTGTATTGATAAATAAATAAATAAATAATCATCATGTTTAAGCAGTTATTTTTTCGTCATTAGTTTATCTATCTTGGGATTGGTTGGATGCGTACCGCCATTGATTTCTATTCTGGGCTAGCCTACACATCTCCCTGAAACCCCTACAGCCTACCTCTTTTACTATCTGTGTGCAGTAGTCTAACCTAGGTCTGCATCTGCTTCTCTTTTTTCCTATCTTTGCTTCTAATATATTCCGCACTATTCCCTCATGCCGTAGTATGTGGCCTATCATCTTATCTCTCCTCTTTTTTACCATTTTCCACATATTTCTTTCTTCCCATATTATTTTTAGTACCTTTGTCTGTCCATGATATCTTCATCATACGTCTGTAGCACCACATTTCAAAGGCTTCAACCTTTTTCTTGTCTGCTTCTCCTATTGTCCAGGCTTCACAGCCGTACAGTGCTGTGCTCCACACATATGTTTTAAGCAATCTTTTCCTTGTTTCTATGTTTGTGGTCTTTGAGCCACAGTAGTTGCTTTTTCTCGTTAAATGTAGCACGACCTTGTGCTAATCTTTGTTTTATATCTTTTGTGCTTTTCCCATCTTGCGTTATTTGGCTTCCTAGGTAGCAGAAATCCTTAACCTCTTGTAAGTTCGTGTTACATAATTGTATTCTTGTTTTTGATTTATTTTCCCCACCTTTGCATACTAGAACTTTAGTTTTAGTTTTGTTAATTTTCATACCGTATCCCTCTGTTAGAACCGTTTCCATTTCATTAAGAGCAGCTTCTAACTCTTCCTTGCTAGATGCTAATACCGCTATATCATCTGCAAATCTAAGCATATCAATTTTTGTCCCTGCATAGTAATTCCAAATGTCTTTCTGCATTTGACCTTATTCATTGCCTCTTCTATGTACAAGTTAAAAATCAATGGGGATAGGGCACATCCCTGTCTCACCCATTTCCTAATGTTTACTTGTCTACGTTCCTGCTCTAATTCTATTACTGCTGTTTGCTCTTTGTATAAGCTATGTACTATTCGTCTATCCCTATAACTCAGTCCAGTCTTTTTGAGTATTTCAAACATTTTTTTCCATTTTACATTGTCGAATGCTTTTTCCAGATCTACAAACCCTATATACACACACGCTTTCCCCTTTTTCTATTGTTTTCTCCATTATCACTCTCTGAGCTAAAATAGCCTCCCGTGTTCCACTGTTTCGCCTAAACCCAAATTGGTCTTCTCCTAGTATTTCTTCCGCCCGTTTTTCCATTCGTCTTTGGACAATTCTAGTTAATATTTTTGACACGTTTGCTGTCAAACTTATTGTTCGAAAATTTTTACATCTATCCGCGCATTTCTTTTTTGGTATAGTTTAGAAGTAACGATGGTAAAATTACTGCAGTTTTGAATTAGAATTGCTTTTTGATAACTTGAAACGTGTTGCAGATAAACTCGGAATAACTAATTCTATAAGTTTTATAATACACACGCATAATCGTTTCATACTATGATTTTCTTCCTTTAACAATCCACCTATTTCTATCTTATAATTAACTAAACTTTTCTACCTTTTTCATATTTGCACACGGTTTCATCAAGTTTCATCTCATATAAATTCTTTTCACTATTACACATAACTCATCGTATTATTGCACATTCCTCTCTAAGTTATCCTAATCTTAGAAAAATATGGGGTATAAAATTTTCATAAAGTTGTCCCAGCAACTACTCAGCTATACTATTTACGTCGAAAAAATTATGGTCTAGAATCTTTATATCTAGCCTACTTACATAACTTTCAATTACTCTGCATTAAATGCATAAACTTCAGTCTTAAATGGTTCACTATCAATAACTTCTAACTTATTTCACAATCCGTAGTAATTCTTCACTCTCTGTCTTTTAATTCATAAGATTTCTTCAGAAACGATTCTACCTCATTCTTCACTTCACCTGGACATTTAACAACAATTGATCTCTTATCTACATTATCTTCAAATTCTCTCTTAAAATAATTTACATTTATACTTTTAACTACCTCATCGTCTTTCATCTCAATAATTTCTTTCTTTTTCCTACGCTTCCAACTCTTTCTTACATCTGCATATTTGAATGAATGTTTTGACAAACCAAACGCTACTCCTCCATATTTATACATACACGATTTTACAAAACGATTTGACTCTTTAATCGCAATTATCCCAAACGAATTATTAAGATCTACGTTCCGAATTATTTGATCATTATTGAATTTTACTACCTTTATTCATCTTATTTTTAAGAGCTGCATGCACAGAATTTCCTTTATCTCTTTTTAACACCTGCAATTATACTATTTTCATCAGTTTTATCTATTATTTCCATCTCTTCAACATTGTTGCAATTTTACTTGTTTTGCGGCTCGCGGCAGTAATGCCGTGGCTGCAATGATAGGTTAGGTTACTGTTGGAAAATAGATATTATTATTAAAAACACAAATCACTTAACACGCATACCAGAACAGTTGTTCTAAAACTATTGCAGACTGTTCTGATATACGTGCTAAGTGATTTGTGTTTTTTAATAATAATATCTATTTCTAACAGTAATCTAACCTGCCATTGCAGCCACGGCATTACTGCCGTGAGACGCTGTTTTTCGTACTTACATTTTTGTTTTCACATATGACATCCGCCAGATGTTCATATTTTAGTTTGGGAACTGCATCGTAATTATGAATTAACTAGTTGGAGATTTACTCTTGAGGAACCGCCATGTACATATGGCCTCTATAAGGTAACATGGGATTTCTTTTAGTTCTTTCATCGCAATTCGTTGTCTTCTTCAATTGGCCAATGAATGTAAACATACATTTCTACTTGCTTCGCATGCACTCCAATCAAATTTGTATTTCGATGACTGTGGTGGTCAAAATCTTTCGACGGTCTTGGATTAACGTCATCGCCTTATTACTTTGTTACAATTAGGTTGTTTCGAATTACACAAGTGGGTAGCTAATAATAGCACAATTTTAGAAGGCATCCCGGCAGAACATGTTCGGTCAAATCCTCCAAGTTTTAACAGCGATTCAATTGTCAAAATTTTAGGCTTTCAATGGCATTCCAATCTAGACATATTTTCTTTTAAGGTCACGGCAGTTGACTCACCTTTTAAATGACAGTTGTGAAGGTTTGATATGCATGTGTTGAACATCACCATCTTTTACTAAATTACTGTGGTATATTGTGCAATTAAATTATAATTTTTACATCTATTTACATCTATTTTTACATCCTGGTTTCTCAAGTGTGCTTCAGTTTTAATCAGTAACTTACTTTAGAAAGTGTGTAAAAGTTGAATATTGTTAGTGATTTAAATTATTTACACTTCCATTATATTGGTTTATCAGTACAAACAATCTGCTCAACAAGTGCTACATACGCATAAACTTTAAAAATGGAACTGATAGACAGCAAATGTGTTAAGTGTAATTTTGAAGTTGATAATGATGAAAATCTTCAATACAACTGTGATATTTGCCACAGATTCATTCATAAAAAATGTTTTACTTTGACTGCCTCTGAAATGAAATGTATGCCTCTTCAGAAGCGAGCACTAAAATTAATTTGCTATATTTGTGTGAGCTTTGTTAAATCCATGCCTTCTTTCCATAATTTGCTATCTGAAATACAAAAAGATATTATTTATATAAAGCAAAACATAATTACCCAGACTATACCTGCAGCATCAATCCCCACCTATGCCAGTATTCTGAACAAGAAGTCAAATTCTGTACTACTTGTTAAACCGGTTAATGCGCAAGAGAGCAAAGTCACAGAATCTGCAATTAAAAAAGCAGTCAACCCCACAGATATTGGAATAAATGTATCTCAGATCAAGAAGGTTGCCAAAGGTGGTGTTTTAATAGGGGTTAATAACAAAGATGATCAAAAACTTCTGAAGGATAGTATCACTAATAAACTTGGTGACAAATACAAAGTTGCTGCTCCCACTTTAAGAAATCCTCGATTACGAATCTTCTACATTGACAATGATGATTTAGGCGATGACTTCGAATTGTTGCCAGAGAAATTGATAAAGCAAAATGATATTGAAACATCAGAAGCCTTTAAACTGAAAGTTGTTATAGTTCTAAAAAGCAAGTTTGCTAATAAGTCAACATTAATTCTTGAAGCTGATCCAAACCCACCGTAGTCTTTTACAACTAGGTAAAATTGCAATAGGTTGGTCACAAGTGCACGTGTCAAATCATCTAAACATTGTTCAATGCTACAAATGTTTGGGTTATCATCTTTATGCCCAAAGTTGCAAAGCTGATCAGTGTTGTGCTAACTGTTCAGGAAGTCACAGCTACAAAACGTGTAAGACTGACCAAATGGTGTGTATTAATTGTGTGAATACCAACAATAACCTTAAACTTACTTTAAATACTGACCACAAAGCTACAGACCCTTCTTGTCCATATTACGTAAAGTTGCTTGACAAATTAAATTCAAGAACTGACTATGGGCAACCATAGCAATTACAAAAGCTTAGTGATTTTACAATATGCCATATAAATATCAGGTCTCTTATTAGCTGCTTTGATGACTTCTGTGCTTTTATTGAAGAGAAAAATTTTAAAATTATTGCAATATCCAAAACTTGGCTCCCAGTTGATTTCCCCTCGACTTCAATCCCTATTCCTGGTTATTCTCTATTCAGAAAAGATTGACCCACTAAAGACGATGGTATCTGCTGTTACGTGCAGAGTAATATTTACTGTAAATTTATAGAACTAGGTATTGCAACCACTGGAGCACTGGAGCAATTATGGCTACAAACCTCTATAAAAAAAACTACATATGCAAATGGAGATATCTACAGACCCCCCTCTAGTCTGGTAACATGCTTAGAGGAGTTAGAACTTGCCTTATCTAAAGTATACCTAGAATATGATAAAATTATCCTAATTGGGGGATGTGAACATAAATCTCCTACTAAAGAGCAGCAATTTAAACTATTTTAACTCGATAATTTCCACCTATAATTTGATACAAACAGTTGAACTACCTACCCGAGTAACCGAATCAACTTCTACTCTATTAGATGTCATCTGCATAAGTGAAAATCTGTCGTACACAAGATGTGGCACCTACGACTTAATTCATATGTCTGATCACTAAATGGTATATTGCTGTTTACATATAAATTATGCCAAGTCCAACTCAAAAAGGATTACTTTAATCCAGAGGAATTTGCTAAAGATGCAACTGCTACCGAATGGGAGCAATGCTTAGATCCTGAAACTTTAGATGATAAAATAGTGCACCTTAATGACTTAATCACTTTACTTTTTGATAAAGATGCTCCCAAGTGCACCATAAATATTAAAATTAGTAATAATGTGGGGTGGCTGACTTACAATCTTAGACAAATGATTAAACTAAGAAATGCAGCTCACAAAAAATACATCAACACGCGGTAAGCAACTGATTATAACCACATTAAGTCCCTATATAATTACGTCACACAAGCCGTTAAAAATGAGAAACAAGCTTATTATAAGTATCAAATTTCAAGTAACAAACAATTTGAGAAAATTATGAAACTTTTTGAGAAAGCAAATATTCATCAAAAACCTAAAAACACGATTATTCTCAAGGATGAAAACCCCAATCTCATCAATGACTTTTTCATTAACAGTATCCCTTTATCTGTTATTGCAGGTAAAACTCAGACCTTCTTCGCAAACCACAAGCATTCCTTAATAACTGAAGAACTAGTGTTTCATAGTATAAACCAAGATGACATTAGTTACTGGTACTCTGGTTTAATAAACAATACACATCAAAACTTGTCCATGACATGGTTGTGAATCAACAAATTTACCAAAAGTACCACCTTACTAAATCCTTATATTGCTAACCTAACAAATTACATCTCTAACATCAGGTTAGCTTTTTCACTTAATATTCAAGAAAAATAATTCCCGTCTGGTCATAAATACCAAACGTTAGGAAGATAATAAGATAAAACAAGATCTCAAGTTATTATCAAAGATAATAGGTAAGATAACGCGATATTAAACTAAAGTTATTACTAACGGTAATCGGTAAGATAACGATATTAAACTAAGGTCATTATCCAAGATAATAAATAAGATAAAGATATTAAATTAAGTTATTATCAAAGATAATATATAAGATAACGATAGAGTGGCTCCGTGGAGCCGTTAAATGGGAATTACTCGTACCCCCTAAAAAGAGCAACCTGTGAAGCGGGCCCGTTTGCAATAAACGGTACGAGGGACCGTCAAAGGCATTTGGGTGCATCCCTGCACCCGGCGTTAATTGATATCGGTGAGATAATCACTCGATATCCATACGATATATAACAATACTTATATATTCATGCACTCACACACTCATACATACCTACACTGTTAGCGACCATATGCGTTGACAGCGACACTGCATGACCTCACGAAAGATTCCCAGAGACGTGGTCCGGGTGTCTGTGAAAACCCTCCGCGCAACCACACGGTGACTGACGGAAATGAAAAGACAGTAGAAATAGGAACGGTAGAAAGAGGGAGGTGGGTATTTGGAATGCATAAGAGGCACTTCCAGGTAGAAAAAATAGAGGAAGGGCTCGCATTGAGCTAAAGAGACAGAAAAGGTGGATAGCAAAGCGCTACTCAACCAGCCAATGTAGTCAGTAGCTCGGAGTGAGAGAAAATCACTCTTATGTGGTAGACGGGTGTTCCGGGACGAGAACAGGTCCACCGAAGGAAAGATAAGGCATAAACGGAGACAGCAGGATACGCAAAAGTAGAGTTTTTGGACAAGCGTCCGAGAGAAGGTAGAGAATTGTCCCTGTTAAAACACAGATCGGTCTTAAAGACGACCTGCGATATTAATCCGACGAGTTAAGGTATATCATAAGTTAACAAAATTCACTAGACTCTTAAGAGAACTAGTACAATCATTTTCCTAACGAGTGCATCCACTACGATAAGAAAATCAGACAAAAGTTGACACAACAACTTAAAAGTATCACTACCAATACAATCACACGAAAACAAACTGTATCAAGGTAATTTTTAAAACGGTAACACCCTAAACACACAAAGATGCCTAATTATAAGCAGTTAAATACAGACACACTGTCCCAATATGCTAAAATAACCGAGAATTTAATAAGATATCCATAAGAAGCGATAGCGCCTCCCCACGAAGTTCAATAAAAAACAACGAAAAAAATGATCATAAGTTATGGTGATTTAGTAGGAAAAGAAACAAATAATGGTATAGTATAATGTGGGCGACTGTAATAATTCAGAGGAAAAACCCATGGAATAGAAAATCCTAGTTTTTTGCGACTTGAAAATGAACTATTTCTTACAATGGCATAGGCCGCGTCTTCTATGTGAGTCCAAAGAAGAAAGCATCCACTCTAACATCAGCTCAAACCAATCATAAAAATTCAATGAGTTATTGCAACCAAAGTTACGACAATTACCACACAATTAAACGATGTAAGAAAAATACTAAAAACCAAATAATATGTTATAGAAAAAGTTTGAGGATTAATTAAATGAAACGACAGAGTTATATTGGGGGGGTCTAAAGAATAAAGTGATATATAAGTAACGGTAAATTCAGGGGAAAAGTCAATCAGAAGCAAAAAGGTTTAAGGTAAATAAGTTAAACCTATAAGAGGTAGGCGCATAAGAGAAGGAATAAGTAATTAAAGATACCAATTGATGGTGAGAACAAAAAATATTAGGTAAATCGTTAGGGGAATGGAACGTGAACAACTTAACTAGCATTTGGGTCAGCAGAGAATGGCTTAAGGTCTTTAATATGCCACCTTCCTTGGCGTTTTCCTTCAGCGTCTTGAAGTTCGTAGATAAGTGGACTAACGACACGAGTGACCTTACAAAGAATGAATTTAGGGGCTAATTTTGAGGAAATTTTCTTAGATGCATCCGATAAGACAATTCTTTTTCCAAACTTGATCGCTTAAGGCGAAGGAAATATTTCGTTTACGTAAGTTTTAGTGGTCCTTACTCTTTTCGTAAGCTTTTAACAAATTTTTTCTAACGTCGTTAAAGATAGAAGGTAATGATTGTTGGTCTTTGTCCCAGCGTACTTTATCGTCAAATTCAATTATGTTAGAATCGTCCGGCACTAAACCATAATAAATCCCATCGATTAGGGTATATCTTCCAAAAACAAGAAATGACGGAGTGAATTGGGTTGCTTCGTGTTTAGATGTACGCAAAGCTTGAGCAGTTTTAAAAATATTTTCATCCCATGTAGTATGGTCTGAATCAATATAGGAAGAGATAGCGGTAATTATAACTTTATTTACTCTTTCGGTAGGGTTTACTTGAGGATGGTATTTTGCGTTAAACCAAATTTTGAAAATTCTGAAAATCTTTAGAGATAAATTGTGCCCCATTATCACAAAGAATAATCTGAGGAACACCGAAGATAAGAAATACATTTTGCTCTAGAAATTTAATTATAGCAGCAGATGTAGTTTTACGTAAAGGTTGCACCATAACAAATTTAGAAAATCGGTGACAACTAAAAGATATTGGTTACTTTTTTTCGATTGGGGGAGAGGTCCTAATAAGTCAAGCGATATTAATTGAAAGGGATAAGATACACGTTTAAAGTTACCCATTAAGCCAGGACGAGCGTCTTGTGAGCTCTTATGAGAACCACAAATTTTACAGTTCCTAATATAGCGACAGACAGATTGTTTTAGTGTGGGCCAATCATATAATTCAGATATTTTAGCGAGAGCTTTTGTAACACCAAGATGGGCAGCTATGGGATCATCATGACATAATTTAAGCACTTCACTGCGGTTAGCGGTAGGAACGACAAGTTTCCATTCAGGGATGTTAGATATTTTATGAGGTGAAGAAGATACAAATTTATATAATCTATTGTTGGTTACACGAAAGGTAGGAAATTTATCGGGATTTTCAGAAACTTTTTTAATCATATTAAGATACCAAGTATCAGGAATTAGATTTGGAAGGTTAAGAGAAACGACATCACGAGATAAGGCATCAGGTACGATATTTAATTTGCCAGGCCTATGCCTAACGTCAAAGGTGAATTGAGAGATACGCAAGTTCCATCTTGCCAAACGACCTGTGGGTTGTTTTAAGTTATTTAGCCATGTGAGGGCTGCACAATCAGTAATTACGGTAAAATGTGCACCTTCAACATATCCTCTAAATTTTTCGATGCCAAAGATAACTCCCAATAATTCTCGTTCGGTAGCTGAGTATTTTTGTTCGGCAGAAGTTAAGGCGCGACTTGCATAGGCGATTGGGTGTTCTAAGCCTTTGCTCAGCTGGAACAACATTACACCTAAACCAGTAAGTGAGGCATTGGTTTGTATATAAAAATTTTTCACCGAAATTGGGCGAGATTAAGATAGGTGCTGAAGTGATTAACGTTTTAATTTGCTCGAAAGCTTGTTGAGATTCTAAATTCCACTCGATAGTTTGGGACTTCTTTTTATTTTTAATTAAAGCGGTAATGGGGGCAGATATAGTTGAAAGATTGGGTAGAACGATGCGATAATAACTAATCATTCCGATTAAACGTTTGATTTCGGTAACAGTTTTTGGTGTTTTGAATTTAGTAATAGCGTCGACTGTAGCAGGATCTGCTCGTAGACCAGTTCCATCGATAATAAAACCAAGAAATGTAAGGGACGAACAACAAAATTGACATTTTTCCCAATTTATCTTAAAACCTGCTGCATTTAAGCGTTCTGCAACTTCATTTAATGTGGTGATATAACTAAAATATCATCTAAAAATGCAAAGGCACGTTCCTGATGTAAGATAGGACCTAATGTTTAATCTATAGTACGTTGTAGGGTTTGTGGTGCGTTACAGAGACCAAATGGCAAAAAATTATATTCGAAAAGGCCTCGGCCTGGAACACAAAAAGCAGTTTTTGGGCGGGAAGGTAAGTCGAGGGGTATCTGATAAAAAGCTTGTCTAAGATCGATAGATGAGATAAATTTTGCGTTTCGAAGCCGGCTTAAAATTGAGTTAGTTCTTGGTAGAGGGTAAGCATCAGAGACAGTTACAGAATTCAACTTTCTGCTATCAAAACAAACACGCCATTCGTCATTTTTCTTACGAACTAATAATACGGGAGACATCCATGGTGAATTTGAGGGAGAGCTAACACCAGATTCTAACATTTTATCTATTTCGGAATGCAAATGCTTTTGTAATGCAGGCGATAACGGATATTGACGTTGCTTAAAAGGGAGGGCATCACCTGTAGAGATAACATGTGTTGCAATAGTCACGCAACCAAGTTCAGAGGTATTAAGTTTACGAAATTTGTCGATTGTAGAGTTAAGAATTACATTTTGGGAAACGGTAAGAGAAATTTGATTAGATATTCCTGCAGATGCACAGGAATTTGTTTTAAGGGAAGTTTGCCACGAAAAATCTTGGAAATAAAGCGATAAATTAAAAAGTTTAGAAAAATCTACACCTAGTAGGAATGGATAAGCTAATGTCGGTACTATCAAAAACGGAACTTCACGTTCAAGTGATTCTACTCGAATTTTTAATTTAAAGGAACCCGTTACATGTATTTGATTATCGTCAGCTAAATTTATGGAAGTTTTTTCGGGAGCAATTTGAATTTTAATATTTTGTTTAGATAATTGTTGTAGACCTTCGTTGTTTATAAGGGAGCATGAGGAACCTGTGTCCAGTAAAGCTATTACATTTAAGGAACCAATCGAGATGGGTAAATGTGGGCGATTATCGAAAGGTTTTTTAACAAGTTGTAAGGCAGCAGACTTTTTATGGTAAAAGGAATTAACGGTTTGTAGCCAATTCGACCATTCTGACGGGGTAGTATAACATAATTCTTTTAATGAAGGCAAGGCATTTTGTAAATTCAAAGAAGCGATATTATTGTTAGATATATTTAATAAAGGTACAGCGTTAGAGGTAGTTTTATGCTTTAAATTTATTGACGTCTGGGTCCGTTAAATGGTTGGTGTTGAGGACGATTTTGATTCTTTGAGATATTCACGCCCTGGGTAGGAATATTTCGACGAAAGTTTCCCGATACGTTAGAATTACAATTCGTACAGTTAGATTTATAAATATTAGCGCGACCACAGCCATAACAAAAAATATTTTTGGGATATGTGCAAACGTTGTAGTTATGTCCACTTTTCTTGCAATTCCAACAGGTAAGTGAGTTATTTGTTGAGGTAGAAGGAATATTAAGGGTAGATACTTTATGAGAAGATTGAACTTGACGCGCTAAATTGGGTTCTAATAGGTCAGATTGTTTTTCTGTAGAAGGACGGTATTTATCCACCCGCAACTTTACTTCTTGGAGCGAACGACATAAATCTTTGAATTGAGGTAAAGAAGAAATGTGTTGTAACGCTAGACGTTCGGAAAAATAGGGATTTAAATTTCTACGCAACTGATCGATAATTTCAAATTCTGAAGGTTTATTATCAAGTCTACTATATAAAGCTTCTATTGAGGTAATAAAGGAAATTACAGTTTCGTCAGGTCCTTGGGTTCGATTTCGTATCTCATTCCAAAGGTCGGTAATATAACCATGCGGTAAAAAGTCCCGTTTTAAACACGTAAGTAATTCCTCCCAGATAGAAATCTGAGCTCTAATGTTACGATACCAGATTAACGCGGAATCGGAGAATAATTCACCCGCTGAAACAAATAAATCTTCATCTGTGCAATTCCGAGAAATTCTGAAATCATTGATTCTATCAAGAAAAGACATTAAGGAAATTTTGGGGTCAAAACTCTGAAAAGTTAAACCCCATTTATAAACAGGTATAGATTTTCCCAATGGTGGAGCTTGAGAAATTGCGAGATTTGATAAAGGTAGATATATATCTGTGTCTGCATTTGGATTAAGTCTATCAAGAACTATTCTTTCAAGTAACAAAATATCCGATAAAAATAAACATTCGTTGCTTAAGGTGAATTATGCGGAAACAACACGTTTTAATTCAATTTCACTTGGGCCGGGATCAATTTTGTTTATTATAATAGTTATATCTTCAAGGGATTGTTTAATTTCAGACATATTTTGAGTTAAATCGGAAACGATTACTTTCGAAATAGGTAGGCCTTTTGCTTCTTGCGCTAGTATAGCTTTAAGTTGCAATCGTCTATTATTTTGCGTAGATGCGGGTTTAATATTTCTACATTCGATTTCGTAAATCAGCTCCAAAGACTTAAGGTGAATAATATTCATTTTGAGATAATATTTGAGACAACAAAATGTACAAAATTTAAGATACTATAGTAAGTCACAAGATAAATGGTATACCAAACTTCAATTGGTTACGTTAAATTTATTTGAAAGCAAAATCTTCTTTAAAAAGGCATTTGTAGGTTACAACTGTTTAAATTACTAAGGAAACACGTTTAGAACGGTATCAGAGCAAGATAATGTTTAAGAAAACAAATACAACAAGATTAGGTTAAAATAACGCTTTAAAAGACATACTAAAAACTCAGTTAATTAGAAAATCTATATTTCGAGATCGAATTTTGTTATGTAGGTAATTGTAATTTACAATTAATTATTTAGGTTATAAAAAGACACTCAAAATTATAGAAAGATACATTATATGTGTTAATTAAACGGTAGCTTTAAAAATTAATCCAAAAACAAATTAAGATAAGTTAAAAAAATTTCAAAAATAAAGTGATTATTCTAACTGCATTTTACAGCATTTTTTTTTTAAATTTCACTTTTCCTTCATAATAGGTAGAAAATAAGCTGTTTACTTATAATTAAAAATACTTACATTCAAAATTATATGATGCAAACACGTATGTAAATGAGGTTATATTATACTGTATACACTGCTGAAGGAAAACACTTTTAATTCCATTTCAAAAACAAACCAATCACACATTTAAGACAATTCAAGTTAGGAAGGACACCACTTTTAAAGTTACAGGAAAATTAATTGGACTACAATACATTGTTAAAAAAAAATATATAGCATAAATTTCAATAGTCAATAAGGCGGATTATATTAAATCATCATATAACAGCTGTCATGTCATCTTAGGTAGCTCTACCTCTTTCAGAGGTACCACAATACATTTTTATGAGTAATAGATAATAAAAAAAAAGATAATTATATTTTCTTTAAATGAAAAAGCTACAGATATCGTTAATTAATACATTATAAGGCATAAAACCAATCAGAAAACACTCATATACAACCAAATACCCGTCCCGTAAACGCGGCACATGCGACACAAAAGATAGTTGGTAACGATATTACCTAATGTGGAAATTAACACGCCAATTGTCAATGACGTCACACAATATGCAACTTATTGCAACACCTTTTCAAATTTCTAAATTATATTATAAAAACCCCCCTCGGGGTACACACGTGAATAGGTAAAGCTTCCTTCAGAATTACTTCCTGATGGCGGCTCGTGGCTTCCTTCAGGATTACTCCAGGCTAGCGGCTCCGTGGACTCGTTATTTCTCGGGTCGTGGATCTTGTACCAGGTTGTATCCAGATTCGTTGGTCTTCTTCCTATGTAGAGGTAACGATAAGGAACGGGTTCAGAAACGACAATCAAAAAAGGCAAAGGGAATCTACAAAATGCAAAGATACGATACGATACCAGACCAACCACTCCTATTCACGTTTCAAAGGCAAGTCCTTCCGTCTTCCAGAAATTTCCCACTCTCTTTACCGCCACACGCGTCGGCGCGAAGTCTCGCGCAACGCACTTCTGAAGTGACGGAAATACGCGCAACAAGTCTTTTAAATTTATGGCGCGAAATTCCCGCACTTATTTATTTTAACATTTATTTTAAAAATCTCTAGTGCCAAAATTTTCGGCACGTAACAACATATGTCTTTTTGTTTGACTTGCAACCAAGGTCCTTCATATTGCAGTAGCTTCGAATTTATCAACAGATTATTTTCTAGCCGCGTTACATCACTTCATTTAACACCGTGGTAGCTGTTCTCAGATCACCTGTGACACTGGCACTAACTTTTTCGGAACCAACAAAGAGCTCATTTCACATATGCAGAAAGTCGCGAAGGATGAAGCAATTACCCAAAGTTTTCACCTTTGGCTTAGTAGAGAGCGGTTTCAAAACCGTTAAAACTCACCTCCTTCGGGTTATATGCATGCAAATCCTTATTTACGAGAAATTCAATACTGTTTGCAAACAGGTCAAAGCATTACTCAAATCGCGTCCTCTTTGTAGCATATCAACGGACCCTAACGATCTAAGTGTTCTTTAACCTGTACATTTTTTAACGGTTGAGCCGTTTACCGTACCTCTGCATGCAGATTTGAGTTACTTGCAAATTTCTAGATTGTCTAGATGGCAGTTATTTTAACGCTTTCATCATGATTATTAGAAGCGTTGGCACAATGAATACCTTCATAATTTACACTAACGTAGTCGGTAAAACAAAACCCGCCCTCTCGAATCCTCAACTATCGGCACCTTGGCGCTCATATAGGAGAACACTACTCCCCCTTTACATTGGAAACTGGGTAGAATTGTCGCTCTGCACCTGGGTCGTGATAACATTGCACATGTTGCGACAGTTTACACTACTCTTTCGGCCAATACAAAAGGCCAATGGTACAGCTCTGTGCCTTGCCTACGTAATAATCTATTAGTTTTAATTTTCTTGTATATAGGTTTCCTTTGAGCATGTTGAAATCTGTATAAGTTTAATCTTATTGCTTTTGTTTTGTATATATATTTAGTTCATATTATAGTTAAAAAATTGCCCATTTTAGGTAATTTTAGTGAGCAGTATGTTTCGTCCCTAAACCCTTACACCTTTGCCTTTTTCCTCAAACAATGGGGTATTAGAGTGAGTGCTAGGTGGTAACTCGTTTTACGTGCATAGTTTTTCATAAAACATGTGAGACTTCTCGTTCGGTCGTCGCAGAGTGAACACACCAATGCACTTTTGAGTACATCGCAAGCTTTCGTTCGGCTACAGTGTGCTTCGTCATAGAACACGCTATCGGTAAGAACATGATTGTGTGCATGCAATATTGTTACAATCATTTGATTTTCCAAGTCATCATTGAGTGGTCCTTTTCTATCAAGCATTCATTTTGTATATTATCAAATATTCACTAATATCAATCTGCAGACGCTTCCTTAATTAATCCGTACGCATCATATAAATTTTCATATTGGCTTAATTTTATATATATATATATATATATATATATATATATATATGTATATATATATATATATATATGTATATATATTGTTACGTTCATTTTCGGCAATAATTAGTTACTTTGTTTACAATAATTTTCAACTCAAATCCTTTGCTGATTAATTATCTGGTAATCTAAATTCTATGTCCACGGTTAAATAAAGGCGTCGATTCATAATTAAAAAGAAATACGCTGGTTAATAATCTTCAACTAAAATTCACTTTGCCTCTAAAACGAAACTTTATTCGATAAATTAAATATCCTGTATATTTTACGTGGTAAATACTTCCACTAATTAATAATAACTTCTACTTTCCAGAATTCCCTAACGTAAAGTTTACGCTGTACTCAAATAGTCGATAACGTGTTCCAAGTATCTGATAATTGCTTCGTATGTGTTTTCCGTCGGAAGAATTCGTCGAATTAAAGCTGCGTATTTTCCCAATATAAATTGTGTTTTTCCAGGTTAATTCTGAATAGAAATACTACTTTGAACTCTGGTCGGTGGCTGAACAAAATTGATTTTATTTGCTTTCCAATCTACGCAACGGAGACACGTGTAGGAATGTTTGGTTGTTTCCGTTTTTTGTTATGAAAATCGCGCACGCAATACGGCGTGGTAGTATATAGGGTTTTTAAAAAATTGTATTTTTCGTCGAAATTAAATTAATTTTTACTTGTAATTGCTATAGCTTCTTCCGGTAGCCTTAAGCCACGATGAATGGTCGTCCCTTGCTGTAATGGGAGGCCAAGTGCGTTATTTCTGGGGGTAAGCTCTCCTACTTGTTGCCGTGGACCAGCTAGTGACTCAACGCCGACGTCAGCAACTTCGAGGGTGAGTGTTTTCTTTCTCCATCATTTACGATTGGGACCATATGGGTTGGGATTTTCGGTTTAAGCTCATGCATTCCTAAATTTAATCCGTTTAGACGACAATTAGTGAATTAGTTTGAGATTTATTGACACTATATGAATGCATTGCTATTGGCTTTAAATACCTAAGAGTGTACAACTTATTAAAGTGAAAATGATTTGAAGGCTTGCTGACACGTTTGAATATGTTGTTGCTATTAGATGTATATATTTAGGTTTAGATTTACCATGCTGATTTACAGCTGTTAGTTTTAGAGGGGTAATTTCGCTTAATTTTGTTTTTGTTGAAACTCAATCTAGGGAGTAACCTAAAGCCGCAGCTCACCATTTAAAAAAAAAAGATGTTCTTTTGGTTGACACTTTTTCTTGGATTTAGTGTGTAATTATTTATTGCGTGTACATATTGTGTTTAATTATATGTTTCTTTTTTTTGATATGTTGTGTTTTGAGTATGAATGAGTGTATGTAATTTTCTTTCTTTATTTCAGGCCTCCCTTAATTTTTGTTGTAGGTATAATAACCCGCCCACTCGCCGATTGAGCCCGGTCCATTTCTTTCTTTTTGTTTTTTTCTAGGCTACTTCAATGCACGTAGCAATATATATGTCGAATCGTTATATAATGAACGTGTGTAATTAAAGACGTTGATGGTAGTAATTCGTGGGATTGTCGTTCGTAACCAAAAAACAATTATTATGAAATAATCATTTATTGTGACATCTACGTTTTGACTTATATAAAGTCTTTATTAAGATCTATATATATATATATATATATATATATATATATATACTGCGAGTTGTAAATTGTCAAACTTTAAAATGTAAAAACTGGAAAGAGGGGTATGTGTTCAGCATAAGAATGCTACGAGTACGTAGTGGTAGCTAGAGCTGATACGCAACTGTTCCCAGCGCTGAACGCAACCAATATAACCGCAAAGTACAGAAAATTAAGTAACTAATTCATCAGTTCTCGATACTAAAACAATATGAAAAACTACAAGCTCTAATTAATATCGTATTTTTTACTAGGTGAATAGTAGATGGTTCTTCTAGATAATGTTTTTAATGTATTGAAAGGTTAATCACAAAGTTTTTTGAGTTTATTCGAACACCTGATTCCAACATCCTTTTGATCAACCAATCAGAACAGCGAGAATGTATTCAGAATTTTTTAAAAACACTATTCAACCGATACTCGTATTTGTAGTTATCTCAGTGTTAATTTTGTTCCCTATGAATCAAGCTTGTAGAGCTTGTTACGTTCATTTTCGTAAATAATGAATTAGTTATATACAATAATTTTTATCTTAAATTATTTTGGCGTTCAACACAAAAATTAATTCCGTTAATTAAAAATAACCCTTTCGTGTATTAAAATTTGTATTGTAATTAATAATAAATATCCTATCTATGTCAGTTGATAAATCTTGGTGCTTCATTCGAAAAATAAATATCCTTTCTAAGAATTTCGTCCCGTGGAATTTACGCCTTAATTAGATAGGCGACTTTCCAAGTATTTTAATAATTAAATGCTGGTGTGTTTTCCCTTTTTTAAAGAATTCCGCGAATTTATTTTAATAAAATTAGGGTTTTCCTCTATTTCGAATGGACCTGCACCTTGCCGAAGTTCTAAATTACTAGAACAGGTGAAATGGTTTGCGTGTTCTAATGAGCTAAAGAGCCAAACTACAGGTCCAACCAAAGTACTAGGGTCGTTAGTGGGGAACTAGACTAAGACAGGTCCCCGAAAGAGGGCAGCGGCTCTTTCGGTACTTAGATTGGCAGAGACCATAGGGGTCGGTATGGCAGTCTAAGACACACTACCGCGATGTGGAAGGCAACGGAAACCACCACATTATCTCCCAAGTACACAGCGTACTTAAATTGTAACAAACATGATGGCATTCTCTGGGGTAAAGATTCCGGAGTTAAAATAGTCCCCATTCGGATCTCCGGGAGGGGACTACTTCGGAGGATGCGATCGGAAAGTTAAAAATAAGAGTCGGGAACATTCTGCGAGTCGGAGCGTGGAATGTTAGAAGTATGAAGCAAGTAGGTAAGCTAGAGAACCTAAAAATCGAAATGAATAGGTTATCACTAGACATAGTAGGGATCAGCGAAGTTCGGTGGCCAGAGGCGGGGATTTTGGAGTGGAGACTTCAGGGTAATTCATACAGGAGCAGAGGACGGAAATTTGGGTGTGGGGATAGTTATGCGAAAAGATAGGATACTGTGTAGAAAATTACTTACAAAAGAACGAAATAGTACTCATGGTTAGATTAGAATCTAAACCGGTAAACACAGTAATAATACAAGTATACATGCCCACCTCTAGCAACAGTGACGAAGAGGTAAAGCCATCTACAAAGATATCAAAGACATATTAAGATACGTAAAAGGACATGAAAATTTAATAATTACGGGGATTTTAATGCTGTGGTAGGTGAGGGTAGGGAAGGAGCGGTAGTAGGTTTATTTGGTTTAGGCACGAGAAACGACAGGGGAAATAGGCTGGTAGATTTTGCGACAAGAACAATTTAATCATCACAAACACATTATTTCAACATCATGCTAGAAGACGATATACGTGGAAGATGCCAGGAGATATAGGACGATATCAAATAGATTACATTCTTGTTAGACAACGGTTTAGGAATCAAGTAAAAGACTGTAGACGCTACCCAGAAGCAGATATAGATACTGACCATAACATCGTAATTATGAAGGCCGCACTTAAATTTAAAAATCTGAAAAAAAGGAACGGAAAAAGGCACTTGGACTTAGAGAAACTAAAAGATAAAGATATTCAAGTAAGATTCGAAAAAAAGTCAAATGAATTGCTGAATGATATCGGGAAAATATCTGAAACTTAGGAAGTTGAAACAGAATGGAATAACATTAAATCCAGCCTAGATATGGCGGCCAGAGATATTTTGGGGTATACACAAAAAGAAAATAAGAAACCATGGATAACAAAGGATATCGTGAATTTAATAGAAGAAAGACGAAAATACAAAAATAAATCAGACGAAACAGGAAAACAGAGATACAAAGCCATAAAATGGGAAATTATTCGAAAATGCAGGAAAGCTAAAGAACAATGGATTGATGAAAAGTGCAAAGAAGTACAAACTAAGATGGAAATAGGAAAGACAGACGAAGCATACAAATTAATTAGAATGAATTTTAGGGATATAAAACCGTATAGCAAAAATATAAGGGACGCACAAGGAAACGCCATTATAGAAAACGTAGAGAAAGTGAGTAGATGGCAAGAATATATAGGGAATTTATATGCAGGAGAGGAACTAACTGCATTAGAACAGGAATCAGACATTGAAAATGATGACTTGGGATATCCTATACTTCGAGACGAGTTTGAATTAGCATTAAAGAGTCTGAAAAATGGTAAGGCGCCAGGTACAGATAAGGTGCAAGCAGAAACTTTAAAAGCCGCTGGACAAGCAGTAACAGAACGTCTCTTCCAACTTGTAAGCTATATGTATGAGACAGGCGAGATACCCAAAGATTTCAAACGTAGCATCATAGTAACTATAGCAAAAAAGAAAGGCACGGATAGATGTGAAAATTTTCGAACAATAAGTTTGACAGCACACGTGTTAAAAATATTAACTAGAATTGTGCAAAGACGAATGGAAAAACGAGCTGAAGAAATACTAGGAGAAGACCAATTTGGGTTTAGGCGAAACAGGGGAACACGGGAGGCTATTTTAGCTCTGAGAGTGATAATTGAGAAAACAATAGAAAAAGGGGAAAGCATGTATATAGGGTTTGTAGATCTGGAAAAAGCATTCGACAATGTAAATTGGAAAAAAATGTTTGAAATACTCAAAAAGATTGGAATGAGTTATAGGGATAGTCGAATAGTACATAGCTTATACAAAGAACAAACAGCAGTAATAGAATTAGAGCAAGAACGTAGAGAAGTAAACATTAGGAAAGGGGTGAGACAAGGATGTGCCCTATCCACATTGATTTTTAACTTGTACATAGAAGAGGCAATGAATACTGTCAAATGCAGGACGACATTTGGAATTACTATGCAGGGACAAAAAATTGATATGCTTAGATTTGCAGATGATATAGCGGTATTAGCGGCTAGTAAGGAAGAGTTAGAAGCTGCTCTTAATGAAATGGAAACGGTTCTAACAGAGAGATACAGTATGAAAATTAACAAAACTAAAACTAAAGTTCTAGTATGCAAAGGTGGGGAAAATAAATCAAAAACAAGAATACAAGTATGTAACACGAACTTACAAGAGGTTAAGGATTTCTGCTACCTAGGAAGCCAAATAACGCAAGATGGGAAAAGCACAAAAAATATAAAACAAAGATTAGCACAAGGCCGTGCTACATTTAACAAGAAAAAGCAACTACTGTGCTCAAAGACCACAAACATAGAAACAAGGAAAAGATTGCTTGATACATATATGTGGAGCACAGCACTGTGCGGCTGTGAAGCCTGGACAGTAGGAGAAGCGGACAAGAAAAAGGTAGAAGCCTTTGAAATGTGGTGTTACAGGCGTATGATGAAGATATCATGGACAGACAAAGTTAAGAACGAAGAGGTACTAAAAATGGTAGGGGAAGAAAGAAATATGTGGAAAACGGTAAAAAATAGGAGAGATAGGATGATAGGCCACATACTACGGCATGAGGGAATAGTGCGGAATATATTAGAAGCAGAGATAGGAAAAAAGAGAAGAAGAGGCAGACCTAGATTAGACTACTGCACACAGATAGTAAAAGATGTAGGCTGTAGAGGTTTCAGGGAGATGTGTAGGCTAGCCCAGAATAGAAATCAATGGAGGTATGCATCCAACCAATTCCAAGATGGCTAAACTAATGACGAAAAGATAACTGTGCTTAAACATGATGATTATTATAAGTAACTACAAGAATTGGTTGGGCAATATTCTCGAATAATGTTAAGTGTGTGAAAGGATTTACTGAAAAAACATTATTTCGGCAAATGTCTAAGTGTTGGGGGATCTTGGTAGCCACAGGTTGCTTAACCTCCTTCACTGAATCTCGGTAAAATAGGGTATAAAATTAGAAAACAATAGAAAGGGAACGAGCTGAATACACATACTCCTGAAAAGAAGAAAAGAAGAAAACCACCAAAAACGCAAAATCAAAGTAGCTGCTTATATAACCCTACATAAAAATAACTGAGTTGCAAACGAATCCCTTACTTTCAGTAAACAATGGATTCCATTATTAAAAGAAATAACAAATGAAAATCAAATGCCCACAATATCTAGGTAGCATTGCAAGTTTTTCCTGGGTATTCCTTGCAATATTAACATGAAATACAGCCTACATACATGATTTCTATTTATACATAAAATAACTAATTACATAAAAATAAGCATATTAACAATCCTTGTAAAACAGCATTGGTATCTGACAAGTATAAATCCACAATAAGGTTACCTCAAAACCATATACAATCTCCGTTGAACAGTATTGGTATCTGACAAGTGTAAACCCGCCATAGGGTCGCCTCAGATCCATATACAATCTTCATAGAACAACATTGGTATCTGACAAGTGTAAACCCGCCATAGAGTCGCCTCAGAATTATGTTAAAATCTACCAAAGAGGTAACTTAAATCATAATGAATTTTCCCCCTCAAAATAAATATTAAAAACGACTACTTAAGCCTTTCAATAATGCAATCGCACACTTCTTTAATAACCATCCTCTCAATTGTATAAATAGAAACATGTTAAAAAATGTTTTCCAATTCCAAGTTATTGAATGTATATGAAATTCACCAATAAAAATTAATCAGCTGATTTCACGTTAAGCGTATTGGCTACCTAAAGAAAGCCAATCACAGGTCGCAACACAAATTGAAGGTAATCATTCTGTTAAACTTTAAAAATTTTTGCTTAGTATACTCAAACCAAATATTTCAAACATCAATAAATCAAAGTCACCTTCAATTTATGTCATAATTGTCAAACTTGAAGTTTTTATTATTATTTTGACAACGATCCTAGGTCATGGATCGAAACGTAAATAAAGTTGATTTTAAAAACTATGAGTGGTTTAATTCCCAAAGAAGGTTAACCTGAATACACATGCTGTGTGAGAATTTCAGGAACTATGTAGGCTAGCTCAGAATATAAATAAGTGCAGGTACGTGTCCAACCAGTTTTGAGACGGAAAACCTAATGGCTGCGAAATACCTGCAACTAATGTTGACTGTGCGAAAAGATAAATTGGAAAATATATTAAATCGCCAAATGGTTAAGTGTTGGGGATCTTGGCAGCCACAGACTGCTTACCTCCTTCACAACCATTGAAGATCGGAGAAATAGGGCATAGAACTGTAAAACAATAGAAAGTGATCGAACTGCATCTAATAAGAAAGATACATCGCCTATGAGGAAAGACAACAAACATAGAATAAGAAGAAAATTGTTGAAAGCGTATGTGTGAGCACAGCACAGTATGCCTATGAAATATCGGCTAGTCTGAAACGTCAGACAGAAAAACGGTAGCACCTTTTGAAATGATGTGCTTCAGATGTATGAGGACGATAGCATGGACAGACAAAGATAATTACAAATAAGTCTACAGAAATAGTAGGGGAACAAGGATATCTGTGGAAAAGAAATAGTAGGGCGGAATACGTTCTAAGGCATTTTGGGGAATATGTGATATATTACAAGCAGAGATAGGAAAAGAGGTAGATGTAGACCTAGATCAGACAGTTATAGATGCAAACTGTGCATATTTCAGGAAAATCTGTAGGTTAGTTCAGAATAGGAACAATGATGGTACGCGTCTAACCAGTTCTAGGACTGAAGACCTAATGATGATGAGGGTTTTCCTGGTTTATTTCCTTGCTTTGGTGCTTAAACAAATGTAACAATTCATTTACTGTTCGATTAGCGACCAGAAAACACGTTGTTTTGTTTCGCTCGTTTTCTTGATGCGAATTTCCGGCACGCATTATTTAGCGTGGTGAGTATATGGAGTTTATATATAAAACAATACGTTTCGGTTTCATTAAATTAATTTATTGTTTGTAACTATTCTAGCTTCCTGCGGGGGACACGTTAATCCCTTGGGCTGCGCTTCTTTTGGGGGGACTGCGAAGTCAAATGCGCTCCGCTTGGACGTAAGCTTGTCTGTTCGCTGACGCAGACCAGCGACTGGTTCCACCCCAATGCCAGTAACTCGAGGGTGAGTTCCTTTTTTTTTGTTCTTCTTTATATGTGCTGGTGACTTCGGAACCAGAACGTTCATAGATGGCCTTCCTAAATTTAACTCTATATAAAAATTATTGAAGTATTTTGGCATTTACTGCTCTTTGGTTACTATCATACTATTTGTTTCTACATTTCTAAAAATCTACTATATGTTTGTAAATTTAGTTTAAGTTTATACTTACGATATTTTAGAGCTGTGGTTTTTAGGGTTGCGTTTGTTTCTCTTTTTTTTTCTCTAGGTACTGTCAGGGGGTAGTTGCCTAAAAACTACAGCTCGCCATTTTCATGGGTATTTTTTTTTTTAATATTTAAGGGTTTCTTATAATGTATTTATGAATTGGGGACATTGACTTTTTTTGGGGTTGGGTTTGGGAGTACGGTTTTTTATATATATATTTTGTTTTTAATTATAAGTTCTTTCTTTTCCATGGTATGTTTTGTTCTGAGTGTGAATGAGTGAGTGTTTTTATATATTTTTTTAAATTTTTTTTCAGGCTCTCCTTTACTTATAGGTATAAAACCCCGCCCACTCACCGATTGAGCCCGGTCATCCGTGCTTTCTTTTTCTTGGGTTTTTTTTTATGTTACGTCAATGTACGTAGCAAGCTGTTTCAAAATCTCAGCGACCCTGGGATGCGCAATGGGGGAAGTGAAAAACCTTTAGAAAAAGATATAACAGGGTGTTTTCAATTCAACCTAAAAACATCACGATTCGCTAAAATAACCCGTAATGTAATGTCAAATTATTAATTTGTAAACAAATGCCTAACCTTAACGTTAACGCTATTGCAGCCATGACTATCATTCCACAATACCATATTTTCATTTTGGTCTTTAGTTTTGTCAGTAATATTTTGGATTTCTGCGCAGGTCGCTGAGATTTTGAAAGACCTATACACTGTTTGTGCTGCGCCAACTAAAACGAATCCTAGTATTTTAATTAATGAATCAAGTTCTAAAACCGCAGTATTGGTGATTTATTATAGTGTATGCTAAATTAAAATGGTTTAATATTGTTAAAGTTCTAAGCATAAATAGAAACACTACGATAAATTAATATTATTTAAAATTAAAACAGTTTAAATAATTGAACAATTAACTTTTTGTATTTAGTTCTTTCAACAAGTTCATGTTAACACTATCGCTATTAATTTTGGAACACAGGACATCCAGAAGAATCTACTGTATTACTAACATAAGATGCGTAGTATGAAAGGAAAATGTCCTTCTGAACATTCAACCAAATGGACGCCATAGAAGATTATTGAAATATGCTATTTGTGTAAACAGGTAGGTAATGTATGTGATTATTGTGCATAACCAATACACTGAGGGATGGACGTTGGCATGTAACTTATTATACATCATTTGAATGTTTACAAAGTCTACATGTTTGCACATTGACAAACAAAGTACTCGTCTTCAATTTGTGAAATTAACTGACATCACAAAAAAAACTACAAAAAATTGGTCAGCGCATACTAAGGAAATTCCATTTGCAATGCTTTTTATTTAATTAATCTTCATCTTGTGAAAGTTTTGTCTAAGTTCATATGTCCTTACAATACTAAAGAACGACTAGTTGCATACCTTTTGTGTAATTATGCCAAACCACAAAAAAGTACATTTACAATTACATATACGAACGCATACTAATGAACGTTCTTTTGTGTGCAATTTGTGCAATTATTCGGCCTCGCAAAAAGGTTATCTAGAAACACATTTGAGATTGCATGCTTACGGACGCCCATTTATATGCTTTTTATGTGCCTATTTTGCATCTTGTAAAAGTAATTTAATAATTCATATGCGCTATCATACTAATGAACGTCCATTTGCATGCAATTTGTGTCATTATACCGCATCAGAGAAAAGTAGTCTACAGAGACATTTGCGGTCGCACACTAAGGAACGACCATTTGCCTGCTTTTTGTGTAATTATACAACATCACAGAAAAGTCATTTACAAGGACATGTACGAACACATACTAACGAACGCCCTTACGGATGCAGTTTGTGTGATTATTCTGCATCACAAAAAGGTTGTCTAGAAAGACATTTTCGATCACATACTAACGAACGTCCATTTGCATGCAATTTGTGTAATTATACCGCATCAGAAAAAAGTAATCTACGTAGACATTTGCGGTCGCACACTAAGGAACGACCATTTACCTGCTTTTTGTGTAATTATACAACATCACAGAAAAGTCATTTACACGAACATGTACGAACACATACTAACGAACGCCCATTTGGATGCAGTTTGTGTGATTATTCCGCATCACAAAAAGGTCGTCTAGAAAGACATTTTCGGGCACATTCTAACGAACGTCCATTTGCATGTAATTTTTGTAATTATTCTGCGTTCTGTAAAGGCACTTTGAAAGTTCACATCGCCTCACATACTTATGAACGACCATTCACGTGCAATTTGTGTAATTATAGTGCATCACAAAAAGATAATCTACAAAAACATTTACGATTGCATAGTAACAAACGTCCATTTGCATGCTCCCTATGTGCACATTCTGCATCTTGTAAAAGTAAGTTGAAAATCCATATGCGGTCTCATACTAACGAACGTTCATTTCTATGCAATTTGTGTGATTATACAGCAGTACAAAAAAGTAATTTGAAGACGCATATGCGGTCACATACGAACGAACGTCCATTTGCTTGTAATATATGTAATTATTCTGCATCCTATAAACATGCCATCAAAGTTCACGTGTCCTCACATACGAACGAACGTCCGTTCGCATGCAATTTGTGTGATTATTCAGCAACTCAAAAAGGTACTCTACAGCGACACTTGTGGGTGCATATGCAATTTTTTTAATTATACCGCATAAAATATTCGACAGAAACATTTATGGTTGCATATTAACGGACGTTGATTCGCTTGCTTTTTATGTAATTATTCCGCACTCTGTAAAAAAAGTTCCATCAAAGTCCATATCTCTTCATATATAAGCGGCGATTTGTATGATTTTTATGTATTTATTTTCCTACACAAATACATAATTTAGAGACTGTACACACAGCCACGCACCCGCAAGTTTACAAACACGCGCGCGCGCGCACACACACACACACGCGATTATTGCGTGGATTTTGTATGAATATTCCTTATTCCAAAAAGTACTTTGAAGAGACCTACTAACGAACGCAATCTGTGTTATTATACTGCATCACAAAAAAGTCTTTAACAAAAACTTGTGCGATCTCGTACTAACGAATGCCAATTAGTTTTCAATATGATGATTTCATATGAAAAAAAATAATCTAATAAATACATGTGCGATCTCATACTAATAAACGTCAATATGCATGCAATTTATGTGATTTAATCCGCATCAGAGAACAGTACCCTACAAATATATTTGTGGTTGCATACCAAAGAATATTGATTTGCAAGTGATTTGTGTGACTACTTTGCGATACAAATATGGTATTGTACAACTTCCAGCAAGCATCCTATATGTCGTATACACTTGCATAAATTCATACCAATATTTACACCAATTTCTGTAGGCATTCGGCATCCTATTAGAAATCAAAATGAATATGAGCATACATATTATTTTTGCTTATTTACTCATCAATGTGGAAGAAGATTGAAATCAAATGTGTACACATTTACACAACCATCTCTTATTGTACGTCACAAGAAAGTTATAAATTATTAAATTGTAGATACCTAAATGTAGAGCGAAAGTGCGTTTAAATCTATATTTGACAAGTGGAGTTTTAATTTATCGTTTAAGAATAGGGATGATCTCTTTTGTAAATAGTCAGATCCTAACTAACAAATTTGAAGCATTTTGCATAAAGCGAGCAGACCAAAGGGCTAGAATAACGGAAAAAAGATTTCAAACAATACGAAATACATTTAAATATATTTAGTTGGATTTACACAAAACTCATGCTTCGATAATACTTTAAGCATTGAAGAGTTTTTGTAATAGGTGTATTTATTATTGTTACACTAGTTTTATATGTTATGAGAAGGGATAAATGTTAGTGAAAAATATTGTTTGCATTAGGTCAGTTACGTTACCGTTATGTTTGAGAGTTAAAAATTCAGCGTTGTAAAATTCCAAAGTCCAGATGTCTTTATACACTGCTACCAATGTTTAAAGCGTTAAATTATAATTCAGAACTGCCCAAATGTGACGGTAATCCCATAACAAAATAAAAATGCACCGGTCAACTACAGTTGTGCAGGTGTGGGTCTTCATTGGAATGAATGGAAGAAAATAGAACAAAATTGAATAATGATCAAAAGTTTTCCTGAATGAATTATCAATGTTAATGTTCAATTGTAATAGGGATCTTCCAATCGATATTTCATTTTTAATTATACACTAATTGAACAATACACTAAAATATGTACATATTTTGTATAAATATGTATATGCATATATATATATATATATATATATATATATATATATATATACTGTAACGTATTTTTTTTCTAGTTACACCTAGCCTAATAAATTAATAATAAAACAAATAAATTTTAAAGTATTTAATTCGTAAATATTCAGCCAATAAAAATTAAAGTATAATGTTCATAATAACACATGGATTCTAGAAGATATATATTCTAAAGCTTGTTACCAAGCGCTGTCAAGTTGATAAGCGGCACTTTGGTCTCCAACGTCCTAGAGTGAAGCCGCTTTTTGTAGACGAGAGATAAAGTCAAGATGATGACCCGTCAGAAACACGAGGCATCTAATCGAGTGAAGAAGAAAACTTGAGCTGAGAAAATGGATTGATAATATACATCATTTTAATACAGTTGGTATAGAATAATAAAATATATTAGACTAACACTTACTCACTTTAGTGCAATATCATATGGACAGGTTTACAGCAACGGTTTTCAATGTAAATTATAATAATTTTCCGTCACAGTAATTAATGGTAAACAGCTATGGTTTCGTCTTTTTATCTAACTACGCAGTATGGAAATGGTTGATGTTACAAAGAACCTTGACACTTCAATCTAACTGATGACTAATACGATGAAATAAATACAACAGCTGAGGTCGTGATTTTCCACCTGCAGTTCTTTTGTCTACACGTGAGTGTTTGAAGCTATAGTAAATTATTATGAAATTTTCTACGTTAATTATTAGAGTAACAGAAAATATAAAGTACTTTCTTAAAGTTTGTAAAACAACGTATAAATATCTAGGTTGTCAGTCACTTGTACAAGCACACAATGTGTTGAGATATTCAGAATCTAAACGCCAGACGCAGTCTTGATTTAATTTTATATTTTGTTTAATTGAAAACATGCACGTCATGTAAAAGTCTTTTATTGATACTGAAATTCACGTATATTCTTTTAGTAGATTACCGTTAAAATTGAGTAGTTACATTTTAAGGTCGTTATTGTCCTGACGATCGAATTTTTTGTGAATGGTCAAGGAAGCGCTTCTATGATTATAGTAAAAATAAAATCCTGTGTTAGGAACTAATAAATTATGACATATTTGCTTAAACTAAATTTTATAGAAACGATTAATTTATACGTATTTATTCTGAAGGTTAAATTATACAAAATTCTTTTTTATAAAAATTAATGACAAAATAGTAAACATATGTATTGCAGTCGCATGTATATAGTCAGATTTCCATATGAATAGAATTCCTTTTGTTTTTCATAAAGTCGTTTTATTATTCAATATTTAAAATATGAAAAAGTAAACTAGAGCAAATCCTCCTTAAGAAAAACAGATAGAGAGAAGAAAATAAATGCCTTTAGTATTTCATAGATGTTTAAATTCTCTTATTATATTTTTGGGCATATGCTTTTAAGGACACAAATGGTGTCCATGTGGTGTTTTTGTTTGTTCACAGGTACAGCTGAGACAACTGTTTAACAACTGGTGGTTGATGTTTTGGTAAGTGTGTGATAAAGAGTGAAATTCAAATTTTATGGCTAAGATAGTGGTGTTAACATAAGGTTTCCGCATTTCCCTTATACAAACACAGTTAAATTTTTGTTGGCACTTGTATTAAAAATACGGTGGCGCCTATTAAAACTATTTTTGGTCAGTTATCCACCCATGACCCATGCTCATGATCTACCCAGAGCTAACACTCTACTAGCCGTTTAACCCTTAAGAGTTTTCTTTGTCTATAGCCGTTTTCCATCCGACATTACCCTGGGCTTGAGTTTAAAGAAGAAATACTCGACCTAGTGATATCAGTTTAAAATAGAGAGCTTTAGTATATAGCTGATAGTCACCAGGATAAATTTGCAAAATTTTATTTTAATTACACTTGCGCTGCAACGTGGGGCTGGAAATTCATTTAGGGGCTGGAATTTCATTTAGAGGCTTGAATAACTTCACTTATAGGCTGGAATATTTAGTAGTTATCTTCATCACACTTATATCTACCGACTGAGGTTTGCATTGATTCTAGTAAATAGTTTTTGTTTCATTTTGTTAAAGTTTGTTACAGTTTACAGTGGGTTTTCTATATAGTTAGGACATTCGTTCGTTTGAGATTTCATCTTCAAAATTTTATAATTGAGTTACATTAGAGATATTCCGATATTTAATTATGGCAGAAACTTATAGCATCGTACACTTACTTAAAATGAGTTAGAATATGAATTGAACATTAGAGGCATTGAAAATTCAAGACCAGTTTCAGATAAAAGGAAAATTTTAGCAAGGTTGTTGGCCAAAGAAGCAGATAAACCAGGTTGTTTGATAGATCCTTCTTATTATAAAGTAGATTTCAAGTAGAGAAAGCAGAGATTGAGTCTAGTATAGAGTCCGTTAAAAATGTTTTGTTAGAATTTATGGATGATCCCGCAGAGTCAATTTTTAAAAGGATAAGGTCAAGATTAGTGCATCTTACAGGTAGAATACAACGGTTAAAGCTCCCTAAAGAAAATTTTGAGGAAATGGTGTTATTTAAAATGAAAGTTTGGCTACTATTCTTGTTGTGGAAGCAGATCTGCATGAGAAATTAAATAAAGATACAAGTTCAAATAGTAAAGATATTAACGTAAATTCTGTTGCTGCATCTAATGTGCCCGTTCCAACAGTTACATATGTCACACAGTCAGTTCCTATAGCATCTTGGTCGATAAAATATTCAGGAAACCCATCTCTTATATCAATTTTTAGAAAACATCAGTGACATTGCACAGTCTCGAAAGGTATCTGAGATGGAATTGTTTAATTCTGCAGTTGAATTGTTTACCGGTGATGCCTTGCTATGGTATCGTTGCGTTCGTGGTTCGTTAACAGATTGGAGTTCGTTAGTTAGTAGACTAAAGGAGGATTTCCTGCCAGCACATCCTGAAGACGATATTTGGGAAAAATCAAGAATAGATTACAGAAGAACGGTGAATCTGTTGTATTGTTCATTGCTAACATGGAAAGTTTATTTAACCGATTACCTATTATTCCTGCAGAACACACTAAAGTTAGAATAGTCAAGAAAAATTTATTGCCATATTTCATTCAGCATCTTGCTCTTACAGAGATCGAGAATATTAGTACGTTAGTTAAATTATGTAAGAGGTTAGAAGAAGCTTCGTTGAGTAAACATAAGTCTGTTTCAGTTACGTCATATAGTCACAAACAGCCTTTTAATTATTTTAATCCACATTTTAGAAACAAAACCCTAGTTCATTTCAGAATGCTTCAAGTCGTGTTTATACCCTCCGTCTTCACATTCCCCAGTACAAGTTCTTAATTCTGCCACCCCAATGACAGAAATGAGTGGAGTAGGTAACTCATTTATTAAGCGTAAATTGATTTGTTGGAATTGTTCACGTGATGGTCATACTTTCAATGTTTGTAGATCTTTCAAGAGATTATTTTGTTATGGTTGTGGTCGTAAAGGAGTGACTAGTATCACTTGTCCGTCGTGTCCAATTCAAAGAGTAAAGAACAGAATTTGAGTAGTGAAATTCCTGTTTCTAGATAAAGTGTTAAAGTTGTTTGATATGGATATTGCAGGTTTATTTGATTTTGTATGTATTTCATCGATAATAGATTCATCTTTCAGTCTTATTAGTTATATTAGTTGTTCGATTAATGGTACACTAGTCTTTACTGTTGAAATATAGTTTGAGATTGCTCTTGTGCATGAGCACGTTTTAGTTTGGTTTGATTTATTTAGAGTAGCAATTTTATGGTCGCGTTGCAACGTAGTATATTGAGTTGAGTTACATCTAAGCGAGACTTGTTGTGGTTCATCGTGTAGCGTTATGTTAGTCTAGACGAAACTCAGGAAGGGTTGGTCGCTCAGCGTTATGTCAGTCTATGCGAGGGTCGTGGTAAGTTGTCGCTTTAGCAGTTTCGACATCGTCACTTGAAATTATTTGAGGTCAGTTATGATGTGATTTGTTTTGCTTATTTAGTTTGTCAGTCTAGATGAGACTCAGAGGAGAGTCTGCCGTTCTAGCAATATTGTTTATAAGTCTAGGTGAGGCTCATAGAAGAGCTTGTCATTCTAGCAAGTTTATGCGTTGTGAAGCACTTTAGTTTAGGTCGACAGTTTGACTATTGGTAGAGTGAGAGTGTACGAGAACAGTTATTAATAGTTATCATGAAGTAAAGTAGAAAATAATTTTGTATTTAAATTTCTTCCCTCCAATTTATCCGTATCTTCATGTTTAAGTCAAAGAAAATGTTTAGTATCGATAATTCTGCGATAGATGATGGTGAAGATGAAGATGTTAAAAATGTTTCTGATCCTTAAGTACTTCCGAGTATAGTTGATGTCAGCTGTAATTCTCTTTAGTCCGTGTTTTGAATCCTTAAGTTAGACAAGTTTAAAGTTGGGAAAATTTTTATAAAGTAATTTATGTTTTAGTAGTAATAGAGCTTAATATGTTTGTTGATTTAGATATTGCATGTGTTAAATGAAAATTTTTGATGACGATAAAGAAGTGTTAAATGATAATTTTGATGACGACAAGGATATGTTTATGGATTTTGAATGATGATATTTTTTTTGGAGGTGTTTGAGAATGCAGCATATGCATAGAGATGTTGCAGGTATATAGAGATGGATATGTATTCAGTGAAGTAATACGTATTCAGTAATGGAATATATGATAGAGAGTATAGAGAGTGTTTGGTAGAGTATTGAGTATGTAGTCATATAGTTAGAGTGTGATAGAATGTTAAGCATTAAAGGAATGCTTGAGTTTTGGTTTAATAGTTTGAGACTAGGCCTAATGTGCTTATTCTTATTGAGAGTGTACATAAGCTAGGATAGTTCATGAAGAGTTTTGTGAGTAGTTGGTGGTGGTCACCCAATAGGCTCAATATATGATTCGTTAGTGGTTTTAGAGTTCTTTAGTGATGAGTCATTGAGGTTATATAATTTTGAGAGAGATAGTTGAGTATGTAGAATAGAGATCTTACAGAAAATATTGTGAGATGCTCACTCAAAGACTAAAAGTGTCTTGTTGATGAATATGTATTGTTAATACTTTGTCTGTTTCTCGAGTGTTAGAGATTCGTTTCGTGAATAGACTTTGTATCTAACAGCTTTTGGTACTTACTAAATTCATCAATTTTATGCACATAAATCTTTAAGATAGATATATTAAATTAGAGAAAATATTCGTTGTACAGATTTTTGTTTAGTAGTGATTATAATGTCCAATCCATTTTGTTTATTACAGTTCTGATTTGTAGTAAAATATTTTTCATTTTAAAAAAAAAAAATTTTTTTGATATGGTTGTTGCGTTTGTAACTATAGATGACATGCATCCACTGAGTGTTAGATACCCTAAATATACTTAACCGATTGACGTATATACTGGCTATGACTTCCCGGATTTGTCCCTTTATAGGCGTGTAGTACGCGCAGTTACTAATCACTCAATCCCATGCTTTAATACCCCCGTATCAATTAGCAAATGATCCTGATATTTTTTGTTAAACTCATCATTAGGTATAGTTAAAATTTGTGTCGTCTTGTTGTGAGGTGTAAGAGGTTGGTACAGTTAAGAAGAATAAGTTTGAAGTTTCAGTTGCAAAATTTTTTAGAAAAATTCTCCCATACCTCGAATTTTTCTCTTGGGAAGAGGCTGTGTAACGTATTTTTTTCTAGTTACACCTAGCCTAATAAATTAATAATAAAACAAATAAATTTTAAAGTATTTAATTCGTAAATATTCAGCCAATAAAATTAAAGTATAATGTTCATAATAACACATGGATTCTAGAAGATATATATTCTAAAGCTTGTTACCAAGCGCTGTCAAGTTGATAACCGGCACTTTGGTCTCCAACGTCCTAGAGTGAAGCCGCTTTTTGTAGACGAGAGATAAAGTCAAGATGATGACCCGTCAGAAACACGAGGCATCTAATCGAGTGAAGAAGAAAACTTGAGCTGAGTAAATGGATTGATAATATACATCATTTTAATACAGTTGGTATAGAATAATAAAATATATTAGACTAACACTTACTCACTTTAGTGCAATATCATATGGACAGGTTTACAGCAACGGTTTTCAATGTAAATTATAATAATTTTCCGTCACAGTAATTAATGGTAAACAGCTATGGTTTCGTCTTTTTATCTAACTACGCAGTATGGAAATGGTTGATGTTACAAAGAACCTTGACACTTCAATCTAACTGATGACTAATACGATGAAATAAATACAACAGCTGAGGTCGTGATTTTCCACCTGCAGTTCTTTTGTCTACACGTGAGTGTTTGAAGCTATAGTAAATTATTATGAAATTTTCTACGTTAATTATTAGAGTAACAGAAAATATAAAGTACTTTCTTAAAGTTTGTAAAACAACGTATAAATATCTAGGTTGTCAGTCACTTGTACAAGCACACAATGTGTTGAGATATTCAGAATCTAAACGCCAGACGCAGTCTTGATTTAATTTTATATTTTGTTTAATTGAAAACATGCACGTCATGTAAAAGTCTTTTTATTGATACTGAAATTCACGTATATTCTTTTAGTAGATTACCGTTAAAATTGAGTAGTTACATTTTAAGGTCGTTATTGTCCTGACGATCGAATTTTTTGTGAATGGTCAAGGAAGCGCTTCTATGATTATAGTAAAAATAAAATCCTGTGTTAGGAACTAATAAATTATGACATATTTGCTTAAACTAAATTTTATAGAAACGATTAATTTATACGTATTTATTCTGAAGGTTAAATTATACAAAATTCTTTTTTTATAAAAATTAATGACAAAATAGTAAACATATGTATTGCAGTCGCATGTATATAGTCAGATTTCCATATGAATAGAATTCCTTTTGTTTTTCATAAAGTCGTTTTTATTATTCAATATTTAAAATATGAAAAGTAAACTAGAGCAAATCCTCCTTAAGAAAAACAGATAGAGAGAAGAAAATAAATGCCTTTAGTATTTCATAGATGTTTAAATTCTCTTATTATATTTTTGGGCATATGCTTTTAAGGACACAAATGGTGTCCATGTGGTGTTTTGTTTGTTCACAGGTACAGCTGAGACAACTGTTTAACAACTGGTGGTTGATGTTTTGGTAAGTGTGTGATAAAGAGTGAAATTCAAATTTTATGGCTAAGATAGTGGTGTTAACATAAGGTTTCCGCATTTCCTTATACAAACACAGTTAAATTTTGTTGGCACTTGTATTAAAAAATACGGTGGCGCCTATTAAAACTATTTTTGGTCAGTTATCCACCCATGACCCATGCTCATGATCTACCCAGAGCTAACACTCTACTAGCCGTTTAACCCTTAAGAGTTTTCTTTGTCTATAGCCGTTTTCCATCCGACATTACCCTGGGCTTGGAGTTTAAAGAAGAAATACTCGACCTAGTGATATCAGTTTAAAGTAGAGAGCTTTAGTATATAGCTGATAGTCACCAGGATAAATTTGCAAAAATTTTATTTTAATTACAATACATTACTCAAATTTAGACCAGCCAGGGTAGAAAATTAATTAACAACATCAAATAATTTTAATCACCCTGTATAAAGAAACAAATAGAAATTACGTGCAAAATTTATATTAATTAATTCAATTTTTAAGTAACGGGTATTAAACAAAGTGTACAAATAATAATTAATATTTAATTAGTATTCGCTAAAAATTAAAAGGTAGAAGTCAATGCCATTCATTATTATTTTAATTGGAGTTAATTGAACGATTATTGAGGTATAATATGCATAAAAGCTTTTAAAATACCCAATAATACCAAATATGAGACGCGTTGCTAGCATACAAATATATCAAGAGGGTTAAAATACGTGGAATATCCAAATCGTAGAAGTATTACGATTGAACATCTGCGTATTTTTAAATATCACGTTCTGTTTAATTTGTTTGGATAAACATGAAAATTCTGCGTATATTGCAAACGGTCGGATAAACCGTAGCTTATAATAACGAGAAAGACTAGATGAGGGGTTATTTAACTCAAGTAAGAATCCACGTGGAGTCAGATAGCCGATAGTAAAGAATATCGATTTGCACCACTAAGACCAGGTTAGAAAAAGACGGATAAAATGCGCAAAGCAGAGACACAGATAATAGAAGGCAGGATTTAGCAGCGTCACTAGTTTTACGATTGGTTGAAATAAGATGCAGATATGAGAGGTGGAAACAACAATTTCTATATAAAATTAATTAGTTGTTCGCAGACGCGTTGCGCGACGTGTGAAAATTTCTTAGATTTTCAACTGGCGCGAGTGCAAATTTTGTAGAATCGCTGTGCCGGACTGTCGAAAAGGGAAAAGAGAATGCTAAATTCTAAAAATTGTCCGTCGCGGGACAAATTCGACTTGCAAGCAAGCCGTTATATAAACTCGTGCTAAGAGGAGTTTCGCTCTCTTTATTTTTTGATGTTATACCATACTTCAAGCAGAATACGTGCTACGAGACAAGTTATTATGCATTAGTGCACTTAAAAAAAAGATAGATAAGGTAATAAAGTCTAGTTATATTTGCGGGTATTACTGTAGCAATTATCTAAATTAGTAGCGATAAATAAATACATTGAAGTATGCTGTTTTGTATAGCGTGAACGAATTATGAATTACTTTGCTATTTTTCGGGAGTGAGTAATCAAGTGTTATAGTAAACGTGATTGGATCCACAAAACAAGATTTAGATATACATAGATGAGTTCCTGAAAAGCCCTGAAACAATTTTAGATGAATGGTGGTGTAGAAAATTTTTTAAAGGCGACCAGAAATCCGAGGACGTAAACATAACCCAGTTGGAATGGTGTGATTAGCAAAGGACGATGTACATTGGAGCCACGAGTGCATTAACCGTCAGGTAACTTATGCTTTGTTGTTCAATCTTAGATGTTTTGGTGTGTGTTGAATATCTTTATAATTTGTTTGATAAAGATGGACAGTAGTGAATTTGTATAAACAACAAATTTTAAATTTTAAGGTAAAATTTTTTTGTTTAAGTAGAAAGGAGTATTTAGCAGTTTATGTTTTGATTATGATGAAAATTTGGGTCTGTCTTTGAGCTCAATTAGACTAACCTGTTTAATTAACGTAAAGGGGTGGGAGATGCTCCCTTTTATTCAGACTCAGGTCTGCAAATATTGTTAAATAAATTAGTATGCATCCTACAAGGACTTTAATTCTGGATGCAAATTAAAATGATGACAAATTTAAACTTGAAATTTAATGATACTGAAATTTATGCTGAAATTTAATTTTGAAATTTTAATGTATTATGAATATTGATGTAAATAGAGTTAACGTTGATGGTTGTGGTAGGAATGTGTTTGTTTTTTTATGAATGAGGATGAAAGTTTTAACTAGGTGAGCAGCCGAGGCGGAAAGAGTAAAGAGGCGATTATCAGAAGAGATTTAACAGGGCGAGAATCGCAGCAAATCTTGGTGCCCAGTTTGAGAGGCTTGAACATTTTTTTTTACTCTGGTGAGGCTTTTTGTAGGTTTCACAGCAATATATATATATATATATATATATTGCTGTGATAAGGGGTTGTTTAAGGGTGTATTTTATATAGCAATGGTCGTTTAGTAACCATAAATTATAATAGGAAGCAGAAAACTGCATTTATTTAGTAGAAAATTGAGTAATTGGGATAGTTTGTAAAGAGTAGGTATTTAGCACCCTGTATATAGAGTATAATTAGTTTTAAGCGACGCAAATAAACACATCTTATAACAATAAGACGCATATTTAGCATAGAAATAGGTAATTCATACATTAGGTAAATAACAAATATTTAACACCTTGTATATAGAGCTTTAGTAATTTTAAGTAATGCAAACAATGATATTTTTCAGTAGAAGCACGCGTATTTAGAAGTAAGCGTAGTTCATGTAACTAAACACGCATTCAAAAGAATTCTAATCCGTTATGATAACACGGAGATAAGAGATAAAACTTAACAAAGCTTTCGGTAAGTGCGTAGAAACAATTAACATTTTGATAAATAAAGGTAATCAAAGATGCGTAAATAGATAAACGTACATGAAAATCGAAATTCAAATTGCATAAGGTATTTTAGTATAATATGGAAAAGCGATTATTTACTCAAAACACCGCATGGTCTGATTACAAAGCATCTGTATCAAACAACCATTACTCGAAAAGCCAAGAATGTTACATCAGAAAACCACTTTAAGTGTAGGAAATACAAAGACCTCATTGGTTAAGATTAGTAAGCCAAGCTCACATACAAAGGGGGATCAACCCATATATTAACAGCGAGCAATGATAACAGAACTCAGTTTCAACTCAACAAGGCCAAACTGCGTTACTCTGAATCTAAGAGTAACGCGTAATAATAATATTTTAATAGTAAATTTGTTTAGTGACAGATAGTGCTACGAATATGAAAATTTTTATTGCCGATTAACGGCTTTAAGTTTGACGATAATAATTCGGAGGCTGACGATAATAAATTTAAATTTGACAAAAATAATTCGAGGCTGATGATAATTTTGAAATTCCAAAGGGGTGCATAATTCAGTAGATAATATTTCAAATGGGTATATAATAATTCTGAATTGGTGGAGAATAATTTCGAATACGATGTTAATGATCCAAATGGATGGTATAATAATGCATGGAAAATTCTAATTGATGTTGGTTGATAATGGATGCGTCGATAATCTTGGTACAATTTTGAGTTGCGAGAAAGAAATAAAGAAGCACGAAGTAAACAGAACAGATTAGATCTTACTAGTTTTAAGACATTTTTTTCTATTTGAATTTGAATATTGAATTTGCCTAATTAAGATAAACTAGTGTAACAGAGTCAGCAACGAACTTTGAATACGTTGAAAGTACGTAATATAATAAAGGGGTTTTGAACGTTCTAGGCTTCTTTGATAAAAAGAATAGTTTTTGGTGACTTTAGATTGATTGCAAAGCATATGATTTTGAGATAAATACGACTTATAATATTGATTGATTGAAAAGTGTATTTTAATAATTTTCAAAACCTGTTCATAATATTTGTTTTCATTATATGGAATTAATTAACATCATTTTATAATTCAAACAAAGAGGTAATCATAAAGGGGTAAAAGGAAAAAAAATTGATCATCGTAACTTTGTGTAGAATAATAATAAAAGCTTGCCGTGGCAGAATAATAAAATTAGTAGGAGTGAAATTTGATTAGGAAAACACAAGAGAGGTGGAGTCAAGTAAGAAAACGCCATTGATACCGAGTACGGCGTTATCATATCAAGTTTTATTGAACGGCACAACGTCGAGGCTCAAGCAATATATATAAGCCAATTTGTATTAACTGTAGAATTTGCAGTGCTTAGTACAATATTTAACAACCCGGCTTAAGGAAACTTTTAGTTAAGTAAGAGATATTGATTTTATTGCATTCAAGTATGTCAATATAGTACACGTAAATAGTTCTATCAACATATTAAAGGTTATTAAATTCAGTACTTAATACAAATGTTGAACTATATATTCATATTACAATTAAAAGGGGTTTGTTGAAATACATTTAGTTACAGATACTTTGTAAACTTTTGGGTAAGTTAACTCACTAGTATCGGTTTCAGAATTCTAAGCCTATCCACCCCGGGACATGTCCATGTACTCTCTGCTGTAGAGTAGGCGAGGCGTTTGAGGAAAGTAGAGTAAAGTCTATTAGAATAGGTAAGTGGACTGTTGTATTGCAATTTTGAATGATACAAAGTGATATAGAGTTTGAATTCGATTATATATGTATTAGGTAACTCGTTCCTTGTTTCTTTGACTGCTACGTAGGTCAGGAAGGAGGGTGAGGCGTTGCAGCAGAAGGAATGCGGATGTGCGCGAGTGGAAAAGCGACCATTAAGCCACGAGACATGGACTAAACGACAAGTGTCGAAGAAGTTTTTAAGAAACAGGTATGTTTCTGACCCTTGCCTTTAACGTACCCGTTACCTATATCCTTTCAACCCCTAAGAGTGCAATAGAAGTTACAACGGATAACAAATTTGATGTTCAACATGGCGTTACCAAACCCAACCTCCTGCTGGGTCCTGAGATTAAGTTCCGAAATACACATCACGTAAGTAATTTGATTTTACCTACATTGTGCATACAAATTTGACTTAGACAGCGATTGCATCATCCGGTAAAACGTGATCGGTGGAAAATATAACAATGGCGTTAGAGCGACGCCTAACGTAAAAGTAGCGCGCGTAAATATGACGTAAATGTAACATGTTTTGGTGGTAAAACTCTCTTATCTTGGCTTCTCTTTACGCGCTATCTACTACGCTGGTAATAGTGAACGAGATTATAGCTGACTTGTCTACAAGTAATAATAGTGTTCAGGTACAGTTTGAAATATAACTGACACCAGTGGTGTTGAGTTTCGACCAGCTGTTGGCAAAGGTATTATAGAAAGTTTTAAAGAATAAAAATGAGTAGCAGACGTAAATAGTAAGAACCGACTACGTGATATTTGGTTGGGTGTATAGTAGGCCATTAAATGGAGCATAGCTCCATGGTAGAGAGATTTGATTGGTTACTTACCGTAAGGGGATCCGTAGCCGAATTAGAGGAATTTGGAAATCTCTGATAATCGAGAGCAGCAGCTAGCAGTTACCGTTGGTGCAGTGCGTCCTGATTGGGGGACATTCTTGAAGGCGCAACTAATGATAAGGGCAGCAGACGTCGAAGGTATGGGAGCAGATCTATGAGCAGTAAAAATCTAGGTAACGGATGTTCATTAAAAATTTGCTTTTTGTGTTTAACTAGTGTGAAATGACTTTGTACTTTATGGGTATGTGCTGTGGAACTAACAGTAACAGAATCAAAAACAGTTACTGATTGAACTTTTATGATATTATTTTTCTATAATTTGCTAAACGGTGGAATTTAGGTTATTAAAATGATTGTTGTACTATTTTATTATGTGCAAGGTAAAATGGACCTTTGTAATTTGTTGTGCTGAAATTAGCACAAGTAATTAAAGGTTTTACTATGAGCTCGTATTAAGCCAGGGTGACGTAATTGGTGGTAAAGCCCTGAGAACTAGATGTTGATGATGATTTTTTGTGTATAATTTTGCTCTGAATAAATCAAGAAGAGTTACCGTTGCAGCGTTTTTCTTTTTGTGGCGTAGTTGTTTTTCAGACAGGAGCAGAGCAGCCGTGGTAGATTACACTGTTAGAGTTTATTTCAAAGGTAACTTTAGAGCATTAGGATACCCAAGCGTGGAGTATATTACAGAAAAGACATGCAGCATTTATGACGCCCAAAAGGAGGGGAATTGGCTTTAGGAACCAGACTTCAGAGCATTTATGGCGTCCAAGTTGTGGGGCACGAGTAATAGGTCAACGTCGTTGATTTCAGAACATTTATGGCTTCAACAGTGGGGTAGTTGAAAATTTTAATTATTAACTTTCACTTATAAATCGTGGTTTTAATTTCACACTTGAACTTTGCGTAGTATTTTTGTTCAAACTAGCACAGTTCGTGCTGCAGTTATGTAGAGACTGACCATTGAAAGCTTGGTGTAATATATAAAGGCAAGCTCTTTCACGTGCTGTCTTTGACTTGAAGAACCATTTCGGTTGTAGGTGACTAAGCCACCATGTACAGTTTTAGGTTTTAGATAATTTGTCTCTTGTACTTTTGCCATAAAATAAATAGGGAAGCAGGAAAATTCATAAGTATGATTTTACATGTTAAATCCCTATGTACACCAAAGTATACCAATAATTTTGAGCGTTGCTTCCTGTCTATAACTGACATAAGTAAAAAACTTGACAATGTCAGATATGATTAATAAAAATGCTAATTGAAAGTTAAATTTATGTATAGTTGTGTACACGATTTAAATTTCTGAATTTTTTAATTGTCGTCATTGGCCTCGGTGGCGTAATTAGTAAACGCATGGTACCGGAAATAGCAAGATACAGATTCAAATCTTGTCCAAGACTTTCAATTACTAGCTCGATTTGAAATGATCATTTGGGCTTTGCATAAAAGTCTAAGTTATTATTTCTTCTTATTCACTGTAAATACGATAGTATTTATCCACTTACCTTGTGTAATTAACTACCTAATATATATATATATATATATATATATATATATATATATATATATATTAATATTAATATTAAATGCTGTGATACTTCACCAGCCCCTACGATTTTCAGCATAAAATGTCGTAATATCTTTCTGTAGGAAAATAAAAACCTTTGTTATTCTCGCCCTACAAATTGGGCGCAATAAAATGCTGTGTTAACCCCTTTATATTAATCAAGCACTTGTAAAATGTTAAGTTATAGATTCTCTTGGCCTTAACTAGCTGATTCAATTAAATAAAGCAATTCTACAATACACAATATAATGATTAAATATTTACAACCTTTTTAAAATCTTTCCCTTTTTCAGAATATTTATATCTGCCAGATTTAAGAAATTGAAACCAGCAAAACGAGTCTTTTGTTATATTTAGAGACCTTTTGAAACGTTTCAAGATGCCTATTGCTTTTCATAAATTTATCAAAGAAACCCCGGTTTTGTTGACTCTTACATTTGCGAAAAATATTGAATTAAAACAGTTCACAGAAATAAATTATCAATATAGCTAACCTGGAGTGGTTCAGTAGTTTCTCTGCATCCCCAAGAGTTTTCGTATCCAGTCTGAATGTTTATAGTCGAATTTGGAAATCGACATCAAACCAAAATACTATCCAAATCGCTATTCAAAATCCCGTAAGTTAATCCAATAAAAGGTTTTCCATCTCCTAATTAACAATAATAGAGCATTTACCATGTCAGTGATTATCAAAATTAATTTAACAGGAAATAATTTCCAGAGTCTTCTCCAGAGCCCAGTTTTATTTATTTTAGAAATTGTATAATTTTACTACATCTGGTTTACTTACGTCTATAATAGATCGGCTTGCTTACACAATTGTTACACTTTTATAAAATGCTTTTCACTTTACTTTCGTTTAACTGGTTACGTGAATAATTTAGCACTTTCGAGTATCGTGACCGCCCAGTTTCAAATGTATACTAACTCGTTGCACAATTGTTATCGTATTTATAGGCCATGCTCCTTTGTTTGCTATTCGTTGTTTTCACGTGTTGGGAGACAACATTTGTCTTATCTCTTGTGTACTCCAGAAATTTTACCAATTGTGTAGTTCAAATAGTTGGAAGAACGCTCAAGTTGTCACGTATTCATTTATATAACATTACATTTAATTTTTAGAAATCCCAGGAATCTTCGTTCATTAAATCATGTATCATTGTTATTTGCTTATTTTAATCTAAACAGAAATAAATTTGGTGTTTGTTTATTTCCTAGTTAAATTGGATTTTTAAACAAATGTAATACTTTTATGTCACGTACGATTTATTCAAATAATGCATAATTTTAGCTGCGTATGCGATGATATATTTAACGTACTTTTTGAATATTTATCTAGCCAATTCATATAGGTTTTCAGTTGATTTAATTTTGATGCATTTCGTTACCTTTTTAAATCTTATCTTTGCTCGTAGCTACTCTTGGATATGCGTTTAATCGCTTGTACTGTTATATACAGTGTGCGCTCAACTAACAATATGTATAGTGACCTATTTACTCTTATAATATCTGTAATTATGTGCTTTTGTTATTTGGAAGTTTCTTTTGTTTATTCTACGACCCCTACGACTTAACCTACCCCTAATTTAACCCTATAATTATAGCATTAAATATATATATATATATATTACTCATATTTAGACCAGGGTAGAAAATTAAATAATCACATCAAATAATTTTAATCACCGTGTATAATGAATATTATTAGATAATACGCGTTATTAAAACCGTGAAGCATAAAAATTTATTAGTTTCAGTAAAAATAAGAGATTTAAATCATGTACAAGACGCTTTATATCAAAAGAAACAGTATTAAAAAGCTCTACGTGTAATTTAATTATTCCTAATAAAGAAACAAATGGAAATTACGTGCAAAATTTATATTAAGTAACCCTATTTTAAGTAACCGGTATTAAACAAAGTGTACACATAATAATTAATATTTAATTTGTATTCGCTAAAAATGAAAGGATAGAAGTCAATTTTAATTGGAATTAATTAAACCATTATTAATAATAAGCATAAAAGCCTGTGAAAATCCAAGATTAAAATACCAGAAAATAAAGCTCTGAGAATTAATATTATGTTTGAACACCTGCGTAGTTTAAATGTCACGTACGGCGAAAATTGTGTAGATAACAAATGGTTTCAAAGAATCTTGGAGAAACCGTAGCTTAATAGTTACGAGAAATGCTAAAGGTGGGATATTTCACACTCCACATGGACTAAAAGAATCGATAATAAAGAATATCAATTTGCATCAATAAGAACGGGTTAGATAGAGACAGATAATATGCACAAGACCGAGACACATATAGTAAAAGGCGTGAGTAGAGCAACGTCATGGGGTTGCGATTGGTTGAAAGTAAAAGGCAAAATTTGAGAGGTAAAAATAACATTTCTGTATAAAAGTCAATTGGTTAGTTCCAGGCGTTGCGTGCCGTGTTGAAATTTCTGAGATGTAACTGGGGTGAGTACAAAATTCGTAAAAACCGACGCGCGGGCTACGGAATGGGAACCGAGAATGCGAAATTCTTTAGAATGGTCCGTTTTGGGGACTCGACCGACAGACGGGCTAACTTCTATATATACCCAGGTGAATATGAACAAGGTCTCTTACATCCGTGACTTGATTCAATACGTTAAACAGTGCATTTTAGTTTGATAAAATAATTTAAAGTTTGCTCGTATATTTTGGTGATTTAAAACAGTTTGTTATTTACGTGCTAACATGAATGTACTTGAGTGCACTTAAATACAAGGTAATAAAATTTAGTATCACTGCACCAATTAGTAAAATTTACAACGACAAATGAATACACCAAAAGTAGGCAGTTTTGGCGTATATTGGTGAAAGAAGTATGAATTTCTTTACTATTTTGCGGGGTGAATAATTAAATGGTTCATAAATGTGTCTGGATCCACAAAACAAGGGTCAGATATAACAGATGAGTTCTGGAAAAGCCCAGAAACAACTTTAAATAAATGGTGATGGAGAAAATTTGAAAAGCGTTGAGAATCAGAAGCTGTAAATATAACCTAGTTGGAATGGTGTGATTAACAAAAGGGACGATGTACATTGAAGCTACGAGTGCAGTAACCTTCAGGTAATTTATACTATTTTGTTTGAACTTTGATATTTTTGTGTGTTGAATTACTTTATAATTGATTTACTTTAAATGGACATTAGTGAAATTGTACTAACCATAAAATTTTAATGTTAAGGTGAAATTTGCTTGTTTAAGTAGAAAGGGGTATTTAGTATTGATGTTCTGGATTATGATGAAAATTTGGGTAAGTCTTTGAGCTCAATTAGACGAACCTGGTTAATTAACGTAAAGGGGTGGTAGATGCTCCCTTTGTACTCAGACTCCGGTCTGCATATATTGTTATATTAATTAGTAGGCATCCAACAAGGACTTTAATTCAGGATGCACATTTAAATGATAATAAATGTAATCTTGAAAATTTCTGATACTGAAATTTATGCCAAAATTTAATTTTGAAATTTTAATGTATTGTGAATATTGATGTAAATAGAGTTAACGTTGATGTTTGTGATAGGAATGTGTTTGGTTTTTTTTTTATGATTGAGGATGAAAGTTATCTAGAGGAGCAGCCGAGGTGATTAACAGAAGAAAGTCAATGGATCAACACAGTTAAGATAACTGGCGAGGCTTTTTAAAGGATTCACAGCAAATCTTGGCGACCCAAAAGTGAGGCTCGAGTTCCAAATAAAATTTTTGTGATTTTATTCCAGGAAACTGGCGATCTGAGAGAGAGAGTTTCTGTGTGTGTATAAATTTAAGAGTATTTTAGAGTGTGTGTGAGTGATTAGAACGTATGCAGAGAAAAGAGTGGTTAAGGAGTCAAGGAGTGGAAATTGGAAGTGACGATAGTGCATTGTGTGGGAAAAATTCGAAAATGGAAGAAGCTGGAGGCAGTAGAGATCAGTCGAGGACGGAATCAGGGGATCAAGGAAACGAGATGATGATGCGAATGCTAGAGGAAATGAGATCGAGTAGGGAAGAAGCTAATAGGAAGTTTGAGGAGATTAGAGAAATGAGTGCTGAATCGAATAGGAAAGTGGACCGAATGAATGAGACATTAACAGGAGTTAGGGAAACCCTAAGTGAGAAAATAGATAAGACGAATAAAGAAGTTTCAGAATTTAAAAATAGTCTTACCGTGAAACTGGGGGAAGTAGAAAATCGGGTTGATAAAAATGAGCGGGATATTACAGGTCTTCGACAGGAAATGGGACATTTAAGGTCCGAAGTATGCATTTTTTGTGAAGAAGAGATTAATATAAAAATGACTGAAGTAACGGACTCATGTAGGGATCAGTTAGGCAGGGTAGAACGCGAAGTTAGTAGTATCAAATACAACATGTCAAATTTAACGGGGGATGGTCCTAGATTTTATACAGGTGGAGTATCATTGGACCAACACATGAAGTTTTATGGCGATAACAGGGTAAATCCACAAATTTTTATTAATAGCGTAAGAAATCTAGTGGGAAATTTATTTGACGAACAGACTAAACTGAATACGATAAAGGCTTTATTAAAGGACAATGCGGAAGCATGGTACAATTTAGTAGGACAGGACATAGACACCTACACGGACTTTGAAGACAGATTTTAAAGCACTACTGGAGTGACCACAGACAAGACCAGGTACGAGACGACTTAATCACAGGAAGTTTAAGGAGAATTTTCAGGAAGTAGGAGCAATATGCTATACGCAAGTAGAGCATAGCATAGCAAGTGAAGCAACCACTGACGGACCGACAAATTATTAAGTATTTATCACGACACTTCGAGGTAGAAATAAGACAGAACGTAGCACTACAGAACATAGTGGACAGAGAAATGTTTTAGAATACCTGCAGAGGTACGACGACGTAAGTAGTGGACGACCTCGGGAAAATAGGGAAAGACAGATCAACACAGTTAGGTTTGACAATAGACGGGACAACTACGCTAGACGGGGGAATAGTTACGGATACCAGCGACAGAATTGGGAACAGAGACGACCATACTTTAGAAGTAATAGTTTAGGAAGGGGACCTGCACCGAGACCGGGACCTACCAGAATGAATAGTTCACCAGACATGAGCGGGACTGCTAATACAGACACGGAACGAGTGGAAACGCCTAGGACATACGCTGAGGTGACGGCTAGACCATGACGGAGTAGGGAAAACAGACCTGGACAGGATTTTTAGAACGCGACAGACCACTAGATTTCAGTGTAAATGTATATGAACATCCACGGGAATTTTTCAAAATTGAAGAGGAAGTAGAGCCAGAAACTAAGGAAAAATTATGTTTGCCAATTATTAATTTAGAAATTTTTGAGAATAATGTAGAAGTATTACTTGATACAGGGGCAGAGGCGAGTTTAATATCGGAGGAATTCGTCAGCAAAATTAGGGATAAGGTTGGTGATAGAATTATGCCTATAAAGCGTAGCCATTTAGTAGCTCCAAATAAAAAGAAGTTTGCTGTAGTAAATAGTGTTGTGGTGCTTAGGATAGATATAGGAGGTTTAAGCTGTGAACAGGAGTTTGTAATTGTACCTGGACTGAAGTTTCAGAGCATTTTAGGTGTTGACTGTATGATGCAGTTAGGGGTTTTGATGAATATGGAAAGGAAGGTAGTAAGGATTAAGGATAGGGTAGTGCCATGGAAGGGCAGTTATGAAGTCACAGAGGATGACACGGGGTTGAGTATTAATGTAGTAGAGGTAGAAGATGATGAGGTTAAACAGATCAACACAATAAGATGTCCAGAGGATAGGATAGTAGAGGTTCAAGCTCTAGTACAAAAACATGCAGAATTAGTGGGGGTAGAAGCAACAGCAGCATATCGGGAGCAGGTGAAGGCAGAATTAATTAAAGATGCACGAAAAATTAATCAACGGACCAAACCGCAATTCCATTGTCCAACATCCATGGACACACTTTTGACGAGGTTAAATGGCAAGTTTGTTTTTAATAAAGTAGATTTAAGGAATTCATTCTGGCGGATTCCATTACACAAGAATTCTAGAAGGTACATAGGATTTTCCATAGAGGGAAAAATCGATAATGTTAAGGTTTGTCGGCAGAAAGGGAAACAATGATAAATAAGAAACAGACAAGTGTAGGGACTGAAGAAGATGCAATATTTAAGAGTCAGGATAATAGGAATGATAAGTTTATTGTATGTGAGATAACAGGGATGATAAGTATAGATATAGAAGGGGGAGAAATAGGGATGAAGAGTATTAGGATGGTGAGAAGAAAGACTTGGAGGGTCAAGAAGAGAGTTAGATTTAAATAACTTGATGAACAGAGGATAGAGATAGGTGAATTTTAGTATAGTTATAGAAAATAAAGCTAGGTATAGGATAAATATGGGAGATAATTAGAAATAGGTTTAGGATGAGAATAAAGAGTAAATGTTAGGAAGAAAATAAGATAGGTTAAGTATAGATATTTCATATAAGATTAGTGGGGAGTTAGGAATAGAATAAGAATAGGATAGGTATATAGGATGTATATAGGATTAGATGGATAAGTAGGATGAAGTTAGGGATAATTTCAGTTTATAAAATTAGGTGAGAGTTAGGAATAGGATAGGGATATAGGACAGGTGTAAATATTTTTTTGATTGGATAAGTTAGGTAAGTTAGATAGATAAGGGTAGAGAGAGATAGGCATTTTTTGTAAATTTTGTTTGCGGTTTAAATATTTTATATTTGAATTCAAATAAGTGGGATTATTTGTATTCAAATAGGGGGAAAATACTCATATTTAGACCAGGGTAGAAAATTAAATAATCACATCAAATAATTTTAATCACCGTGTATAATGAATATTATTAGATAATACGCGTTATTAAAACCGTGAAGCATAAAAATTTATTAGTTTCAGTAAAATAAGAGATTTAAATCATGTACAAGACGCTTTATATCAAAAGAAACAGTATTAAAAGCTCTACGTGTAATTTAATTATTCCTAATAAAGAAACAAATGGAAATTACGTGCAAAATTTATATTAAGTAACCCTATTTTAAGTAACCGGTATTAAACAAAGTGTACACATAATAATTAATATTTAATTTGTATTCGCTAAAATGAAAGGATAGAAGTCAATTTTAATTGGAGTTAATTAAACCATTATTAATAATAAGCATAAAAGCCTGTGAAAATCCAAGATTAAAATACCAGAAAATAAAGCTCTGAGAATTAATATTATGTTTGAACACCTGCGTAGTTTAAATGTCACGTACGGCGAAAATTGTGTAGATAACAAATAGTTTCAAAGAATCTTGGAGAAACCGTAGCTTAATAGTTACGAGAAATGCTAAAGGTGGGATATTTCACACTCCACATGGACTAAAAGAATCGATAATAAAGAATATCAATTTGCATCAATAAGAACGGGTTAGATAGAGACAGATAATATGCACAAGACCGAGACACATATAGTAAAAGGCGTGAGTAGAGCAACGTCATGGGGTTGCGATTGGTTGAAAGTAAAAGGCAAAATTTGAGAGGTAAAAATAACATTTCTGTATAAAAGTCAATTGGTTAGTTCCAGGCGTTGCGTGCCGTGTTGAAATTTCTGAGATGTAACTGGGGTGAGTACAAAATTTGTAAAAACCGACGCGCGGGCTACGGAATGGGAACCGAGAATGCGAAATTCTTTAGAATGGTCCGTTTTGGGGACTCGACCGACAGACGGGCTAACTTCTATATATACCCAGGTGAATATGAACAAGGTCTCTTACATCCGCGACTTGATTCAATACGTTAAACAGTGCATTTTAGTTTGATAAAATAATTTAAAGTTTGCTCGTATATTTTGGTGATTTAAAACAGTTTGTTATTTACGTGCTAACATGAATGTACTTGAGTGCACTTAAATACAAGGTAATAAAATTTAGTATCACTGCACCAATTAGTAAAATTTACAACGACAAATGAATACACCAAAAGTAGGCAGTTTTGGCGTATATTGGTGAAAGAAGTATGAATTTCTTTACTATTTTGCGGGGGTGAATAATTAAATGGTTCATAAATGTGTCTGGATCCACAAAACAAGGGTCAGATATACACAGATGAGTTCTGGAAAAGCCCAGAAACAACTTTAAATAAATGGTGATGGAGAAAATTTGAAAAGCGTTGAGAATCAGAAGCTGTAAATATAACCCAGTTGGAATGGTGTGATTAACAAAAGGGACGATGTACATTGAAGCTACGAGTGCAGTAACCTTCAGGTAATTTATACTATTTTGTTTGAACTTTGATATTTTTGTGTGTGTTGAATTACTTTATAATTGATTTACTTTAAATGGACATTAGTGAAATTGTACTAACCATAAAATTTTAATGTTAAGGTGAAATTTGCTTGTTTATACCAAAACCGTGCTTAGCATGGACTCCAGTTTTTAATACCTCCGCCAACTGTATCACTTCATACGGCTTTAATATTTTAAACTTTCAGGTGGTAGAATTACAATAACCATTTTTCTACTTCAAATGATCACTCGCATCCCCGGCGTCACCTTGTATACCATCAACATTTCTTCCGCCACCACCACCACTACCATCTTGTGCCAGCACTACCTATTCGTCAGCCATCAGATCATACTGGCAATAACAAATATATGACTCCAGGTTATCCAAAAACCGCTTAAACTGGGACTTGTTCAATTTGATCGGCCAACAAGTTGTCGACAATGGCGTTTTAATTAGAATGCTTACATACATGCTGCTCACCCCCTTTAGAAAAATAACTTCCACAACACCGCTACACTTTAAGTGTACGCGGTGTTGCTTATTACTGTTCCTGTAGGTGAGAAGCTCGTCATAAATCTCTGTTGGTTGCCATTGCCTCAACTCGTCGATATGATCGTTTAGAAATAACACCACATTATCCCCTTGCTCCATCCGAATCAACGCGTCGTTATCCCTACTTTGACCAAATTCCAGATACAACGAATTGAAGGGTACACCACACAAAATTGCAAGTTGTGTGCCATCAATTTGTTAATTAAGTTACGGTTTGAAACAACCCGTAGCGGTATATTGCTGGAGTAATCAGTGGGTGCACAACCACTTACACTGAGTCATTTGTACGGGAAGTCATAATATGTTTGTAAAAATACACTATACTTTCGTACAACAGACCTTTGCCTTTATACATACAACTTATAGAAAGTAGTGTCAGTAGGTTACTATAGTCCATTCCAAATAAGAATAAAGTAGATGACCTTGTACGCAAGGTGGATTTACACAGAAAGTTAATTATAATTTCTATATATACATACAGAATAATTATTAATTCCATATTTGAGTGATTATAAATCGTGACTAACCTAAATTAATTTCCATAACCCGTTATTATTGCAAATTTGACAATGGCGCATTATATATATTTTAAATACAAATTTTTAAAAGTAAGCTGTGTAAATCAGCATCGTGTTTTAACCAATCAAATCGAAGGCTAAACTTTCCCTATACCTTTCATCGCTTTATTCTTAGCTGGAATGGACTATAGGTGAACACCAATTGGAAGTATGTCAGTGACTAGATTAAAAACATTGTCCGGAGATATCCCCTAAATGCGGTCATCGTCCCTCAGTCAGGTGCAACGAGTCATCCGATAGAAGAACCCGAAGGCCAACTACGCCATCTAAACACTGCCCGCTGCAACGACTCATCCGTCATAAGCGCGTGAATCCAAAGTTCAACAAACCCACCATGGACATTTATTGACCCCGATCTGCAGCAACATGAATCACGCGAAAATACGCACCAAAACGAAGGTCAACGATCTCCTTCTCCACAACAAAAATCCAGAATCAAAGGTCAATGATGCACATTCAACTACGACCGCTCAAGTCAAACGCCAAGGTCAATAAACCCGACCGATGACGTCATTCTAGACTATAACCCATGTCGTTGACGTTTGTGTTAACGATCCCTAGACACGTGCGACCCCTGACGTCACACACAAAGGGCAATGAAACCGCACTGTGACGTTACTTAGGGGTCCTTGACCACCTCCGGGAGGCGCCAGAGCCTGCGCTATATACTGCTTTAGCATTTACAGACTTTTCGGTTTTGACGACTATGAAAGACGTATTAAATTTTTGTGAAAAGCTAAATGCACTTTCAAAATACTATTTATGCGTAATTTTGTTAGTTAAAAACTAAGCATTATCAATACGTATTTTCGTAAGGTAAAAATGAAGTTTACCGTTAGAATGCTCTCCTCCATTTCTGGATGGTTTTCAAGTTTTGTTTTGGAACCCTTGTAATACTCACGTTTCCTTTTATGGTGTGCTTCGAAAAGTAAACAAAACACCGATAATGGCATAATCTAAATCTAAACCAAGTACATGTAGTATTACTTCATGTTTGTGAAATCTTAAATTTTTGACTTAATTAAAAACATATTTTGAGGGGATTTTTACTTAACATTGAAACTCGAATACAACTACAGTTTTTAATATTGAAGAATTTTATATGACGAAAGAACGTGTAATTTCAATCAAATTGTATAATATCCAAAGTTTTCTCAGTTATTAACGATATTGAAAAGATGGATGGATTTCTATGTTACCCGATTCAGTTTATACTTGTAAAACCTAATGTTCAGTTTACTTTTTTCAGTGCCACAGCGACTTTTACATTGATGCGTCGATCATTTTTATAGGTCTTTCAAAATCTCATGGGTTGTGAGATGCGCAATGAAGAAAGCGAGAGGTATCGTATAAAAAGAAAGAACAATACAAGTAAAATCTAAAAACATTAGATTTCTCGATGCATATTCTGAATTAACTCTACTGTTATGCTATGTGGATTGCATAACCTCTAATTTATCAACATAATATAAATTACAAAACAACAATGTTTATATGCGGAACCTGTTTCTTTTTTGGTGTAATGTTTATTGTTCTTTTCGTGTGTCAATGTTCCGTGTGTGTGTGGATAACAATAGACAGGCTAAATTTTTTAAAACTCTTGGCAGCAAAAATATTGTCCTTATTATTTTTTAAAAATGCATATTACATAGAAATTTAATATAAAAAATAATAAAATCACTACCACAATTCTCAAATTGACCCACATTAGATTTAGGACTTTTCTTATTAATTTTCTTCCTTGATGATACAAATTCACCACCTTCCGGTTTGCTCTTCGCTTCTGAAATAATTCGTTCGACTGTGTTTAGTCCAACTTCAATTCCTGTTGCTACTCTTTCTTGTAAATTATCCATAGGAATAACAGGCATTCCATTCTTTTCTTCTGTCGTAAACTTATACACACAATAAATAATTTCTCCTCCTTGACTGTGAACTGTTTTCTTGCGGTTACGCATTGTAAAATTAAAAGCTCAGAAATAACAAAATAATGTGTAAAACTAAACATTAATCTTCTAATTAAATTGAAACCTTTATTTTGAAGAAACTGATTAAAGTTAAATCAAGTGTAACAGTTCGTTTTTCATCTTCTAAATTAACGCATAAAAATTATGTTGTGTTATAAAATTTTTTAATTTACTTTTATAATTCAATATAAATCGTACTTCTACAATTAATACAAAATATCATAATTTCGAAACACACCAATTATTGTCCTTTATTTTAATTATATAGTAAATAAAGCGCATAGTTGTAAATGTCCAGAATTTCCACAAAGTATCTTCAAGGTGATATCGAATAGCGTGCTTTCGCGCACCTGTTGTCGACGAGTCGAATCAGTCGAATTTTGATTATTCTAACGTCAATATGGTTAAATTTATATCCAAAGCTGACTTGCGAATCACAATTTAGTTTTAATCAATCCATCGATCTGAATGCTTAGAAACTCATCATGGTTTGTAATTTCTATATCTAAATAATTCAAACTAATTTTTATTCGGCTTTCATTAACGCTCATCCCTATAGTAGGGGATAAAGAATACTACTATAGTAAGCCTGCTTATCGTAAAAGGCGATTAAAAGGCGCAGCAAGGGCAGCAGCCTTGCTGGCTAAAAGATATTGGATGAGGGTCGGTTGGTCTCAGGCGATCCTCAATAATTTACAAGCTTGTTGGGGGTTGGCCGTGACGGATACGGCTTTTTGCTAAAATCTTTAAAAACTGCGTTGTGGAAAGATATGGGAGCCTACCACAATATTTCCCAGGTGTGCGTGGCCTAAAACACGAATTACATATGATGGAGAGCCCACAAGTAAAATTCTTATCCGGAGGTAAAATACTCCCTCATTCGGATCTCCGGGAGGGGGTACTTGGGGCTCGTCATCGTAAGAATATAAAACAACAGTTCGATTTAGTGATAGGGACTTGGAATGTAAGGTCATTACTCAGAGTAGATAAGTTAACGAATTTATTAGTCGAAATGAGAAAGGAAAAGCTGGACATTTTAGGTATTAGTGAGGTGAGATGGCCAGATAGTAATGACTTTTGGAAAGATAATTATAGAATAATTACAACTTCTTCAACTAATGGACAGGCAGGCGTAGGAATAGTGTTAGGTAAAAGATTAGGGCATAAAGTTAAAGAGTACTTACAATTTAGTGATAGAATAATTATGGTTAGATTGAGTACAAAACCCACAGACACTGTTTTGGTACAGGTTTACATGCCAACAACTCAGTACGAGGATGAGGAAGTAGAAAAGGTATACGAGGATATAAATAGTATAGTGAGAAAAGTAAAAGGAGATGAGAATTTAATAGTTATGGGCGATTTTAATGCGTCAGTGGGAGAAGGTAGTGAGGGAAAAATGGTAGGAAAATTTGGGTATGGCAGACGAAATGATAGAGGAGAAAGATTAGTTGAGTTTTGCCAGGAACATAGATTAGTAACTGTAAACACCCTATTCGAACAACATATTAGGAGAAGATATACCTGGAAAGCGCCAGGGATAGGGCTAGATACCAAATAGATTATATTTTAGTTAAACAAAGATTTAGAAACCAAGTTAAAACTGTCGTAGTTATCCAGGGGCTGACATAGATAGCGATCATAACTTAGTTAAAATGAAGTGTAAACTAAAATTCAAAAAATTGAGAAAGGTTAAAAGAGAGGGATGGGATCTAGGTAAGCTTAATGATAGTAGGGTAAAAGAGGAATATAAACAAGTATTAGATATTAAGAGCAAAGAGATAGCTGTAGGAGGAACGTAGAAAATAAATGGAAAGAAATCAAACTGACTGTACATGATACAGCAACACAGACTATAGGTAAGAAAAAAATAGAAGCGAGAAAACCGTGGGTAACAAAGGAGATATTAGATTTAATAGAGAATAGAAGAAAGCTTAAACCTTTCAGAGAAGTATATAGTGAAAGTAAGCAAAAATATAATACAGTTAGAAATAAGATAGTACATGAGTGTAGAAAAGCTAGAAATAAATGGATGGAGGAAAATTGTAAGGAATACAAGATGATTTGAGAGTAGGTAAGATAGACAGGGCTTACAGGGCAGTTAAAAAGTTTTTTGGGGAAGATAGGAAAAAATATAATGGTATTAGAGACGAGAATAATGAGCTTCTAATAAATAAAGTTGAGATAGCAGATAGATGGAAAAGATATTTAGAAGATTTATATAAGGGAGACGATATGGATGAGTTAGAGAACGACCAAGAAGAGGATGTAGAAATAGGGTTCTCAATATTAAGAGAGGAATTTGATAGAGCTGTTCGGAATCTTAAACTAAATAAAGCGCCAGGGATAGACGATATTCCCGCAGAATTAATAAAATATGCAAGTCAGAAAACTTTAGACAGATTATATGAACTAGTAAAGGTAATATATGACACAGGTGAGGTTCCAATAGATTTCGAAAAATATTATTATCCCAATCCCAAAAAAGTCAGGAGCTGATAGGTGTGAGAATTTTAGAACGGTTAGTTTAACTTCTCATGCTTCCAAAATACTAACAATAATAATTAAAAATAGAGTAGAAGCTTTAACTGAGAATTATTTAGGCGAAGACCAATATGGTTTTCGTAAAGACAGGGGGACTAGAGAACCGATACTAATGATTAGGCTAATTATCGAAAAAGGTTACAAAAAATAAAAAGACTCATTTCGCGTTTGTAGATTTAGAAAAGCATTTGATAGGGTTAATTGGATTGTTATGTTCAGGGTTTTGCAAAAATAGGAATCTCTCATAGGGATAGAAAATTATTTACAGTCTATATAAAAACCAAAGCGTAGTAATTAGATTGGATGAAATAGAAAAGGAAGCTAAGATTAGAAATGGGGTTAGACAGGGTTGTATACTGTCTCCTTGATTTTTAATGTTTATATTGAGGAAGCTTTAAACTTAGCTAGAGAGAGAAAAGAGATAGGTATTAGTGTACAGGGACAGAAAATAGACATGTTACGTTTTGCAGATGATATAGCCATTATAGCAGAGTCTAGAAAAGAGTTAGGAGAGTTTTTAAATATTTTAGATGAGATACTGCGGAGTAACTATAGTATGAGAATTAACTCAGTAAAGACAAAGATAATGACAAGTGAGTTACAGCCTAGTTCTAAACCAAAATTAAAAATAGGTAATACCGAGTTAGAGGAGGTAGATGAATTTTGCTATTTAGGTAGTATAATTACAAAGGATGGACGTAGCAGAAGGGATATAGTAGCCAGAATAGCTCAAGCTAGAAAAATGTTTTTAAAAAGAAAAACTTACTAATAGCTAATAGTATTAGTTTAGATAATAGAAAAGTTTCTTAAAGTCGTACGTATGGAGCATTCTACTATACGGTAGTGAGACTTGGACAATTAAAGAAGTAGATAAGAAAAGATAGAAGCTTTTGAAACTTGGTGTTATAGGAGAATGTTAAAGATTAGTTGGACAGATAGAGTAACAAACGAGGAAGTTTATAGAAGGATAGGTGAGGATCCTGTATGTGGAAACAATTGAAGGTCAGGAGAGATAGAATGATAGGGCACCAGTTAAGACATGAGGGACTATTTAGTAAAGTCTTAGATTATAGACTACCAAATAAAAATAGAGTAGGAAGGCCTAGACAAAGCTATATTAGTCAAATTATTAGAGATTTAGGTTGTGAAGGGTATGTGGACCTTTTTAGACTAGCTCAGAATAGAAAAGAATTTAGAGCTGCGTCAAACCGACTTTAAGTAAGTCCGAAAACAAAACAACATTAACGCTACACTAAAGTACTGAAAAAACAACACTAAAGTACTGAAAAAATAACACTTAATTACTGAAGCAATAATGGTCGTGCGAGACTGTTAAATCTTTACTGTGTATAAGATATATACGTTCCTCATGTTTCAACATGGAAATTTTGTTTTAATTCGGAAGCAACACTTTAGAGCTGATTAATGGTTGTAAGAAGAAGTTAATTTAATTGCGTATAAAACGATTACGCATTGGAAACTTACAATGTGGTTCTAGTTTACGACGCGAGTTATGTATCCCCCAATTACCTATATATATTGATATATTGAATCTAATAGGAATTATTAGAAATTATTAAGTAAAAGTATAAGTTCAATGCAACATTGTAACACAAGGATAACCCAGAGAGGTTATCGACAGTTCATGAGAACGGACATGCAACTTTGCATCCGTGAGGGCAGTGATACTGCAGGTGGCAGGTCACAGGCGGTCAACAGACCGCAATTACTTAGAATTAAGATTGATACATTGTAACAAAGTGTAAAGCAGACATGAGATCTGCAAGTTCCCACAAGCCGTGTGAGGGGCAGGTTATTATAAAAAGCCCGGGAGCTCAATGTCCGGCAGTCAGTCTTCGAACTCCATACTTCGTTGTTCAAGCTACTCACTAGTACAATAATTATTTTTTAGTATTATGTACAAGTTATCTAAATTTTAATTTCAAATAAATTTGTTAAAGTATCGAAGTTTTTTTAAAAAAACCAGCTCCAAAGGCCCGAACTTTAACTCGCGTTGTTATAGGGATGTAGACGACTGCTTTTTCATGTCTTTGTTCAATGTTGAAAGTTCACATGTGGTTTGAACTTGTTTGTTAATTGGTGCAAGCAGCCATGCCCTGAGGTCAAGGTGGTAAGTGATTTCCATTTGTCAAGACAATTATCTGTTCGACGTTTAACGTCATGTATAAACCTAACCTTGGTAGTTTGAACCCATGGAAACTAACATCTTTATGATAATATTTAATTATAAATTTAATTTTTCAAACGTTGCTTCATATCAAAATTATGCTTTAAAAAATTGCTTATCCGAAAAAATCTTTATGAATTTGAATTATGAATAATATAGTCATGTACTTGCTTATACATGATAACTATTAACGAAGATTAATTTTACTAATTTGAAAGATCTTATTACACACTTATTTTGTATGTATGTGAGTCATTTAGTCAGTACTGAAAAAAGGTGACATAAAAAATCTCATAAATATGTTAATGATATTTATTGTGCCTATTTGCTTTAAAAGCTTTTTTATTTAAATTGTTCAAGATTAACAATATAAATATATAAAATTAATTGAATATACAGAAAACTTATAATAATGTAGCGGGCTACTACCACCGCGTTTTTACTAATTTAAATCAAGTAATAACAAGAGTCTTTATTACTTACTGTTCACAAGTCTAATTCACAGTATACGCCTTATTTATAGATGTTTTCAGTCTAATTAACAATGAAGCACTATCACACTAATGAATTTACAAGCACTAATATCTTCTTAAACTAAATTCCTTACCATAGATCTATTAACAACACTAACACAACTATTTATTTATTACACTTTTGTCTATTTATGTATTCTACAAGCTGCATGTACATAGACACGTTTACATAATATAACATTTATGTTTACTCTTGGACTTCCAAAAGCTCAACTATTTAACTTTACACGATATAATTTATATTCGACATTCTGATATAGACTAACTCTGTACTTCATCTTCGATGTTATTTATACCCTGAATTTAAAAAATGATTTATTCTCCAGTAATTGCTAGAAAACTCTAGGTCCCTGGATAATATACAGTGCTTACGTCGCTTGTGTGTTTGACGGGTTGCCTAATAGTAGCTCGTAACAATAATTATCTGTCAGAATAAATCAGAAATATTTTCAGTTAATATATGTGTTGATTGATACTTAACAGCCTTAATTTCTTTATATTCTTAAACAAGAGTAATTACACTCATAGATGCAATAGCATTTATTTTGTCCATACTTATCACTGGATTCTATGAATTATATATAAACGAGAAGTGCGTAAATTTAAAAGTAGAGTGTCCATGCACTATTACACAAAAGAAAGAAATCATAGATGTACAAAACCTGTCTGATTTATTGATTTTATTTTGAGGCGCAAACTGCTGTCTCTAATATTATTTTATGTATTTTATTTTATTTCAGGATAAACGTAGTACTATCTAAAAATACAAAATATTGTATTCTTATAACAGAATATACTCGTTGAGGTTCCTGTATCTTTTTTAGCGATATTTCTTGTTTTCACACTATCTAAGTACAGTGGCGCCCTATTCATCCGTATTTATTTAACGACCCCCCCCTGATAGTCTCTCTAAACCGCTGAAGATAAAGTTCAGAGTTAGTGCGGAAGTCTTCAAAAGTCAGTTGTGTTAATACGGATAAAACTACATCTTCTGCACGACTTTTGTAAGAAAAATAAACATATTTTTAGAAAGTTGCACTATCGCCCGAGGCCTGTGATAACGATAAAGTTTCGCAAGGCTGAAATCTCATAAAATATAATCAAAAACAATAATAATGAACCACAAATCTTAAAAACCGCCAGCTGAGTTGCCAATGTTTTTAGGATGCACTTTAACGTAAATAACTTAAATTGGTGTTCTGCGCAGCAGCCCATGAGGTTTTGAAAGACCTCTACCAATTTATAGCACTGTAGTTTATTATTTAATACAAAAATTTGAAACAATTGAGAAAACCAATTGTCGCCAAAATATCGTGAAATAATTATAATTATTCTGCTAGCACTGATTGGCTATTTCACACTATACTACGTAATCGTAGTAACTTATAAAATCTAAGGAGTGTAAATAACAAATTATTTGAGCTTTAGCTAATTCAATAGCAAAATTGTAGATTGCTTGATCCTATACAAATTCATTACAAATAGATCTGCATTTCTGCAGTGATTTATGGTCCAGTTTCAACAAATGCATCCTGCAAGCTGATGTGCATGTGCATTGTTTCTAATGTACACAATAGTTCTGCAAAAATGTTATCATAAAAAGTATTCTATACTTAAAATTTGCCTGAGCACTTCTAAGTACGGGTACTCTTAAATCACCCGATGAAAATTGATTAATTTTTTTCCTACTTTTCTATTTAAGAGAATACTAAAAAGTCTAATGTTCTGCGTTTGGGTAGTATATCAGTATTTATAAAATATATCTCGTTAGTAGCCATAGTAACCTAATGGCGACTGAGAACACCTTAAGATACAGAGATTTATGTCGATTGTGTGCAACGAAAACAAACATGCTTTTAGGAATAAATATTTTTGAAAATGAGGGAACAGTTCGACAAATCAACCAAAAAATTCAAACTTGTCTTCCTATTCAGGTAAGTATTTAGATCTTCATTTATAAGTTCTTTTAGGTTATTTTAATATTCGTTTTCCTCTAGTTTAGTATAAATTTCTCTCGTTTCTATCTTTTTGACTGTTCAATCGTTAGTATACCTTAATTATCACACTGTATTAATAAAAGGATAAATTTAGGTCTTCTATAGTAGTTTACAAAATTTTCAGAACTGAAATTGCTTTCTTGATCATTAAGATTTAAAACGGTGATTTTTAAATAGAACGAATTAAAGAACTGTTGAAATTAACATACATATCCCCTTGTTTATGTTTGGTATAAGAGCTTTGTAAAAGTTTTCGAAAGGGAACTTCCTCCAGCAGTACTGGATGCACTTCTCTTAAAAATTGAGTGTATGCCTCAACATTTAATCGAGGAAGTAGAAAATGAGGACCAATTAAATGATCCCCAATAACTCCGACCCACACGTTAAGAAAAAAATGTTCTTGATGGTTAGCTTGGACAATAGCGTGAGGGTTTTCATCAGCCCATATGTGGTTATTATAAAAATTAATAATCTTGTGCCGAGAAAAAGTACATTTGTCTGTGAATTCGATCGTCTTCAGAAAGTCAGGATTTCTTCTAATCATTTCCAGCATCCGATTGGAAAATTCAAGACGGTTCGGAAAATCTCGCGGTAACAGTGCCTGTACTCATTGTAGATGGTAGGGGTATAAGAGTTGTTCCTTTAAAATTTGAAATACCGTCATATGATCAACATTTAACTCGAAAGCAATCTTTCTAGTACTGCTAGTGGGTTGTTCTTCAACCAAATTAAGTACTGCTTTTTCCAGCTGTGGTGTTCTAACTTCTCGATGGCGACCACAATCCTGCGTTCTTTTTTCGAATGAACTATATTCTCGTAATCGTTGATGAAGTTGGGCAAATATTCTATGTGAAGGAAGCTGCCGTTGAGGATACATTTCAGCATACCTTCTACAAGCTTCTAATCCATTACCCTGCGACAGACCGTAAACGTAATGCATATCAGCTGTAGCAGAAGTACATATTGAAGTGTTACACCATAGGTCGTTTATGCGTGAATATTTTACCTTTATTTATTTACTAATTAAATAATTCTCGAAGGACCAATTAAAAGTTTATTATTATAATGGTTGATTAAAAACGTTACATCTTTTAGGTAAATTGAAGTTTAATTACATGTAGAAAAACACAACTTGAAGATGCACCTTCAAGTTCAAGGTATAAACATGAACTAACTTTACACACACTTTCTTAAGAAACATTTTACCTTAGTCCTGTTCATAAACCCATCACCTGTCTTAGAAATTCCACAAACCCCTTTGTTAGAAAACATTAAAGTATTACTCATACATTCCTGGTTTACCTGAAACTGACGGCAATAGATTAAAACATGTGATAGGACCCTTTGCAAGTTGAAGGAAGATTGAAAAACTTTCACTGTGTTAGTCATACATTCGGTCTGCTAAATAATATGAACCCTAATTTTAAACTGAAATATTATTTAATGGTTCGATTTCTCGAACATCAGCCATTTCCGCATTTGTGTATGCCATTTTAATAACAAGTGAATTATTAAACTAACAAATTAAGAACAGAACAACGACACACAATTATAATTCAATTTCAAAAATTTACACACTGACAGCATGATAACAATTTAATTGTCACTATCACTAATTGCAGCCTATTAGATAAATTAGTTTCGCATTTTTGTCTTATGACGATGTATCTCTGTAGTTGTTTGTAAAATAATTTTTTTCTGCGAACTGGTTAATTTTGGGGAAAAATTCAAGAGATGTTTTTTGTTTAGAATGAAATAGGCTATTGGAAATAAATTTTTAAGTGGCAAACAAATAATAAGACAAAAAGTTACATTGGAAATAAATGTTAGGGGTTACGTTTTTTACCCCTTACAACCATGGGGTAAACCAAATAAATTACTGGGTAAGTGTATTTTTGATAGTAAAAAATATCACCTTAGTTTCAATTTTGTAACTTTTTTAGTGTTTGTAATAAAAAAATGAAAAACAAATTTTATGTACCCCCTTTAAGGGGCTGTATCTTAACAAGGGATGCTGTAACGTATTTTTTTTCTAGTTACACTTCGTTCTTTAAAATAAAAAAGCTATAATTTAAAATATTTAATTTATAAATTTCCGTTCAGTAAAAATTAATACATAAAATTAATAATAACATATAGATGCCTTGACCTTTATGGTCTAAGGTTCGTTACTAAGCTTTGTCGAGTTGTCAATTTGTTCACTTCATTATCAGCGTTCGAACGGGTAAGCTGCTCTACAAGATAGTGGAGTCAAGATGGTCGTGTGTAGGCACGTGGCCTCTAACAGAGTAAGAAAAAAAGAATAGATAATTGATTGAAATGGAAGCCCCTTTACATCATTAATACAGTTGGTATAAAATTATTTAAATAAATTTTCTAATATTTTTTCTCATAGTGCAATATCTTAATGCAATATCTTAATACAGTATCTTAAGACAATATCATATATATCTTATATATGTAAGCGTCATTAGATGGCGTAACAGTGAACCTGCTTGCATGCAGCGCCGCCAGTCAGTTAGTTCCCGCGCGGCTTTTGAGTATAACATCGTCTGCGTTGAGATTCACCTACTTGTATTATAATATAAATAAATTGCTGCAAAACCTATCCAAGTGTTATTCCTTAGGCAGGGGAGCTTACATTCCAGAAGTGTGATGCGAAAGTACCCGCGAACGTGCTAAAAATTAGAGAAAATTTTTACACAAGACAGATTTCAAAAATTGTGACATTTGTGTGATAAAAAAAATGGCGGAGGTTAACGAACATCAGCGCGAGGATGCTGATGATTTTAAGACGCTAATGCAACAACAAATGGGCGCAATGTTACAAATGATGCATACCTTAGAACAAAATCGTGTACAAACAGAGAAGTTGTTTTGCACAGCGTTACAGCAAAATCAACAAACAACAGAACCATCAACAGCGGTAGTAAATTACATTATCAGATCATGCCTGATTTAGATAAGTCAATTTCAAATTTTCTGGCGATAGTGGAAGTATGGCAATGGAGTGGCTAGACCGCGTAAACAGCTGTGCTTTATTGCATCGCTGGCCAGAACAGGTAAAATTAGAAACGGTGCGTATTCATTTAATCAGTGCAGCAAAGGACTGGTACGACGTGCGTAAAAATCGTATCAAATCTTGGGATGATTTTGAAACAGAATTCAAGGCAACCTTTGACCTAAAACCAAGCTTAACGTCATTATGGATTAGAATGACGGCGAGTGCAATACTAACGTGAACAAGTAGAATACTATTTTCACGAAAAATTTAAATTATGTAGTGCGTTAGAGTTACCATTTGAGGAAATTAAAGAACAGATTGTGATAGGCTTAAATAATAAACAAATAGTGTCAAGTTTATTAATCAAAGAACATTTTAATGAAAATGACCTCTTACATGATATTGTACAATTATATCGAATTGCAGGAACACGCGAGCGACAATCGAATGCATTCAGTTCCCAGAGTCGAAAATGTGTTAACATTTCAAAAAATAAGCCAATAAAATTTATTAAAGAGGAAGGAGCCAAGTAAAGTGCTACAACTGCGCAGAAAAAGGACACATTTCAAGGAGTGCCCAAAAACAAGTTTGTTAAATGCTTGTTTTAAATGTAAGGAAAGCGGTCACTTTTCGAAGAACTGTACAAAACGTGTCTTAAATACTAACGATTTGGAAAAGGCGAAGTCTATCAGTTTAGTAAATACAGAGAAGGAAGAAACCGTAAATTCGGTGAACAAAACGAAAGAGGATTTATACGCGTTTGGAACACAGCAACCAGTGTTAAAAGTTACAACGTACGTTAAAGCCGATTTAGAAATTGATAATGTAAAAGTGGAAAATATTAAATTTTATGTAGTACCGGAACAAGCTCAAATGACGGATGTTTTAGTAGGAAGGTCATACACAGAACATCCAAGTGTTGCTTATATACGTTCAAGCGATAAGTTGATATTTGGCTACAATCACGAAGAGCCGTTTAAAACATGCAGATTGAAGAAATTTCACGTCGAACCAAAATAAAAAGTGCCGAAAATAGTGTTATTTTAGCGAAACAAATTAATTATGTTAAAGCGCACTATAATGATGAAGTGATATTGTACCTGTAGTGAACAATAGCGATGAAAATGTTCACATTCGAGAGGGAGAAATCATCGGCACTGGATATACGCATTCAAAAGAAATTGTTGACGCTGAATATGACGATAAAATTCAGATTGTTGAAGAAATGTTAAATGTGGACCCAAATACGGATCAGCTGGTTAAAGATGAATTATTAAAATTATGCACTCAATATCGCGATTGTTTTGCGTTTAATCTGAAAGAATTAGGTGTACAGACATAGTAACGATGGACATTAACGATACAAATGTGCCTGTTCGGAAGAAACCGTACCGTGCCAATTTACAAGACCGACAAATTATCAAAAATATAGTGCAAGATTGGAAAAATGCAGGAATTGTTACCAAACAATGTCCCCTTATGCGAGCCCTGTGGTGTTAATCAGAAAGAAGACAGGTGAACCGAGGTTAGTAATTGATTATCGAGCATTAAACGCACAAACGATAAAAACAAATTTCCCAATTCCGTCGGTGGACGATCACCTAAAGAATTTAAGTGGTAGTAAGTTGTACTCGAAATTAGACCTGGCGCATGGATACTTACAGGTTCCCCTCAGTGAAGCTGCAAAAGCGAAAACGGCGTTTATAACCCCGGATACAACCGGACAATTCGAGCGATTAATATTTGGGTTAACCAATGGCCCATACGAGTTTAGTCGTTTGATGTCGATTGTGCTGGGACCATTGAAAAATAAAATAGCCATGTCCTACTTGGATGATCTAATAGTCCCTGCGAAAGACTGGACAGAAATGTTGCAGAAATTGGCGAAGATTTTTGAAGCATTTCGGCAAGCGAAACTAACATTTAAGTTGCGAAAATGTGAATTTGGTTTGCGACGATTAGAATTTCTCGGATTTAGGATATCTGGCAATGGAATCTCACCCAGCGAGGAGAAAACGAATGCAGTCAAACATTTTAGACCTCAAAATGTACACGATGTGCGACGTTTTTTGGGACTCACATCATACTTTAGAAGATTTATACATCAATATGCAACAAGAGCACGTAACTTAAGTAATTTAACGCGAAAAATAGTGTGTTTACATGGTCCAAGGAACAAGAAAGTGCATTTCAGGATCTACGGGATGCGCTAATGTCAGATCCAGTGTTGAAATTATATAACCCGTGTGCGAAAGAAACTGCTTTATTTACAGATGCAAGCGCCGAAGGAATTTCGGGCATTTTAATGCAGTTACAAGAGGATGGAATATTGCATCCGATTTATTACATTAGCAAAAGACGAGTGATGTTGAGCGTAACTACCATTCGTCCAAATTAGAACTTATGGCAATCGTGTATGGTGTCGAAAAACTGCGTATATTTTTAATTGGTATCGAGTTTACAGTGTTTACAGACTGCCAAGCACTAGTATTTTTAAATACGCAGAAAACGCAGAGCCCTCAAATTGCCCGTTGGTATGGTTTATTGGCGGATTATAATATGACCATTAAATACAGACCTGGTATAAAGATGAGCCACGCGGATGCATTATCACGAGCTCCGATGGATTCGTCTGAAGCGGATATGTCAATAAATGATATTACAGAAAGAATTAATGTACTACAATTGATGAGCGAAGAGGATTATGTATTAACAATCCAACGTAGCGACGAGAAGTTGTGTAAATTAATTCAAGTGTTAAATAAAGACCCCAACGAACGCTCACGTAATGAGAAGGAGAGCGTAAATAATTATGTTTTACAAAACGGAAAGTTATTTCGTGAAATTGTGCAAAACGGTAAAACAAGATTATTGTATGTTATACCGAACAGTATGCGGCGATAGTAGTTAAACATCACGATTTGATGGGTCATTTTGCAGTCGATCGTACAGTGGCGAAAATTCAAGAACTGTATTGGTTCGCGCGTCTGAAAAGTTATGTGCGAAGGCATATTAGTGCTTGCCCCGAATGTATTCTAGTAAAAATACCAGCAGGTAAGCAACCAGGGTTTCTTAATCCGTTACCAGTGCCAAATAGACCGTTTGCAAGAATACACATCGATCACTTAGGTCCCTTTATTAGAAGTGTACAAGGGCACGCGTATATCCTTGTTGTTATTGATTCCTTAACGAAATATGTCAAATTGTATCCAACAGCAAGTACAGATGGAAAAACGGTGGTATCATGTTTAGAAAATTTTATGGTGCAATATGGTATTCCAGACCGAATAGTATCGGACCGTGCAACTTGTTTTACGTCCGATCTGTTTAAAAGTTTATAGAAAAACACGGTATTAGGCATACATTAAATTCCACTCAATGGGCGTGCAAATGGACAGGGCGGCGAGTTAATAGAACTTTACTTCCAGTAATAATAACCAGTATGCGAGATGAAACGTGTTGGGATGAAGATATCTTAAATATTGAGAAAAATTTAAATATTGCCGTAAATAAATCAACCGGAAAACCTCCGTTTGAAGTGTTGTATGGTTTTATGCCGCGTTTTCGGATGATAAATTATCGAAAGTAGTCCAGGTGGATAATGATTCCGAGTGGACGCCGCCACTGACAATTCAAAATGAGATTCGTGAAATACTACGTGAAAACCAACAAGTTAGTAAACAACGACATGATTTACGAAGATGGGCAGGAATTTCGACGACGTTGGTGATATTGTGTTTATGCGTAAAATTCCGATTTCCACAGGTGAAAGTACAAAACTCAAAAACGTTACCGCGGACCATATATTATTACCGAGTACTACCGGCGAATACATATCGTATTGCAGTATCGAAGGAATTCAAGGACGGCGGTATACTACTACAGCACATGTAAGTCAATTGAAAATTTACAAAATCCTGAAGATGATGTAACTGATGAAGAAGACGAAAATTTACCGGAAACAGAAACCAGTGATTATGAAGAGCCAGAAGAAATTAATACTACGGATGCGAAAAAGGCACAGATAGTTGATAGTGAAAATATTGCAAGTGCGGAAGGGAATAATGCAAGTGGTGCTAAGAGTAAACGTACCATAAAGAAACCAGCGTATTTACAAGAGTATGATTTGTTTTAATATTTTGTATGTTCAAAAATTCATTCTAATGTTTACTATGTTTTTTTATTGTTATACTGAAATATTGTTGTCATCGTGGGCGATGCCTCAGTAGAATGGCCGAGTGTAAGCGTCATTAGATGGCGTAACAGTGAACCTGCTTGCATGCAGCGCCGCCAGTCAGTTAGTTCCCGCGCGGCTTTTGAGTATAACATCGTCTGCGTTGAGATTCACCTACTTGTATTATAATATAAATAAATTGCTGCAAAACCTATCCAAGTGTTATTCCTTAGGCAGGGGAGCTTACATATAATATCATAGAATGCAGTTCCATAGAAGGCAATTTCATATAGGTTCCAAATTTTGTTGGAGTATTAAATTCAATCAAGCAGAAGTTAGTTTCGTTAAATAATAGTTGTGTTCAGAAGAACTTTGATAATTGATGGTTATGGAAATTTTCGACAGCTGAGTCAAGGTCCTATTTCTTTCGTTCAGAGCAGTATCGTAACACGTGAGTGTTTTTTAGAATTTAATCACTTTGAATATTAATTAAGTTACAATAAGAAAATAGAACATTAAAAATTTTGTAACGTAAAAAGCTTTTAAGGAAACAGCGAATTAAATAACAAATCTATTGTTGGTCAGAATGTTTGCACGTGCACACAAAGTGTACATTTAAAAAGTTGTGAATGACATTTTATGTCAGATATATAAAAAAACATAGATTCAGTTGTCCTATTTAGACCTCACATGTCGTCTTACGTTAATTTAAAGTATGTTTGAATATTTTAAGGTCATGAACTTTCATTTTTCATCGACATGTGGAATTCGAGTATTAACTGTTAAATAAAAGTAGCTTAGAGTAACTATATAATATTTTATCAACGCTCTGATAATTAAATTTTACTGTGAGGGTCGAAGAAGTACTTCTATGACTTAAAGAAAATTATGTATTATGAATAACTTAGAAAATTTCAAGTCAGCATATTTAAATTTTGTAGAAAGATACATTCAGAGATCTTTAGATTATTAAATACAATTCTTTACTAGTATATTTCTGTTCCATAAAAATTATTAAGAGAAAATTTTATAAAGATACGAATTTAAATATTATAGTAACATGAATCCAGAAATTTATTTAAATAGAATCTATTTTGTTTTTGAATGACTTTTTATTATTTAGAATTCAAGTAAAAAAATTACAAGTCATCCCTGATTAGAAATTGTGTGTAATGAAAACAAATTCCCTGGGTGTATATTTTAGAAACCTAAATTCTATTATTTTATTTTTGGCAAATATTTTTGATGACACAAATGGTGTCCATGTTGTTCTTTTGTTTGTTCACAGGTCAAGCCGAGACATCTGTATGACATCTGGTGTTTGAGGTTTTGGTAAGTGTGTTTAAAAGAGTGAAATTCAGGTTTTATGGCTATGTTTGTGGTGTTGACATAAGGTTTCCGCATTCCCCTAATACAAGCACAGTTAGATTTTGTTAGTTATAGTATTGAAAAATACGGTGGCGCTCGTTAAATATATTTTTGGTCTTTTAACAACCCATGACCCAAGCTCATGATCTACCCAGAGCTAACACTCAACTAGCCGTTTATGTCTTAAGAGTTTTTCTTTTTCTCAAGCCATTTTCCATCCAACTTTACCTTGGGCTTACATTAATAATAAGAAATTCTCGACCTTGTGGTATCAGGTTAGGGTTTAGGAAATTTAAAGGTATAATTTTTTAGCTGATAGTCACGAGGATAAATAAATATAATAAAAAAAATCAAGTAAGAAATAATTTTTTTTTACAATGCTCCAATGAAGTTTCTTTATATGAAAGACCCTATCTCTTTTACGATGAGGAATCACCCCTTGAAATGTTTTACACTTATTTTGTTACACCCGGTATAAAGGCTCTTCACTTCGCCTGTACCATTGGTTTTTTGAGCGTACTTTGTTAATTGAGGCATTGTATATACCGTATCTTGCAGCCTTCGGATTTTCTATAAAGTTACCATCAAAATTCGTGTCGAAGTGATGCATTTCCTCACGTAGGCATCTAATTTGTATAGTGTATTTCTCGGAATATCAAACTTTGAAATTTCTTCAAGTCACGTCCGCTTGTTTATATTTGCACTTATTCAAATTTGCTCGTCTAATTTATCACATAACCAAACGTCTGTTTTGTTGTTTAGTACTCCAAAATCTGTTGGATTTTATATGAATTTACGATATACAGATCACGTAGTCAAATTTCTATTATGACATATTTGAATGCGATTATTTATTTTATGCGTATTTATTTCAATAAAACTCATTGCGTTTAAAATGTTATTCCTGCATATTTATTTTTAATTTTATGCTTGTATATTTAATTTAAAATGCATTATATGACGTACAAGTTATCTATATTACTAAATATAATTTGATTTTTGAAGAATGAACTTCCTTTCATAAATTAAAGTTAGTTATGATTTATATACAGTGTGCTTGATATTAGCTTTTTGCATAATTGTCGAGTTACTTCCCTTTTATGATGAAATTGTTTAGTTTTCTAAACTTTGGTGATATTTACTTGCAGCGTATGACCCTTATTACTCAATATACGTTACATGCGATTATCCAATGCTCCACCAGAAGTACTACATTTGCCAGGAAGCGAGTTTTTTTTTACCTGGAAAATTTGGAATTTTGACGAACCCTTGCTGTTCCAAGCAAGGTAGGGATCTTTATTAACGTACGTGACAACACTCACACTTGGGATCTCCATTTTACTTCTCATCCGAACGAGGGTGTATTTTTGTAAAAAAATGCTCACCTAACATTTTTCAAGCGGACCGTGTGAGGATTCGAACCCGGGACCTTGGAAATAGCAGTCACACACATACCAACTATGCCACGGAGCCGCCTTGACTCAATATACCCCTAAATTACCCTATTATCATAGCATTTTATATATAATTTAAAGAAAATGAAATGTTATTGTTTTTATCTTATAATGTGCAGTATGATCATTTGATGGTAATTGTTGTTTTCAAGGATATATACATTTTTCAATTATAAGATATAAAATCTCACACCTTATAAATCTGAATCACTGAAATTAACATAAGTACAAGTGTTTCAAACCACAGCTGGGCTCATCTTCAAGTTGTAATGTTAAAATGCACTGGTCAGGCAGAAACAGAAAGGAGAGCAAAATAAAAGATAAAGGATATTTAGAAAAACCAGGCTAACTACAAATGCAGAGAGCAGGGTTGTTCATGTAGACAAGAAAAAGTACATTGCCACGAATTTTTATTTACAAAAAAATTTTTTTATTTAAACCAATAAAGAAAACAATTATAACCTACGTACAATTTTAATACTGGAAATACAAAGTGCGCATTTCGTATGTTACATGTAAAACTAATTGATAAAAAAGTAATGCTTATACCTTCGTACAAATAAGTGTGTTCAGTTAAAAATATGAAATGCAAAACAAATTCTAGTAATCATTTTAAAAAAGTATCATATTGTGATATGTAAAACTAATCGGAAAAAAGGTAATGCATATACTTTTGTATAACAAGTGTGTTCAGTTAAAAACATGAAATGCAGAACAAATTCTAGTAATCGTTTTTAAGAAAAAGTATCAAGAAGCATTAGCGAAGCTAATTTTAAAACGGGTTTTTTTACACACAAACATCAAATGTGGAGAAATGCAATACAAAAGAAAAGATGGCAATATACCTCCATCTCGCTTTATCTTGCATCTACTTCGGTGAACCTGCAAAACAGCATGACCTTGCTCACTAAGGGGTTGTCTTTATGGTAGTCCGAATCATTAAGGCTTTGGCCATGCCTGCAATAGTGGGTCGATGTAAAAGAGCATTTGGGTCTACGTTAAAGAAAAAGCTGATAAGAGAACCCTACTAGTATTAATTAGCACGTGAGAAACTTACTTCGTGTAGCAGACGTGCATTGCTCTTGGAGTAATAGAATCAGCCACGCATAAAGTACATGCTAGGATGGAAACGATATCATAATCGATTCAAATATTAGGGTACCACATGTCAAAAGAACACTTATTTTTAATGCATAAATAGATAAAGAAAACCGGCCAACTTGAATACATTTGTCTTTGTTAATCATACATGTAGAATATCTATACTATTCAAACTTACACTAGTACTTATAAATAAATCGAACATATTCTTTCAGAAAGCAAAGATTGTAGATAACTGGATACATTTGCTGTGTCATATCAAACAATAAAGATAGATTAAAGTACTTTGACTTTAACTAAATACACTACTAACATTTTACAGGGTGTTGAACAAGCACTTATTTCAATTAGAATGAGTTTTATAGGAACAAATCGAGTTATTACATTACAATGTGTGATCAGAGGCGTCTCCTATAACAGGTAGTTATACAAAATATCGAAATGGAGTTGTTGGAATATTTGAAACATTGTAAATTGAATGAAAATATTTAGGGATGAAAAATTGAACATAACAAGGTTAACATAATAAAATATTACAACTGATAGATGTAGCAATTTTTGAAAATTAATTACTTACCCAAATAGGGAAGAAACTTAATTAAATTTATATAAAAAAAGGTTATTTTCCAACTATTTAAACTTTCAACTGCTCCATGGTGAGAAAACAAACCATGGAGACACAACTCAAATAAGCATTATTTTTTTTAAATTACAATATTCATGTCTGCTGACAGTAATGACATTAACGATTATGAATCTGTTAGTTTCAAGTTTAAAAAGAAGCCAACCCTATTAATAGACATAAATTTGAGAAAGATTAACTTTGAGCAAAGTTTATGATTTCACTCAGTCAATTCTCACTGTAATGTTTCTTAATTCTTAATTTCATACATTTCTAACAAGCTGAGTTTCGTCCTTTTAGTTTGAAGGTGTGAAATTTTAAAAAGAAATTGTATATAGAATTAACAATAAGGCTAGAAAATGCGGAATTGAATTAATATTATGGTCCAGAGCAAATTTTGAAATAGAAGAAATATGTTCTTTCAGCCTTTTGGCGAACCTACGATCAGTCTGGCCTATATAGAAACAATTGTATGAAGCATAAATGAGTTTATAGGTACCTGAATGATTTAGTGAAGGAATAGGATTTGTATTACGAACTAACAACATAACGAGGTTACCAATGTTTGAAAATGCAATATTGATGTTAAATTTAGAAAAAATGTTTTTGATTTTATAAGAGGTCGTTACATTTTATTTTAAAGCTATCAGGTATTACATCATTAATTTAGATTTAGGGACTTTTTTTAAAATTCGGCATGGAAAAATCTCTACTGATTACTACAATCCCATTAACGCCATGAAAACAACACTTTATTAGTGTTTGCACGGTTGTTGACATCATTGACTTCTCTGTACGGTCATAAACAAGCTGACATAACGTTTTGTACATGGGAATCACTTCGTTTGTCATCAAGGCAAGCTGAAGTGCGCCAAACTGGGTTGGAGGGGAGAGACGTTTAATGTGAGAAACGCAGCATATCTCAAGGATTACCGTACCGACCTCCATAGAGTAAACTTTACCTTAGTGCTGCCGTGAGTGCTCCGTTTTCGTTTCCACCTTTATACCGCATCCCTATTGTATCGCCCTAGCGAGGCATTATCGAAACACCTGCAGAAACAGCTACCAACATCAACAAGGACCGATGAGAATCTACTCGCTGAAAATGACGGCCGTGCCCAATAAAAATGATGGGGTGAGTGTTTTAACTATATTTATTTACCCGGGGATTTATCGGGAGGCAGTTGTACGTTATAATTTGGCGCCCATTCTAGCGGTTGTCTTGTAAAAAATTTAATTAGTTGTAATTAGAGTTTGCTGTTTTTACGTATAAATATAATTATCTAATAAAGCTTTCCGCTTTTACCTATAATCCAAACCAATAAATCTAACCAATGTACTGTAATTTAAAAGCATAGTGTTTTTTATCGTAAATTTTTATATAAACATGCTCCAAATTCCTACAATCTAATCATCTAGAATCATTAAAATTAAGCCATATTGGGGTCTTATTTTGTGTTGATTTTGAAATGCGTGTTTTGTTCCTTAATAATTATTTTTCTGCCTGAAACTTTGGTTTAATTTAGTGGTTTGATTGGTTAAGTTTGCAAAAAAATGCCGGTTGCGCAACCTTAAATTTTTGTGGTTATTTGACATCATTTGGATTTTAAAATGTTTATTTCCTCTCAGGTGAGTTAGGTTTATTTTTTTTTGTCGTGTTCTGTCTTGCCGTAATTTACAAATATTTTGTGTACAAAAAACCTTTTAAGTACATTTGATTGGTAAAACAACCTCGAAATTCTCACCTGGTGTTTGAAATTCAGCTTACATCGTTTACTTCGAATTAGGGTATATTTCGTGCTTTGGCATTCCCATTATATTAAAAATATCTTGTTGCTTTTTAGTGCTTTAATTTAAACCTTTCAAAAGCTTATAAATTGTGGATTTAAATAATCTCGCGTCTTTTGCTTAATTGTGAAACCTGTTACTTTTTGTTTTTATCTATATTGATTTGTTGTGTATTTTTAGTGTAAGAAAGACTCAGCTGCTATATTTACATATTGAAACACCTAATTCTCACGATTTTCTTCTTGTAATAATATCGAATTTCTGTTTACTCATTTAACTAAGGAACTTGCAATTTTTGACCTTACCTATCTTTTGAAATATTATAAATATGAATCATATCCATTTAAAATCAAGATGACTTAGTTGAGAACTTGAAAGACGTGATATAATTCTTGTTTCTACACAAAATGAACGACGACTATGAAACTGCAGACTTGATAGATTACAAAAGAGCATTTGAGACTATAAGTAGAAATATTCTCATTCAAAAATTGGAAAAATATGGAGTTAAAGACAATGCGTTAGAGTGGTTTAAAAACTATCTAGAAAACAGGGAGCAAGAAACGAGATGGCAAGGGGAAACATCTAGTAGATCAAAAATTGAGTGGGGTGTTTCACAAGGAAGTATTTTGGGACCATTGCTTTTTATAATTTACATAAATGATAAAGTGAAGGTAACAAAGATGCATATGTTTGCTGATGACACTTTAATATATGCTGAAGGTACAAATGTAATAAACTTGATTCAATCTGTAAATAGAATGAGCAAATATTTAGTTGGAAATAAGCTAAAGATAAATGTTGATAAAACAAAATGGATGTTGTTAACGAATTATAGAAGTTATCAAATGATAAAAACAAAATAGGAATGTCAAATAGATGGGTCCGATATTGAACTGGTAGAGAACATTAAATATCTTGGCATAGTAATTGACATTCACAGATGTAAAGTAGAATTTTATCTTCTATTAAAACAGCCTACTCGCTGCTTTAGTTTTGTAAAACCAGATAATACAAAACTACTTCTTAAAGTTGTTAATTATAATATAAAAATCTAGTTGACGAATTTTACGAAGCGTTGAAAAACATATCTAATCGTACTTTTACGAAATCATTAAAGAATTGTTTTCTGTGTTATTTACACAAATGTCCAAAGAATTATTAAATGAGTTTATCTCAGTAATTATCGAAACGAAGTTATTTATTAAAAGTCATTTAAAATCGACTTTTAAACGGAACGTTATACCAAAAATATTGAAGATTATTAAAAATAAAATGACGTAGAGTGTAATTATGAGAAGGGAAATTTATCAAACGAACATTTTCTATAAGTTAAATTATCAAAAGAGCAATTACTAAAAGAAAAGATAAGAGCGCTACAACAAATTAGTTAGTTGATCTAATTAATTATTATTTTAATTCTTACCATTGTTAAAATCACAAAGCCTAGTGTTTTAGCGCACTAGGGCTGTACTTCGCACAAAAAGCTAGGCGCAAGTTACACGCCAGAACCTTTAGTGGTTCCATTATTTTCTCTAAGAGAGCTCTGGCAAAATTGGTCGCAAATGTGCTATGCACTAAACAGGAAAGCTCTGACAGCTATCCATTGCTCCGAACAGACTTTAATCTTAGCCGATTGTGCAATGTTAAATTTATATCCTTCATAGATCGTAAGCAAGCTTTTTATCATATACCTTTGGAACAATCCTCTCGTTAGGAAACTGCTTTTTTGTACCTGGAAAAGTTTTATATGAATTTAATTTCTTACCGTTTGGTTTATCTAATGCCCCTCAAACACTTAAACGTGCCATGAATAGAACACTAGGTCAAATTTTACATGAAGAATATGCTTTTGTAAATCATGATGATATCTTAGTCATTTCAAATACCTTTGAAGAACATATCATAACCTTAAATGAAGTAGCAGATTGCTTAGGCAAGGCTGGTTTTAAAATTAATTGGGAAAAATTTAACTTTGCTGTTTCTTCTCCTTTTTTTTTAGGGTTTATTGTCGATGAAAATGGCTTGCTTGCTGACCCCATTAAAGTAAATGCTATTACTAATTTTAAAACGTCCAAAAATTCAACTGAAATTAAATATCTAATCGGAATAATATCTTATTATCGTATCTTTTTACCAAATTTATCTACTCTTCATTCATATTACTGCGTTTATTAAAAATAAAAAGAAAGGACAACCTATCGATTGGACTACTGATGCACAAAATGCTTTTGATGAAATAAAACGTTTGATTACTTCTGCCTCCATCTTATTCTTCCCTAATTTTGAGGAAACATTTTATGTTCAGACTGACTTACTGACTTAAGTGCCATTCTATTTCAAGAAGGAGATGGTTTAGAACACTCTATCATTTATGCAAGTCGTACATTAACCACTGCCGAACAAAAATATTCTGCTACCGAACGTGAGCTTCTCTGAGTAATCTTTGGAATTGAAAAATTCAGGGGATGATGATGGAACTCAATTTATAGTAATTACTGATTGTGCGGCCCTTACCTGGTTAAATAATTTGAAACAACCCGCTGGACATTTAGCCAAATGGAGTTTGCATATTTACTCAATTTACTTTTACTGTCCGTCACAGACCTGGAAAATTAAATATTATTCCTGATGCTTTCTCTCTCTCTCTCTCTCTCTCTCTCTCTCTCTCTCTCTCTCCATGTTGTAGCTGCCTTAACTTCTTATACGTGGTACTCTAATATGATACAAAAAGTGGCTCAACAATACGAAAACTACTCTTCTTTCCGTGTTATAGAAAATTGTTTATATAAATTTGTTAGCTCTTCTTTATTTAAGCCTGCCAATTTACCTGAATGGAAAATCCTACCTCTAATAGAAGTTTTGAAAATGTTTCATGATGATCCTACCTCTGCACATTTAGGTGTTACAAAAACTATATCGAAAACATGATTTTTATTATTGGCCTAACTTAAAACAATCCGTTTGCCGTTACATTAAAAACTTGTGGTGCACAAAAGAGTTCACAAGAAGTTCATCCTGGTTTAATGGATATGCATGATGAAGATATCATGGACATACGAAGTTAAGAACAAAGACATTCTAGAAATGGTAGTGGAAGCAAGAAATGTGTGGAAAACAATAAAAAATTGTAGAGATAGGAGGATCGGGCATATACTACAGCATTGAGAGAATAGTGCAAAATATTTTAGAAGTAGAGAAAGGAAAGAGAGAGGTAGAGGTAGACTTAGATTAGCTATTGCAGACAGATAGTGAAAGATGTAGGCTGTGGGAATTTCAGGGAAATGTCGAGGTTAGTTCAGAATAATCAAAAGTGGATAGACGTCCAACCAGTTCTAGGACTGAAGACGTAATGATGATGTTGAAGAGATATTGTCATAATGGGGTATACTGAAAAATATTTCAATATTGGTGTGATCTGGGGACAAGGTGGTAGAGAATTAATTTTAATATTTATTTTATGGACCTTTAGCAATTTTGTTTGATGGAAAGTAATTTTAATGCATGTTTAAGGTAATTTAAATGTAGAACCAGAAGAAAACAACAGAAACATTCTCTTGGTCTTTGTAGTTTTCTTTCACTGTTAATTAAATAACATTTAAAACAACTTTTTACTTTAAATGTGACTTCACTAGTTAAAGAGTAAATGGGTATATGTTTTAAAAATAATTTGTGTTTTTTAAGGTGTTTTTGAGTTATAGAATACATTTATTCTAATTGAATACTTTAATGCTTAATAATTATTAAAATAGGTACTAGTGCAATAAATAATTTTGTTGTAGGTGCATGAGTCAGATGATCTACCAAAGGTGATATGTGAAGCTTGCCTATATAAATTAGAATTATTCTTCGACTTCCGTGAACGTTCACTACGTACTGAAAAAGTATTGATATCAATTTTAAAAGATATAGCTACAAAATTAACTGCTGGTCAAGAAATTACTAAAATACTTTCAAGTTCGGACATTTCTGCTATTGAACAATCATCAGGTGCCATTTCAATTCCTACTCCACATCCACTTTTAACTAATACTATACTTAACAGAAATGTAATTGATGTATCACATTTACAGCGTGATATTATTGGTCATCAGGAAATTATATTACAACAAACTTCGACTTTGAATGATCATTCGTTATCAAATATTCATTTAGCTAATTCACATTTTAGCAGTTCGGATTTGTCGAATAAAACAGTATTAATAAATGACATGAACAGCATTCGCTATACTATTGATAATATGGAACTTATTCAACGACATCAGTTATTAGCAGAACAATATAGACTGCATCAAAATTTTAACTTAAATATTATTAATGATGATTCCGCATGCACAGATGAAAGTTCTGTTTCATCAAACACTCACATCGATGATGAAAATCACACATCAGATGTAAGTACAATTGTTTTTATTTGTTTATTAAGGAATGAGATACCTGTATTCTATACCTACTTAACACTGTGAAATACATCAGTGTAGAATTAACAATTCCCAACTGGTGTTCTGCCAAACATTTTTGGGATTCCATGTGAAATTTACCAATTTTATATAAAGAAATATTTCCACAGTCATAATTTATCGTCTAAAATTAAAATTAACTCAACCAAATTATTATAGGCGAGTTTGGATATTTGTTTTGGTTACAATGTAGTTATGTTCATTCATAATTGCTGTTATTATTAGTAGATTTATTTTGGTGTAATAGCTCTAATCCATTCCGAATGGACCTGCACCTTGAAGAAATCCTGGGTTACTAGAACGAGTGGGATGGCTTGTACATTCCAGTGATTTAAAGAGCCAAACTACAGGTCCAACCAAAGTAATAGGGTCTTTAGTGAGGAGCCAGACTAAGACAGGTCCTCGAAAGAGGGCAGCAGCTGCTTCAGTACTTAGAGTGGCAGAGTCCATAGGGGTCGGTATGGCATTCTAATACACACCACTGCGATGTTGAAGGCAACGGGAAACCACCACATTACCAAAAGGTCTCAAAAATGATGCGTAAAAAGTAAAAAACCTCGAAGATCGAACAACAACAGAGTAAAAAGGTGTCACACAACGAGCATTTTATTATGCACAATTGTGTCAAAATGTCTCAAAGATTGAGCATTTTATTTTGCACAAAAAGTAAAAAATCTCAAACAATGAACAAAAACAAAGCACGAAAAAGTAAAAGTCACGAAAATCGAACATTTCATTATGCCGCAAAAAGTCAAAAAGCCTCAAAAAACGAGCATTTCATTATGCCGAAAAGTCCAAAAATCTTAAAAACGAACATTTCATTATGCCCAAAATGTCAAAAGGTCTCACCACATAAACCTCAAGCTATACGCGAAGTCCTTACATACAAGACCTAGAAGACCCAAAGCATAACTCTACTCAAAAACAAACACGTTGTTTTCTCAAAATTGAGGGCAAAAGTGGAGCTAAAGGTATGTTAACAACTGAAAAAAAGGTATTTTACTTTTGACAAACTTAAAATAACTTAAAATAATACATTGAGAACTTTTTGTAAATTTCCTTAAAACGTGTGCTAAATTATTTCATTTCTATAATGAATCATTTGCAACCCGAAACAAATTGAAAGTATTTCCACAAAGAGAACTAGAAAATTGTTAATATTAAAAAATAAATACCATTTTATTGCTGACAAACTCAAAATAACTTAAAAGTATATATTGAACTTTTTAATGAATTCTTTTAAAGCGTGCGCTGAATTTTTTCATTTCTAAAATGATTTATTCATGAAAACCAAGTCCAATCGAAGACGTTTCCGAAAAGGGAAACAAAAAAATTGTTAATAATAAATAAAAATTGCCATTTTATTACTGACAAACTCAAAATAACTTAAAAGTATATATTGAACTTCTTAATGAATCCCTTTAAAGCATGTGCTAAATTTTATCACTTCTAAAATGTACTAGTCACGAAAACCAAGTCCAATCGATGACATTTCCTAAAAGAGAAACAACAAAATTGTCAATGATAAACAAAAACCGCCATTTTATACTGACAAACTCAAAATAACTTAAAAGTTTTATTGAACTTCTTAATGAATTCCTTTAAAGCATGTGCTAAAATTTTCACTTCTAAAATGATTTATTCACGAAAATCAAGTCCAATCGAAGACATTTCAGAAAAAGAGAAACAAAAAAATTGTTAATAATAAACAAAAATCGCCATTTTATTACTGACAAACTCAAAATAACTTAAACTTATACAGGGTGTCCCAAATTGAGTATGATAGCATGGGTATCTTTCTTATTATTAATGATAGAGATCTGCTTAAAAGAGCAAAGTTGTGTAATTTGGATAGCTTATTTAAATTCCGCATAGATACATTCTAAATTCCAAACGGTTTAGAAATTATTTAAAAAAACTGAAAACTGCCCAATTTCTTCAAGTCGAATATTTTTGTTATAATAAAAGATACGAAAAAATGTTTCTTATAAAAGTTACTTAGTTCAATTGTGCGCACTTAAAAGTGATATTAAAATTAAATTCAAGATGGCGGTTATCGAGATATTAGTTTCAACTTTCATATTTTAAATGGACGCCATATTGGATTTTTAGATGGTTAGATAGCATATTTTTTTCTCTTTTCAACGATGTATCACAACGTATGTTTAAATGAAAAATTTACTGAAAGTAATAATTTTAATTTTTTATCAAGTAGGCATCAACACATCAGTTTTAAAACAAATTAAACGAAAAAAAACATTAGAATAACATTAAACACCAACTAATAAATCATAGCAATTGTTCAAAATGTTGACCGTTATTATTTAACACAATGGGCAACGTTTTAGAACACTTTTTGTTACGCGTCGTAATGTATTCCCATTAAGACTGTTTATTGCCTGCATAATTGCTTCCCGTAGTTCATCTACATTATTGTACTGGAAATTACTTTCATATACATTATCTTAAGTGCCCCATAAATAAAAATCCAGGGGTGTTAAGTCTGCTGATCTAGGAGGCCATTTTACAGGTGTGTGGGTCGTGATTACCCTGCCATCAAAACGGTTACTTAAGTAGGTGATAACATCTCTAGCGTTGTGTGGAGATGCGCCATCTTGTTGATACCAAATTTGATTATCTTGTGCCAAAGGTAGGTCGTCTAATAAATCTTCTAAAGATGTTTGAAGCATTTCCAAATAACGTTGAGAGGTTAAGGTTCCATCGAATATTATAGGACCAAGTAAACTGTTTCCCAATATACCACAAAAAACGTTACATCCAAATCGAATTTGATTGCGGCGTGGAACTGTTATGCGTGGGTTTTCCTGTGCCCAATAGTGTTCATTATGACGATTAAATATTCCACAGTTAGAAAAATAAGACTCATCGGTCCACAAACGCGATTGATAAAATCATCATTCTCCTAACTTGATTGATAAACTATCTGCAAAATGTTGATCTGCGGAGATAGTTGTTTGGTTGTAAGTTTTGAGCAATGTGAAATCTGTAAGGGTGATATTTATGCTTTTCTAAAATTCTTGATGCTTGAGACTTGGATACGTTTACTTGGGTTTCTATTTCCCGTGTTGAAATGTTTGGATTAGCTTCCACACAGGCCAGTGTCAACACCTCATCTGCAATGTCTCCATTTATGTTTCGAGTAGGTTTTTAAACATCCATACTGCTGCATATTTGTGTCCAATCTTTGAAAGATTTTAATGTTTGGCTGTCTTTTTCAGGAAAGTTTGTTAAGTATGTTTCGCAGCAAGGCGACTGTTCTTATTACATTTTATGTATGTACAAAACATATGATATTGTTCGCTTGTTGAAAAATTTGCCATTTGAATATTTTATAGAATAAGTATATCACAACTTATAACTGGGAAAAAGAATACACAAATGCCAATTATTAATACAACAGATACACTAATTCAACATGACAGTTTGTTATAATTTCATTTGTTTAAGAGAAATCTGATGATGCCTACTTGATAAAAAATTAAAATTATTATTTTCAGTAAATTTTTTTATTTAAACATATGTTGTGATACATTGTTGAAAAGAGAAAAAAATATGCTATCTAACCATCTCAAAATCCAATATGGCGTCCATTTAAAATATGAAAGTTGATGCTAATATCTCGATAACCGCCATCTTGAATTTAATTTTAATATCATTTTTAAGTGCACACAATTGAACTAAGTAACTTTTATAAGAAACATTTTTTCGTATCTTTTATTATAACAAAAATATTCGACTTCCAAGAAATTGGCAGTTTTCAGTTTTTTTTTAATAATTTCTAAACCGTTTGGAATTTCGAATGTATCTATGCGGAATTTAAATAAGCTATCCAAATGACACAACTTTGCCCATTTAAGCAGATCTCTATTATTAATAATAAGAAAAATACCCATGCTATCCTACTCAATTTGGGACACCCTGTATATTGAACTTCTTAATCAATTCCTTTAAAGCGTGCACTAAAATTTTCACTTCTAAAATGATTTATTCACGAAAACCAAGTCCAATCAAAGACATTTCCGAAAAAAGAAACCTCTGGGGTAAATGATTCTGGGGTTGAAATAGTCCCCCATTCGGATCTCCGGGAGAGGACTACTTCGGAGGATGTGATTGGAAAGTTTAAAGGAAGAGCAGAGGGAACATTGTGCGGTGCAGGGAATTTCAGAAGTATAAAGCAAGTAAGTAAGCTAGAGAACTTGAAAATTTAAATGGATAGGTTAGCACTAGACATAGAATAATGGATTAATGAAAAGTGCAAAGAGTTACAAACTAAGATGGAAATAAGAGAGACAGACGAAACATACAAACTAATTAAAATGAATTTTTAGAGATATAAAACCGTATAGCAAAAATATAAGGGACGCGAGAGCAAACATCATTATAGAAAATTTAGAGAAAGTGGTTAGATGGCAGAAATATATAGGAATTTATATGCAGGAGAGGAACTAACAGAATTAGAACAGGAATCAGACATTGAAAAGGATGACTTGGGATATCCCATACTTGGAGATGAGTTTGAATTAGCATTAAAAGGTCTGAAAATGGTAAGGCTCCGAGTACAGATAAGGTGCAAGCAGAAACTCTAAAAGCCGTTGGACAAGCAGCAACAGAACGTCTCTTCCAACTTGTAAGCTATATGTATGAGACAGGTGAGACATCCAATTGTTTCAAACGTAACATCGTAGTCACTATACAAAAAAAGAGAGGCTCGGAGATGTGAAGATTTTCGATCATATGTTTGACAGCACACATACCAAAAATATTAATTAGAATTGTACAAAGACAAATGGAAAAACAAGCTGAAGAAATATTAGGAGAAGATCAATTTGGGTTTAGCCGAAACGGGGGAATACTGGTCTTAGCTCTGAGGGTGATAATGGAGAAAACAATAGAAAAGGGGGAAAGCGTGTATATAGGGTTTGTAGATCTGGAAAAAGCATTCGACAATGTAAAATGGAAAAAAATGTTCGAAATACTGTGACGTGGAGGGACCGGCGACCTCCACCATTATGTGGGATAAAGGGACCGGCGACCTCCACCATTATGTGACGGTGCAAAACCGGCGTCTCTACCGAATGTTAGATAGAGGAACCGGAAAGCCTTCACCAATTGTTAAGGGTTACACTTTCTTCCACCATACGTGGCGCATAGCTCAGGGGGTTTTATTATATCGTTGAGTGTACTCTTAACGTAGCACTGAAATTAATTACAGTTGCGGGATCGCCTATCAGTCTCCTACTTCTACACGACTTGTTTATTTGGGGGCTTCCACCAGTCACCACTCTGGTGACAATAACTAGAGGGGCATAGTTTTCGTTACTCTAATGACCACTCAATTTAAGCTAGGGTAAGAATGATTAGAATAAAGCTAAAGTATGATACATATAATAAATAAGCGAGCAGTATTTGTACAGGATCAGCCTTAAAATTAAGTTACATAAAAAGATTACTTACATGCTAAGAAGTATTCGCCGCCTCCCTTAAGGGGACGTGCGGTTCGCTGCTTGACTACATTTTAATACTGTGTTAATATGACCACTGAGGTCACTCGGAGACAGACTAACTGACAGCAGCCGTTAGCCAGTGGCTACCACTTTTATAAACAATCATATCTTACATGATAAATGTTTCCCTGAAATATTAATGAGAACATACAGATAGTGGTTTACCACTGGTTTACTAATCTGAATTTCTTAGTTGGTCAGACAGCGTGTTTCATGTTTCCTGTTAACTTTCTCGTGAGAATTGGTCATCAGGAAATATGACTGCATCGATATTGAACAAAGGCCAAAATGTGTATGACTAATACTAATTAATAATGGAATTGTAAATCAATACGTAACAATACTCAAAAAGATTGGAATGAGTTTTAGGGTTGGACGGATAGTACGTAGCTTATACAAAAGCAAACTGCTGTAATAGAATTATAGCAGGAGCGTATAAAAGTCAATATTAGGATAGGGGTGAGACAGGGATGTACATCCTAGAGTCAATGAATAGTGTCAAAATGCAGGAAGACATTTGGAATTATTATGCAAGGACCAAAGATTAATATGCTTAGATTTGCAGATGATATATCATTATTAGCAGCTAGCAAGGAAGAGTTAGAAGCTGCTCTTAATGAAATGGAAACAGTTCTAACAGAGAGATACGGTATGAAAATTAACAAAAACTTTGTTGCACGATACATGTAAAAGGAATGAAACGAAATTGGATACAATTTTAAATTTATTCATGTATACATTCTGAAAGAGTATGCTCTGTTGAGTCTTTGCTTTTTGAATAAAAAAAATCATTCCTCATTTTGTTAAAAAGTGTGATTGCTTGGCACAAAATGGAAAATAACATACAGTTTTGTAGTGTTGTGACATTATTCTCTCTTGTACAAAGTAATAATATACATTAAATTGTAAAAACTACTTATTGCATGTAATTAACTTGTTGGTTCTTTTTTTTTTAGAAAGTTTAAACATTAAACTAGGTAAACAGTTTTCTAGATATAAATAACTCTGAAAAGCTTTAAGATGACTTTGTTTTAAAGTAGAGGTATTTAGGCATTGCTAAAAATTTTTGGTTGCAATTCTTACTTCCCCAACTACCCAAATTGTTTCCGTCCAAGAGAATTATAAATGGTTATAAATCGCTCGTCTTTGTAAAATATTAATAAAATAGAGTCACAGTCCGACATTATTTTTTAATACTGAAACAATAACTCTAGGAATGGAGATTATTCTGTAATCATAAACTGAGAAATATGTATACATAGAAAAACAATATACATTTTTATGTAGATAGCAGATCTTTGTTAAGATAAAAGCGTCTCCATCATTGTTGTTTGCTCTTAACATTTTACTGCTTTGAATATCGCTGTAATAACATGACTCTGTTGTAACTTTCTTTGTCAATATTGTGATGGTTGCAACAGTACCTCGTGGGCTACTTACTGGGCATTAAATTTCACAATTAGCCTTCGATATGATTAGTAACTTTTGTATTTGTAGATATTGTCATAGTATGAAATTTTACAGCATGAATCTACTTTTACTTTTATTTGTAGAGTAACGGATTATTGAACACTTGTAGGTTATTATAAAAGAGGACGATATTAAACTAGAACAAACGTTTGTGGATAATCAGTGTCAAACCGAATCACTTAAAAGCCAATCTACAGAAGAATTCGAAGACTGTACTAGTAACGAACATCAAATGATAATACAGGATCAAATGGAGTGTGATGATAAATTGACTCTTAAATCTGTAAACTTGTCTGAAAAGAGTAGTACAACTTTATACATAAATCAAAAGCACAGCAATAACAATGAATTGAGAATTCAGTGTAATATCTGTAAAACTAATTTTAGTGATAGAGGTGAATTTGAATTCCATTATGAACAGCATTTTAGTAAGTGTGATAAATGTTTGACAGTATTTCCTTCGAAAGAAGCGTTAAATATACATTTGAAAGCACATGATGGAGACATTGACTGCAAGGTATGTTAAATATATCATTAGCATGAAACAAGTTTTTATTTATAGACTACGAAAAGAAGATCTAAAAGATTTGTGCCAATATTGAGAAAAAGGGTACACCCTGTTTTAGTTAGTAATAGTGAAAGTGACGATGGTGGTGCAGGTAATATCGAGACTACAGTTGATGATGAGAGAGATGCAGAAGATCTCGAAACAGATGCAACAGGGTCTTTACCCTTAAAGATGATAAACCAGATACCCTACGAATGTTTAGAGTGTGGAAAAATATATAAAACAAATTATAAATTAGTGGAACACCTGCGAAAACATAAACCCTTCAAATGTAATTCATGTGACAAAGAATTTAAATCTAAGATTGGATTGGCACAGCACAAAGCGAAACATACTGGTAAGGTAACACTCCATTCATTGGTTTTCACAATATTAAAAGTATATTGATTAATTTATTAAGCAAATCTCCTTGCAGCTATTATCTTAGTTTATTACATGTCAACAATCATAATTTAATTCATATTACTTATTTTATTTTCATAACAACACCCCTTATATCCATCAATGTATTTTTAGATTTATTTATTAATGCAACCTTCATTGTAATGCAATAACTATTCCGTTTTAATTATTCATCAAGTATGTGTCAATAGCTTTAAATGTCAACCCTAAAATAGTCGTTTTCGTTAAAATAGTTTCATGCTTCTCACATTTAATATTAGACTCTAGATCGTAAGTAAACATTTTAATTACATCTTGTAATTATACATATTTGCAGTTTCCTGAAGAAGAAAATAAAATTTTCAAAGCTCGAATCGATCAAAAAGGAGTTCTTAATTTGCCCTAATTGACTACAACCCGAAACCAATTCCTAAATAATATCAAAGTAGTCGAAAACTATAATAATTTATATATATATATATATATATATATATATATATATATATATATATGTAACTTCTTCTGAGTCACTCTGTTTGTTATTATGCACTATTGTCGTCCACTTAGTAGAAAGCAATATAAAAAAAGGACATTCAAAATTGAAAAGTTTCCAACTTAGAAATGAAGGTTGTGTATGAATAACTGATATTATTACAATTAATCTGTTACGTTCACTTTTCTGTTTTAAAATAATTCTGGGTCATGTTAACTAAATATCGTTTAATTAAAGCTCAAATTAAACAACCTACTTTACCAGCTTTTTATTTGTATGACACTTCTTGTTTTCGCTTATTTAAGCATATGCGTTAGATTCAAGTTCAAAATGTGTTGATCGAAACAATTTAAATTTTGCTCATTGAAGTGTATTACTTTGGCTTTGTTTGTGAAAACATAGTTGTAACAAGATTTTTATATATTAAAGCGAACAAGTACACATTTAAAATTTCTTTTTACCATTGGCCTCGTCAGTGAATTTTGCTGGGCTTTGGGTTAGGTTTTATGCTCTTACTCACATTTGTTCTGGATTCGACGTAATAGTTTGAATTTCTGGGAGTGCCACCCCCAACATATGCGATTCATAGTGGTTCAACAAACCACATTCAAGTAAGATGGCGTTTAAGGAAAGTTCGCGTGCTGATGATGTGTCTAAAATAATTTGTAAATTTTGTGAAAGGGGTGCCTCCGGTGGCCCAAAGTGTGTTATCTGTAAGTCTTGCAAAGCTTGTTTTCCACCTTAGCTGTGTGGAACAAAAGAAACTGCTGTTTTCAGACTAAAATAATGTGAATTGTTGCATTTCATCGCCGGCAATGACTTCGGCTGTTTCTGTAGTCTCCACGTTAAGTGAAGGTGAAATAAAGATGACCCACAATTTGTTATTTACTCAAAATCAATTAATCGATTCGTTACGTAATGAGATTTCTCTGTTACATGAAAATTCTGAGTTACTTAAAAAAAAATAAAAACTGCGAGTGATGAAAATTAGTACTATAAAAACATGTTTGATTGTATTTACACTGTTAGTGATTGTAATTTAAAAAGGTCAGCACCTTCAACCGCTTCATCTGTTTCTACCAAACAGGCTAAACTTGGAACTACAAATACAATAATGGTTAACGCTAGTAATGATTACGTAAACAAAGATGAATTATCTTCTTCTGCAGTATCTTTTAGTACAAACAATAACAACCAATGTACGCAAACACACGGGTCATCGACATCTCTAACCTCACTTGTTAATAAACAACGGTCAGTAATGCAATCCGTAATCAGTTTGGGTGTGGATACTCCTGCTAATGATGTTTTACATAATAAGTTATTGAATAATCGCCAGGCATCTGGTGACTAATAATATGAATAAGTCCTATGTAATACTGCGAACAATGATAAGGCGACAATTCTAGGAGTTGAAAATCAAGTTTTATATTTATTTCTAGAGTACAACCGAAGTATTCCAATACTGATATCTCTAATTTTCTGAAAGAGCAGGATATTAAAGTTAACTCATGTGAAGATCTACTTTTAGATTAGGTGTTCCTACTGATGTCGTGAGTAAAGTCTTAAATTCTGAGCTTTGGGGCAAACATATCATCATCGAGCCATTTAGTTTTAGGATAAGGTCAAGGAATAATAATAATAATGATAGGGGTTTTCATTAAATAATGACAATTCAGCACTAAATGCTGATGTTAATTTAAATTAGGAATCTAACAGGAGTTTTATACCTAATTTTAGTCTATTATCAATTAATATTCAATCGTTAAAAAATAAGACTAATGAAGTGGAGGCTTTTCTTATTTCTAGCATAGATACTATTATCTACGTTTTCGACCAGTATATTACTGCTCTCTTCATCATCCATATAGTCATCTGTATCCTTCTTGCCACCACCATACAGTGTCTTAAAATACTCTTTTCAACAGTTTCTCACACTTGCTTCTTACCAAACAACTTCATTTCTACTGTTAATAACACCATTCACATACTTATTTCCACCCTTCCTTGTCTTTCTTTTCCAAAACAAGTTTTCATTCCCTTCAAAATCACTTTGCATGTTTTCACCCTCCTCTCCCAGAGCTACTCTTTGCTTGCCTTCACTACTTCTTTCGCATATCGCCTTTTCTCTTTATATTCTTCCTGAAGTTGCTCTCTTAACTCAACATCTTTTTCTCTTTTTTTCACCCTCCCTCTCCCTCAGTTACTCTTTGCTTGCCTTCACTACTTCTTTCGCATATCGCCTTTTCTCTTTATATTCTGTATTGATGTAATTTGTGTGTGCAACATGTTAAAGTGTTTCTGCTATTAAACTGATATTTGAAGTGTTTAATCTTTGAAACTAATAGTGAAATTTATACTAAAAAAATCAGCACATTGTGTAGTATTCAGTTGCCAATTTGCTTTAAAAGCTTATCCTTCTATCTTAGACCCAGAAGTGTTTTACTGTGCAATTTTAATTCTTCACTCATTATCAATTATAACAGCTGTTGTCAATACACAATTACAACACAATTCAAGACCAAGATAACTATTATCATCAAAGTCCAAGAGCCTTATCAGCAGATTGTTTATAATACACTAAAGGAAAATATATCTACTATTATGGAAAATTGTACAAAGTGTAACAAAAATTGTAATGGTGAAAACTATCTAAATGTGATTGCTGTAACACAGTAATTCATGAAAAATGTTCTGAACTAGGGGCATCAGAAATTCGTGTAATGCAACTTAAAAAACAGAGATCGCTTATGTTCTTTTGTGATGAGTGCACACTATTTTTCAAACAGGCCCCACTAATCCTGAAAAAATTTAATGATCCAAATAAAGAAATAAATAATTTAAAGGAAAAAGTAGCCAGACTAGAAAATGAAAAAACCCAACCAAATTCTGAGGCTCTCTTAGCGGAGGTAAATGACAGAGTCAATAGAAGCAGAAATCTACTTATTTTCAATGTGGAAGAATCAAATTGCGAAACTCAAAGGAACGAATTGAACATGATAAAAAGATGGTAACCAATATCTGTCAAATATTTGAAATCGAACAATATATTCCAGTTGCAATAATTAGACTTGGCATTAAAAGAGATAAGATAAGACCCATCAAAGTCATCTACTCTGATTCATCAATAGTGCGGACATCCTTAAGAAACGGCTCAAAGCTTATTTCTTCACCGTATCGCATCTCCTCGGATCTTACTATTCAGCAAAGGGAATATCTACAGATACTACGTACCGATCTTGATAAACGCAAATCTAATGATGAAAAAGTCACCATTAGATACATAAATGAAGTTCCATCTATTATTTCTACCACAGCTGATAAAATAAAAAACTAATACCATCCCATTTACATTTAAAAGTCTATTACCAAAATGTTGGGAGGATTAGAACACGAACTACAGATTTCAAAGACGATGTAATTTTAAGTGATTGTTATGATGTTATTGCTATTACTGAAACCTGGCTAAACAGTTTATATTTTGACTCTGAACTTACTTCTAACCGTTATACTGTATACCGTTATGATAGAAATATCCAAACCAGCACCAAAATGAGGGGTGGGGGTGTACTTATGTTAGTCCGTTCTACTTTATGTGCTCAAGTAATTGAAACCAATGTAATTTGTGTGGAACAACTGTTTGTATTCATACAAATTGCTGGTCAGAACATAATTATTGGTTGTACGTATATCCCGCCAGCTTCACCATCAAACATATATGAATTACATTGCTCTGCTCTATAAAATATTTGCTATAACTATCCCTCAGTCAAGCTCATTATGTGGTGACTATAATATGCCCACTTCATCATGGAGTAATAAATTCATATTGTGTAATAGTGGGGATAATGCTGAATGCCTTCTTGATACTCTTCCTCTGTTAGATCTACAACAACACAGCCATGTATACAATTCAAATAATAAGCTGCTTGACCTTATATTTTCAAACTTACAAAATGTTACAGTATCTGAAGCTGTGGAATTAATTATGGAAAATAGTATTCATCATACTGCTATATGTATCACTATTCCACTTAAATCGTTAAAAGAATCCTTATATTATGACATATCAAAATTTGATTTCAATAAGGGAGATTACGTATCACTTAATACATACTTCAACACAGTTGACTGGTCATTTTGTTCTAATAATGTGAATATAGATAATGCAGTTCAGCTATTCTATAACATAATATACAGTGGACTACAATGTTATGTCCCCAGAATACAAATAAAACTTTCAAGCTTCCCAGTGTGGTTCAACAATGATTTGAAGTACCTTTTAAGAAAGAAAAAAGCTGCACATAAAACATATAAGACAACTAGTCGTATTGAAGATTACAACGCTTTTAGTTCTCTTAGATTACAATGCAAAATTTTAAGTAGAAAATTACATAATGAGTATTTGATCTTTACTGAAAGATCAATCCAAACAGTGCCTGCTAACTTCTGGAAGTATGTGAATAATTTAAAAAAATATATCGAGTTACCAGCCCAAATGCATTTTAAAGATCGCTCCAGCTACGAGGGTTTAAGTACAGTCAATTTATTTGCAGACTTCTTTTCTAAAGTGTACATCAACGAATGTGTTATACCATGTGTTCCAATTTACAACAATAATGTCAATACCATAGATGTCAATGAAATTGTGTTGAGTAGTGAGGAGGTTTTTGAAGCCCTTCGAAAAATAAAACCCTCCAATTCAACTGGGCCAGATGGTATACCTGCCAGTGTGTTACAAAGATGTATTTATAGTTTTTGTACACCTCTAACCAACCTATTTAATTACTCTCTTATGCAAGGCCAATATCCAACAACATGGAAATTAAGTTTCATAAATCCTATATTTAAAGCAGGTAATAAAAATTCGATTCAAAATTTTAGAGGAATTTGTGTCCAGTCGTCAATTCCTAAATTACTAGACAAACTAATCAGTTTACTAATCATCTATCCTGGAAGTGCAAGGAGATCTTTGCAAATAATCAACATGGGTTTGTGTCACGGAGATCAACAGTCACAAATCTATTAGTTTATACTAACTATATAACACAGGCATTAGAAAATCGTTACCAGGTTGATGCACTATATACAGATTTTGCCAAGGCTTTCGATCGAGTAAACTTAAATATACTCATGTCTAAACTGTATAATGCAGGTTTTGATGGTAAGATGCTACAATGGCTCAGTAGCTATTTATACGGAAGATGGCAGTGTGTCAAATACAAACAATTTACATCGTACAAATTTCCAGTACAGTCAGGAGTCCCACAAGGCTCCCACATTGGGCCCTTATTATTTCTTTTGTTTATTAATGACATAAACCTTGTCTCTAAGCATTGCAAATTCCTAATGTTTGCAGATGATTAAAAAATCTATCGCAGTATCATATCGCCAAGTGACTGTACAATGATTCAAGATGATTTGAACTCGCTGCACATATGGTGTGAACTTAATAGACTATCTCTTAATATCAAAAATTGCTATAGCATTACCTTCTCACATGTTATATCACCTGTGGCAACACAGTACTACATCGATGGCATCGTATTGAGTAGAGTAGATGAAATTAGAGATGTTGGAGTAATATTAGAGTCAAAACTTTCGTTCAAACCACAAATACAACATTTAACTAACAAAGCAATGAAAATGCTAGGATTTGTATTCCGTTACTGTCAGGGATTCTCAATTGCAACTTGCAAATTGTTATACTGTGCCTTAATAAGAAGTATTCTTGAATATGCCTCTATCATCTGGTCACCCTATTACAAAAATAGCATAATTAAAATTGAAAGAGTCCAAATGAAGTTTATCAAGTTTATAGTATATAAAATGGGATTACAAAAACAACAATACAATGTTCAGGATATTTTAGACATACTACAACTTATCTCGCTTCACGATAGGCGTACATTAAATGACCTACTTTTTCTACATAAAACTATTAATGGTTCTGTTAACTGCCCTGAAATACTTGAATTAATTAAATTAACAGTTCCTTCTAAATTAACACGCAACTTCGACCTTTTCTATTGTGAATGCCATCGAACTAATTATTGTAGTCATTTCTATCTAAATCGAACTGCAATTATTGCCAACAAGTTTAAACAATTAAATTGGTTTAATAGCAGTCATCAATCCTTTAGAATGTCTGTATTAGCTAATATTAAAAATAAGTTAAGGATTAAGCTTGTATGTATACACATTTTCTGTTTATTGTAAATGGGGTTGTCTGTAAATGTATGAAAGTACAAATAAATAAATAAATAAATATTCTTCCTGAAGTTGCTCTCTTAACTCAACATCTTTTTCTCTTCTTTTCTTGTATATACCACTTTCTTTTCCTCGACAACCTTTTTGACCTCATCGTTCCAGCATGCATTTTTATTACATGTACCTATCTATCATTGCCGTTCCACATACTTCCAAAGCACATTTCATTACACTGTTCTTCAAACAATCCCATGTTTTCTCCATATCTTCAAACTTCAGAGCATTGTTCCATTCCTATTTGCAGTCATACAACTCTCTCTCTAACATAGTAGTTTACTCTCTTTGAATCGACTCTTCCAACAAGTGTTCTACTTTCACTCTTAATTGTCTCACATTCTGCTTTCTTCTCCACACCCACTTTCAGCTAAGATCAATTCTGGACAAAACTAAAAAAAATGATCTGTCTCACATTCAGGTCCTCTCGTTACTCTCATGTCTTTTACCAGTTCTCTTAAACTTTCATCAAACACAACCAAATCAATTATACTTCTCACATTTGCCCTTTGTGTATGTCCTTATGTTTATACCATGTGTTGGATAATGTTCTCTCTCCATACATACTCACTAACTATCTCCATTTTCATTCGTTCTTGGATTGCCAAGCAGACCTACCACATGCTCAGCATTTTCTTTGTGTACTCTAACCCAACTATTCATATCACCTAATAGAACCACACGATCTTTCTTTCGCTTTGTCTAATACATTTCCCAACTCCTGTCAACTGCTCGCACTCTCTATCGTCATTCACTGGAGCATACATGCTACTACAAAAATTCGGGGAGAAACCAATTCATATTATTTCATGCTTGCTTTTGCTTGATCATTTAAAATTAAACCAACACCCTTCGTCCCGAACTCATTGTCGCTACTCCAGACCACAAACCCAACATACAGTCATCTAATTCAACATCTTTCCCTTTCCGATTTGTTTCACTTAAACACAGTACGCCCTTGCATATTTCTTTCATTTCATACATGATTTCATACTCTTTACAGTACACTCTCCTGACATTCCAAGTGCCAAATCTCCACTGCTGATTCGTGCGGTCGTTATCTGATGGACTAGTTATATTCCGTCTCAGTCGCCCACCCAGATTTTGATCGTCCGAGGCTTTCACAAAGGTCTTATTAGTAGTATTAATTAGGTTCAACCCGGTTACCACCCTAATTGCAACCGTGCCATTGTAGCTTTCCCTACTAATGGTAACAACACCTTACCGTTCTGTGTTGGCATGTTTAGCCTCTCTGGCACAGACGTTGCCATGATTCCCAGTCCTTCAGGGTGCCTAACATATTTCAATACAAACTAAAACTTCCCCTTCCAAGGGGGTTACCTTGTAAGGTAAAGTTGCCTACCCTACGACCACTAGGAGGTACATGCTGTACACTGACACACATCAAGCACCGCTACTGAAACGTATTTACAATAGTACATTTAAAAAAAAATAAAACCACAAATTATTATATAAATTTTAGTTCTAAGTTTTTTCTTAACCTTCACTGGAAATTAAACCACTCATAGTTGTTAAAATCATCTTTATTTACGTTTCGATTGATGACTTAGGATCGTTGTCAAATATTTTGATTAAGAAAAATGCTAAACAAACCACAAGAAACATACAGTGCTGCTCTTAACATTGTTAGAGGGTATGCCAACTACATACCGTGCACGAGTAAGCAAACAGCTGTCTGTTATCATCATCTAGTATTCCCTCCCACAGGCTGTGTGGGTATGGATAATCGGACAAAATATGCTGTACTGATAACGTAAATTTCTGTGGTACAAACGAGGCAAACCTTAGTTAAATTCCAGTTAGAATATTGAGTAAAAATTTGGCTAGAATTTTGAGTACAAATTCCGGCTAAAAATATTAACACTTTTATTAAAACAATCTCACCCTTCAATTGCCTTCCAGTCGCATGAAAAGAGAAAGCACATTTTTTGTGATAAGGATTTGCAACTGCCCGATTTATTTGAGAAGAACCAACTCAACCAAGTGGTAAATATCTAGTCAACTCATTAATCAATGTAGTTATAAAGTTGTTTTTCGAAGAAATAATCATGGAAATCCTATATATAATAGCAATACAATTGAGCAGGTGTTTATCTACCAAGATAACGTGGTGGCTGTACCTAATTACCATTAAACCAACAACATTTAGGAAAATCCTAATTAATAAAAATTACATGTCTAGAATAAGGGACGGCAAAAGAATATGGGCAAGTGAACGCGTGATTAGCAAAGTTGGCTGTCTAACTAAGCAGGAGTAAAATCATAGAAGTGTAGCAACCCTTAAATCCAAATGAGTAGAAATTGAAATGGTTTTTAAAGTAAGGAGGCAGTAAATTTCAAATATAAAATGGAATGCAACAAATCTACCTTAGATCAAAATGCATATATCCTAAAAATTATATTTTTTGAAGAAAATTGTGTAACCCTATTGATGGGATTTACTAATACAGAAACTATTAAAATGTAATATAATTATAAAACTTTCAAAGATATTTACACACTTTTTATAATTGCAGTGATTCATGTCATCGTGATAGTCCCTAGCTTTCAAACCCAACCTAACATCAATGCTACATTTGGCACAAATCTATTTTTCCCACCTGCGTGAGCAATTATCAAACATTTCCCTTTTGAAACTGGCAATTTCAAACCCTTTGTGGTGACACCACTCCAACACTTTGATACAGTGTGAGAACTGTGCAGATATTTTCATTGTTGTACATAATGTTTCTGCCTTCTTCTTTATATTTATTAAGATTTTTAAAAATATAGTAGGGTTTGTCTTTATATTGCATTGATCAATAATAACTTTTCTGTTATTCACAGTTCTCTTCCAACGAAATCCTGTTTTTAGAACTATTTTTCTGAACGAACCTAATGGTCGGATGTTCGTGACGACATATTAAAACTAGAATGCTTATTATGTTTGTAGGTCATATTATAGCATGCAGAAACTTGACGTTCAAAATTTAATTTAACCTATTGCACATATGATGTCACCTGCCATCTGATAATAATTCAATTTTATTAGAGTTTTGGTTCCTAGAAAACTAAAATCATGAATTTAACAGAATTGCATACAACACATTTGGGTATTTCAGATAAAGACACTAGCTAAAAGTTACTGCTGGTGGTCAAATATTGATACCGATATTGAGGACATCCCAAAAAACTGTTACGAATGCAATAGAATTGCAAATAATATAGAAAAGGCGCCTAATCTATCTTTGGGAAGTGTCTCATCGCCCTTTTGATAGTATACACATAGATTATACTGGTCCTTTTCATGGTCTTTTCTTCTTCATTATATACAAAATGAGCAATACAATCAAACTACTAGCAAGGATACAATACAAACAGTAAGTAAACTTATTGCATAATTTGAATTACCTGTTATCGTAGTAACTGATAAAAGTCTACAATTTACCTCAAGTGAATTTGAATCGTTTCATAAAATAAATAGGATCAACTATTAATTAACATCATCCTACCACTACGCTACAAAGGGGGCTTGCGAAATGTTTTGTACAAACGTTGAAACAAAGTTTAATGGCAATGAAATATTAAAATAACAATCTTGAAACTACTCTATCAAGATTATTATTGCAATATCGTAAAATGTCTCTTAGTGTGGCAGATCAGTCTCCCGCAATGTTAGTGTTTGGGCAGACAATTTCGCACATGGGTAGGTTTAATAAAATCTAGAATCAGTACAAGGAATTTTAAAGAAAATGCACAATTTGAAATAGGAACACGAGTTTCAGTTTGAAATTACATGTCATATACTGAATGGTTATTCAGAATAATTTTAAAAGGGTATGGTTATTTGCACGATTGAGTTAGAATGGACGATGGTCGAAACTGCTTACATCATATGGATCAAATAAGGGATAATCCTTACCCATAGATCTTTTACAATTTAATTTTCAGCCTATTTTGACAATCAATCACTCTTTCAGAAACGCAAGCACACGTAAGGATTACAGGGAAAGTACATACTAATAATAATGAAATTGCTAATAATTATAATACTAAATAAGATAATTCAGTGCCTAATACTAGTGAAACTGAACATAGTGCTAGTGATACTACAGTAATTAATGATGTATCCGAGGAGAATCTTGTATTATGCCAATCTAATCGAACATGAAGCGCCTCCGATTAGATTAAACATGGTCTGCCTGAAAAATGTTAGCCAAGCATTTTTCCCAAAAAATATGTCCTTGTTCGGATGAGAGGTAAAATGAAGGTCCCGTGTGTGTGTGTTGTCACGCACGTTAAAGATCCCTACCTTGTTTGGAACAGCAAAGGTTCGGCAAAATTCAAAGTTTCCAGATAAAAAAATTCGCTTACTGGCCAAACTGGTACCTTCGGATGCAGCATTGAAAAATCAAATGTAGTGTACACGTGTACTGTATTATTTGTAATTTATTCTTAATTACAGAAGCATGCCCACCTGGAGCATATGACTAGTTCCAGCCGGATCACATTCTTTTGAGTTTTACAATATTAATGTACCGGCATTCATGGTTGACAAATAAATACATTTTGTGTTTTCCCAACGACAAAGTGTTTTTCTTCCAATCAGTTACAACAACAATCACAACCACCTCCCTGATCATATGATACATCTTGCGAACAAGTCCAGCTTGAAATCAATATCACGCCAATCAACATGACTTGATCATACTACTGCTGGCAGCATCATAAATTTCAAAGCTCATAACTTAAACAATTCTCAAGAATAGTGTTAATTCTTAATGTACGGGTAGACTGGTTAAAAGATTAGGTTATAATGTCTATTATATACTCTGCATATTAATATTCAGGAATACAACAAGTACCCATCCAATTCTGGCAATGTATATCTAGCAGAAAAGATAGCACAAATTTGGTATTAGAAATAAAACTAGTCTTGCCTAAATAGCGCTATGTGTGTAATTGCTTGACAGCCTAACAGTCATCTGTCTACTTTAAATTTAACAGAAAATAAATTATACAATACGCCAGAAATTTGTAATTTCAGTCGCCATTGCAATAATGATTAGGTTATTACGTACTCCCTTGGATGACTGATCAGATTTCATAAATAAAATATAATTTAGAAACTTACATTAAAATGTTGAGAAATAAAATAAACATGGAGCACTCCACTCTTGTAGGCACTTCAACAATTGCTTATCCTTGTGACATAAATGTTTTTTTTTTTCATTATTATTTATAAAAATGTACTTAAATCTTATGTTCTTGATAACTTGGTTAATCTACAACTATGAGGTCAATTAAAGAACGATTGCATAGATAAAAGCAATATTATAAGATAATTATATGAACATAAATCTAATTATTTTTCTACGTAGAACCATAATCGAGTTGTTATCATATTTGTTAAAAACAATTGTTTTGCTATTGTACTGTATAATTCTTAATATATATTTTAGGACGATATGATTTATCATGCTCTACTTGTGGAAAAGGTTTTCAATGTAAAAGTTATTTAATGGTACACCAAAGGGTACATTCAGATATAAGGCCTTACCCATGTACTACATGTGGGCGCAATTTCAAAACCAAACAATCGCTTTTGGATCATACAAATAGACATTTTGGAGTCAAACCATATATTTGTGACATATGCGGTAGAGGTTTTCATACAAAAGGTATTTTCATACATTTTACTAAACAAATTTAATTTTGTGTCTTTAGGCTTGTGCAAAGGACATCAAATAGTTCACACTGGTTTAGATAATAGAAAATATTCGTGTAAAATATGCAATAAAATGTTTGTGTCTAAGAGTTACTTGCATACCCATGTAAGAATACATACAGGCGAGAGACCTTTTATATGTGCAGTAGGTTTTGTGTAATCATTGTACAATTTGGTTAATTTTTTATTGCAGGTATGTGAGAAAGGTTTTTTAACAAAAGAAGAATTGAGAATTCACTCCCTAATGCATACAGGAGAAAAATCACTTGTATGTGAAATGTGTGGTAAAACATTTGCACGTAAAGATTCTTTACGGTGCCATCTTAGGTCACATACTGGAGAACGACCATATAGGTATGGAAACATATTTTGCTTATTATAGAAAATAAGTTGGAACGTTTTAGCTGTGATCATTGTGGACAAACATTCACCCAATTTTCACCTATGGCAATACATAGAAGACTTCATACTGGTGAAAGACCATACAATTGTAAAGTGTGTGGAAAATCATTTATGTCTAAATCCATAATGATGACACATTGGAAAAAAACATGTTCGATAAGCATTAAATTGTGATATTACTTTAGTTAAAAGATGCATTAATTATAGCATCAACACGATTGAAGACTACGATAGTGTCTGCATTCAAAGGCATGACTTTATATGACTTTTGTTAGATTTAAGTATTATTAACATACATAAATGTGCAGATATGTAATAAACTATGAAGGTTGTGTGATTTATTACATAGGAATCGATATAAATTTTTATAACATTTAACACAAAATGCATTACATTGATTCATTGGAATCGTACCTTTTTACTGTCCTTAAAATGATTGAGATAATAGACCTTGGTTAATGTATTAGGTTTGAATTTAATGTGTTTATGTTCTTCTTACATATTTTAATTTCCAGTAATAATTATCGTACATGAACATTTTTTTAGTTTAAAATATTTATTGAAATGGTGTTCAGATTCACATGAGAATGATCATACACTAAGTTTAATAACAGTCACTTATCAATAATTGTTCTGGAATTTTAGCAAATTTATTAACATTTTAATATTGACAATGGCCTCTGTATGAAAAATGGTCGAGTGTGTTTCAGTTCAGGTTTATAACTAGTGTCTCAGTCACAAACCCCAAATCGAAGCTTACATATCCCTGCTCATCATGTCTAATTGAAATTACAAAATTTATAACTAAATCCTGCATATGTAAATAAATGTTCACGGTAAAGCTTAATTTGTCAGACATTAAGGGAACTGCTTGGATTATTATGGAATAGTCATAATCATTATTCACAGGTTGTTTAGTAAGGTTGATCTAGAAATGGTAATTATAGTGAAGGACCAATTGCTTTTTGTAACAATACCGATGGCAGTGTAGCGGTTATGTAATAAACAAAGCAAATACGACAAACTACTTAATAAAGAATATAAATACCTTAAAGCCTGTGCCGCACTGGGCAAGAAAAGTCACACACACACACAGGTAGCGGACACCAAAGAACACGTACACTCGGTGTGGTGTCGCTTTCAAGGCTCTCGTTCAACTGTCTTCTGTTACCGTCCGAGTACGACTGATGTTACTTCACGCACTCCCACTGCTGCATAATGTTCCACTCAAACTGTAGGGTACCCGCACTAATGGTATTTATTGTCACCACTATTGTTCAATGATGAAGTAACACAGGTATTAAAGCAATATATCGTTTCAAAATTAGAGTATTTACGAGGAGAAATCATTGCCATAGATGTGATTTTGTGTGGTTTTATAATCCAACAGTTTGTAATATTTGAAGAAAAGTAAAGGTGATAACTAAAATTAAAATAATGTATACAAAAATTGCAGTTATTTATTTATTACCAGCCATATCAATTACACTGGTCAACAAAGATTTTGTTACAAGGATAACATTTGCTGATTCTTACGTATTTTTGAGCACTGATTCCAAATATGAAGTCAGAAATTCCCTATCGGCCTCAGTTTTTTTGTAATTGTAATTTTTTTATTTAGCACGTAACATGGGCACTAACTATGCTTGCTTAATAATAATAAGTTGATTTTTTTTCAACATGTATCTTGCTATTCTAACTAAACATTTTATTTTTGTTCTTAATGTCCAGGATAAATAATAATATAATTTTATTATTTCAACACATTAATGAAATCATTTACAAATGACACATTACTATGATTCACCCAAATTACATAACTAGCAATTATGTCCTGCATGATTAATCACACCAAAGTGCGCGTAGTGTATGCGTTTTTAGTTTTGTCCAGTTTTTACGACCGATGACTCAGTCTGTATTGAAATAAATCAAACAAACGCAACTAACAAATATCTCCAGTTAGTCTAATGTGAGCTGTCGAGTATTGCAGTTCATTCGTGGGGTACCGATTCTTTTCTTATCAGTTTGTGATTTAATTTTCAGTGTTGTACTGTTTAAATGATTTGTGTTAAGTGTTTGTAAATGTATTACAGTGAAATTTTAATAAAAATGCCACGTAGTTTCATTAACTACCCAGACTGTTTCTGCTATATTTGTGGTGAGGTAACACTAAAGTCTCAGAGGAGAAATATAACTCCATTGATAAAAAATCGTATGAATTATATTTTGGATGTAAATTGGGTGATCAGGATAAGTACTGGGTCCCTCATAGTTGTAATTCGTGTGTAATGTTGTTAACTGGTTGGTTGAATGGATCCCGTCACATGAAATTTGCAGTTCCGATGTTTGCAGAGAACCTAAGGATCACTCCACAGACTGCTATTTTTGTTTAACGAAAATATCAGGGATAACAGCTAAGACTAGACACACTGTTAAATATCCTAATATTCCCTCTGCTTTAAGACCAGTGCCTCACAGTCCACAGCTTCCAATTCCGGTATCACCAAAAACATGTGAATTAGACGACGATGTTGTTGAAGGTTGTACAGATTTATCGGATGATGAAGAAAGGAGGGATCCAGACTTTTTAGAAAATACAAATACTGAACTGCACATAATAAATCAGTCTGAAGTAAAGGATCTCGTTCGTGATCTACATTTATCCAAGAATCTAGCTGAAATACTAGCATGACGACTGAAAGGATGTAATCTTTTACAACGCAACACAAAAATAAGTGGTTTCCGTGACAAGTAGTGTGACTTAGAATGTTTTTTCTCACAGTGTGCGGACTTAGTTTACTGCAATGATGTGGAATCTTTACTGGAAGCTTTTGGACATACCCACAATCCTGATGAATGACGTCTTTTTATAGACTCTTTAAAACGTAGTTTGAAAGCAGTTCTTCTTCATGTTGGGAATAAATACCCATCGATCCCTTTGGTTCATGCAGCTAACATGAAGGAGACATATGAAAGTATGAAACTTGTGTTGGATATGATTCAGTACAAGAAACACTCATGGCATGTTTGTGGAGATCTTAAAGTTATAGCACTGTTACTTGGTTTACAACTTGGTTATACAAAATTTTGTTGCTTTCTGTGCGAGTGGAACAGCGGAGAAAGAATCATTATCTTAAGAAACAGTGGCCAAAAAGAGAAACATTGACTGTTGGAGAAAAGAACGTGGTGAATCCAGCACTAGTAAAATCTGAAAAGTCACCCCCAACCACTGCCACACATTAAGCTAGGTCTTATGCAAAATTTTGTTAAAGCAATGGATCGGGAGGGAAGTGGATTTCAGTTCCTAAAAAAAGAAGTTCCTCAATTTAAGTAATGCGAAAATAAAATAAGGTATATTTGTTGATCCGGATATAAGAAAACTAATGAATGATATTGAATTCGAAGGCAGTTTGAATGACTGTGAACTTGCTGCTTGGAAATCTTTTTAAAATGTTGTTAATAACTTCATTGGAAATTACAAGGCAGATAACTACAAAGAACTGATAACTGAGCTTCTGGAAAACTATTAAGCTTGGCTGTAATATGTGACTAAAGATCCACTTCTTAGATTCTCATCTGGACTTTTTCCAAACAATCTTGGAGCTGTGAGTGACGAACATGGTGAATGCTTGCATCAGGGAATATTCACCATGGAAACACGTTACGAAGGAAAGTGGAGCCCCAGACTGCTAGCTGATTTTTGCTGGAATCTTAGGACCGATTTACCTGCAGCAAAGTACGCCAGAAAATCCAAGCAAAGCAGATTTTAGGAATGTACCAATATTACATGTGTGTATAACAAAGGTTTTCTTTAAATTAAAATTACAAAAAAATTATGCCGGATAGAAAATCCTCACTAACATTTGAAATCGGCGCCAAAAATACTGTAAGATTCAGCTGTTACAGTTCTTGTAACAAACAAAAACTAAAATTTTGTTGCTCCGTGTTATTGTAGCAATATAAGGGATATGATTATCTGCAATGTTATGACAAGTGGGACAAGACAAAACATATGAATTACTTGGTATAGTACATACAGATTGCAATGAGTTTCATGCTCAAATAGGTACGATTCTTCAGCTAAAATTATTTAATTCTATACTGCAGAAAATCTGTACTTGTATTGTTAAATTACCAGATTTTACTTTATGCAAGCTAAAAAATATTAATCATTATATGATATGATTATTTATGTCGTCTATTAAATCCAGCGGTCTCGAACGTCAATGAGCGAAATCGGTAGAGCTGCCAACTAAAATCGGTACATTTGTACCTAAAATCGGTATATGACAAAAAAAATACAATTTTCAATCAAATTCGTTTATTTAACAGAAATCCACTTATTATTATATTATAATAACATAAAAATCAATTTTCAACATAAAAATATAATAACAAAAATCAACTTTCAACATAAAAATATAATAACGTAAAATCAGCATACCTACTAAGTTAGTAGTACTAACTTACATCTAACACACTTATTATATTAATATATCATATTATGACAATTATTAATTTGCCAGCGTCAAGTTAAAGAAAGACAAAAACTGGAAATTTAGAGATTTTGAAAGTTAAACAAGTTGCACAATTGCACACCAAAAACGGAAATCTAACAAATTAAATTATTTTTCATAATGTTTCGGATCGTACCAATAATCTTTGGCCATAGCTGCAGTCATTTTTAAATTAATTTCTAAGTCATAACAATTAGCATCCATGAAAAGTCGTTTTGAATGCAGTAGGCTAGTGATTGACTCAGTAGACAGCCTATTTCTCTGTTTTGTTTTCATAATATTAATTTGAGAAAATATGCGCTCAACATTGGCAGATGAATGGGGGAGTGATAAAATATTAAACATAAAAGTAGTTGGAAACATTTGAGTCTCATCGCCACACTTTAGCAAACTTACTTCATCCCAAAATAGTTCTACGTCATCAGAAAATGTTTTCATTTGATCACAATTGCTTAGAATGCGCCACTCTGTATCAATTGTTTGCAAATCATTGTCCTGAACAATATTAGGAAAGAGCCTGATAATAGGCACTATCGAAGCAGTGTTGCAACTTTTAACATTTGTAGGATCAATAATGTCTAAACCTTTTATCGGATTATCTTTTAATGGGAACCGCGTGGTTATTTGCTTACAAGCTTCAATATAAAAATCTAGGCATCTGCATTTAAACAAATTAACTTGTTCTGGGTTTAGATCTGCTGAACTACTACGCAGTGTATTTGATGCCGCAGTACCATAATATACGTCGTTAATATCCACAAAATTCCTAGGATTTGTAAAATCAACATTTTCGATTGTAGTGGAAGATAAGTATTGTCTTTTTAAAAAACAATCAAAAATAGTTTTTAATGTTCCAGTTATTTTTTCATATAAATTGTGAATTTTCGGGTGTTCTGCTTGCATTTCCTTGTTTAAATCGTTAAATAATGGCAACACAAAATCTAAAAATTCCAGAAATAATAACTTAGTGGGATCTTATAGCTTCTGTAATATATGTTCTGCAGCTAAAAGATGATCTCTATTAGATATTTGGTCTATAAAAAATAATTTTAGAGCAAAAACCTGTTCTAATATTCTTTTCACTGCTGCATGTACTGATAACCAACGTGTTTGAGAGGGGTGGAGTATTTTATGTACTTTTAAGTCACAAAACATTTGAAACTGTTTAAGCTCTGCCACTCTTTTTGGACTGGAAGAAAAGTCGTTGTAAATGTCCCTTACAAGATCCTCTATGAAATGTGGCAATTTGGTACAAGCATAAGACGCGCAAAGATGAAACGAGTGGCAGACGCATTTAAATATAAAAATGTTTGGAATTTCGTTTTGTAACAATGTTGTAACAGAGTTAGTACGTCCCATCATTACATTTGCTCCATCAGATGCAAATCCTATAAGATTAGTTTTATATGGAATATCATTGCTTCTAAAAAAAAGTTAACAATGTGTTTGAATAAGGTTACTGCATTAGCTTCTTCTAATGGATTAAGAGCTAAAAAACTATCTTTAATGCAATGTGTTTTTGCATATCTCCGACTAAGCACAAGTGTTTGGTTGTACTAAGATCAGTGGACTCGTCAATAATAAACGAAAACTGAGTTTGCCGCAGATCTTCACATAAATTATCAAAACTTTCTTTACCTATAATATTATCGAGTATGGCGTGAGTTTTCGTCGTAGAACATTTTATCTCTTCTGCTATTTTTTAATCAGGACAAACGGAATATATCAGTTTCGGTAGGTGCTCCATAATAGTGAATGGTAAATTGTGTTCAGCAACAAACGAAGCCAATCTTATTTCACCTGAAAATAAAATAAAGAATTAAAATGACTTACTTATGTTTATCTAGTGGAGATTCGAGCACTAACTATATCCACTGCTTCTCGTAGGTAAGCACCAATAAGTAGAAAACAAAGTACTTAATAAAACAATGTAAGTAGCGGCATGCACAAAATAAAAAAAAATTTTTACCTTGCTTTACTAGTGTATCAGATTTTTGAGTTTTTGTCACAGTAAATGATGATATTTTCGGTTGAGATTTTATATTCTTTGATGACACCAAGTGAGCTTGTGAAGAACTATGTTTCTTTAAAGCGTCTTTTCCAGATGTGATATTAAGATCTTTATTACAACTCTTACAATAGGCATAGCTTACGCCCTTACGACTATTTTGTAGCCAGCTTGAGAATTCTTCTTGTTCTTCCCATTCTTTTCTATAATATTTAGATATTTTTTTCTTTTTGCACTCGCACTTGTACTCGGTTCCTCGTCGGACGTCATTTTAACTTAATAATTGCACTTCGCGATCGCAACTATAAACTTAAGGATACATAGATGCTTTCTCTTCTAAGTCAAGAAAAATAATGAAAAAATAAAATCCGAATTCCTGTTTAAATCTATAGAAAAGGGAATTCCCGAGCGGAAAACCCCTTACAACTTACAACATAGAGTTGTAGGACTCCGAAATATATGGACCGATCCGCAATAACTCTGCTCATCATACTTGCTGTAAGGTGATTCCCCGTAACATTAAACATAAATGAAAAGGGTTGCCAACACAAAATTATGAAATCGGTAGAAAAATCAGGAGAATTTCCATGTATTTTCTGTAATCGTGGAAAAATCATTGCATTTCGGTAGTACAGAGTCCATTTCGGTAGAAATACCGAAAAATCGGTAGGTTCGAGACCGCTGATTAAATCAAAGCTACTCAGCAATCGCACTTTTGATTGTCACGATTCAAACCAATCATATCAAGATATCACAGACTATTTACCACAGATCTTTTTCTTTTGCTTAATTAAGTAGGTCTGATTCTGTTTGACAGACTCAAAGATTAATTCAGGGTGTAGTCACTTTAAACACAGCTTTGATGTTACGATTTTAATGGTAACACAATCCGTTCAGATGGTGCTGTTTTAAATCTAGGGTCCCTAAGTAATTTTAGATACCCTAGATCTAAATTTAGACGCCACGCCCGGCTACAGGTATCTAAAACTATGCTTCATGTTTTATATTTATTTGTTAAAAATTTCTCTATTTGGTCTGTTGTTTTTACGCTTTCGTAATTGTTTCAACTGTATTTGTGTGTAAAAAGGTATGTATTTTTTGTTAAAATTAATTAAATATATTTTTCCATTCCTATAATTGCAGTGAAAACGATTTTCAAATTTTTAGTAAGGCTTGTTGGTGTAAACTTATACCTTAGATAATTTAAACTTTTTTTTAATTATATCTTTAATAGTATTGATTTTGATGTTTTTGTAACTTCGTCATGGGTGGTGGATATGTTCCTTGTTGCGTGCCTACTTGTGTTAATAGAACTGTTATCAGACACCGTTTTCCAAATCCTACTAAGGATATACAACGGTTCAATGTTTACTACAGCAGTGTTCCATTGGTAGTTATTTTACATGATTTAATATGAAATCAGTGATTTCTATTATTTCCATTTAGCCAAATAATTTAAATAACAATTTAGAATTCCGTAGTTAATCCTAGGGTATGGCATCTCAAATGCCTATCACGATATTTAAAAAGTTAGATTTATATGTGTATTTTAAAATTGTTTGTTCTGTTTGTGAATAAATGAACTTTTTAAAACACCTTTGTAGCTATACTACCATCTCACAATAAACAACCTCAGAAAGGAAATCCTTGTAATTGCTTGTATTTTTATATTGTTGTATCCATGTTAAAAAATTACTCTAAACTTTTTAAGCATAGATACCACTATATAGAAATACAAGCAATTATAACGATTTTCTTTCTTTAGTTTGAGCTTCTACAAAAGTCAATATTACATGAGTCCAAGTCATATTTCATAGTAAGGTTTTTAACCATTTTGTTAGCATGGATGCAAACCATAGCCAAAATACATGGTAGTGGGTAACACAATCCAACAGATGGCGCATCAATAAAAACAAACCTTAGTATGGAAGTGGCTTATCTATAGTAACTTATCTAACCTATGGATTAATTAATAGAGTATACCATATAATGCATGTGGAATTCTATTGCTAAAAGCTTATGGTATTCGACTCAAGATATAATCTTCCCAAATATGACATGGCCTTGATAAATCAGCGACACTATTTTTATTGTGAGTAGATTTCTCGTGTTTTTGCAATTCATCTCGACATAATTTTTGTGATTAATAATCAAATATGAAAATGCTTGAGCTTATGCTCTCGGACTTCAGATTATTAGTAACAAAATTATGTCTCAATGATTTGATACAAAGAACATTTGAAATTTAGACACAATAAAAATAGTCGACTATTTATCAAGATCTTATTAGGTTACATCTGATTACTGTTTATAGGAGAAAATTGATAGATTTACATTGTGGTGTCAACATGGGCGTATTCCATCAGCAAATACAAATATGGATAGTGATAATAGTTTTAAAACAAAACACAACAAAACTGTAAAATTTGTTTTTCTGCAATTCCAAAACACATTCTTGTGCATTGATTACAGTACATAAACTAGATAATTTTTCACAATATTTAAAATAAGTATACCAGAAAGAGACAAAAATACCTCAAAAATTTTGTCCTACAGATTATAATGGGAAACCTCAACAAATAACACGAACTGTTATTTATTCCTAGGCAACTGATTTAATATTTAAACTTAATGAAAAATGTTAAATTAATAATTAGTTTTCAGGTGCACTATTTTGTCAGTATTTTATAACCCTGAATATTAAAATGAATAATAATGATAGTTCTGAATATACCTTTAGAAATGATGGAATAAATTAATTCAGTATCGTTAAATTTATTATCAGCCATAAAAATTTTCTAACCTGGAAGGAGAACAATACAATCAAAATGTTTTCTCTAAACACAATTATGGAAGGCATATTTTGAATAATTACCGAAATTGAGAAAATCATCTACTTTATGGTCATCTTATACCTTGTTGACGCTAACTATAAGTATTAAATATGGTATTGATATGTTAATCTGCCTAAGATTACGTGCATTTTAAAACGAAAATATAATGGACATGTAAGGAAAGAATGGTATCCGCAGAACTACACAAATTAATAAAAGAAGTGCTGGATGATAAATTTCTATTAATGAAGATATTTTGTAAGCACTAAACTACTATGTACATTTTATTCAAACAAATAACTTTTTTATTAATTTTGTCATTAGTGGTGTTTGTTTAATTGTTTAAATACATTTTTAAAAATTCTCAGATTGTCGCGGTTGTGTTCAGTTAAAATAAAATTTACATTTTAAGTTTTAGGGACAGTATGGTTGTATAAAAAAATAGTGTGCAACATGTAGCAAAGTGCAGCATAAACATTGGTAAGTGCTGCAACTTTTTTGAAGTTAGAAACTTACGCTTTTCTGATCTTGTTGCACAATATCTTTTTTTGTACTAATGAAGTGTCCTGTATTCATAATGTAGTAGATGAAATCAAACACTGAAGATGTGCTATTTGCAATACAACATGCATAGTTTTTACTGCAAACATTTTAGATTTGTTAAATGTATATTATATATAGTTCATTCGATTTAAGTTTAGGATGAAGTCAAATGTAGTAATGAAGTGTTGGCAAGTGAATACCTAGAATTACGCTTGAAGAATACTGTCATTTAAGACAATAAAGGTTGGCAGTTCTGCACAGTGTTGCTACTAATTCTTCTTGCCAATGGGAATATTCCTATATCTTTCATTAAATATATTAAAATTTAAGCTAACATTGGCAATATGGTATTTTATTCATGTGTGGGTGGGTGCGTGCATGCACGCGAGCATGTGGTGTGTGGGTGGGGAAGAGAATGGGCATGTGTGTGTATGTAACTGGCATGCACGCGTGTGTGTGTGTATATATACAGTGTTTCGGAATAAAATACTATAAATTGGATAATATATAGATCTTGACGAGTTATCAAGAAAAGTTAGATAACAGTTTACTGTAAACCCACCCGTTTCCATTATACAGGGTGATGAAGTGATATTGAAAAATACATGTTTTTTAGAATATTTTTATTTAAGGTAGACACTTTAACTTGAAAATAGGTACACGTTAGTTGTTTACTAATATGAATTGTTACACTACATTTCGACAAAATAAGATAATCCATTAGCGTAGACTAAAGGGCGGGGGGGTTTATCAAACAAATTTGACCTATACTTTTTGCATACCCTGTATTTCATAAAAATTAAAACTTATAATTGTTCCTCATACAATTTGCCACAAAAAGGTACTCTTGGTGAATCTCTGTAGAGCTTTCCATTTTCGAAATATTTTAAATTATACTCAACTCATGCATGAAAACAACGTATTTATTAATTCTTTCAAAAATGCAAAGGTTTATTTTATGAATTCGAAACGTATTTGATTTAGATCATATAGAGTAAGTTGACAAACATATATCGTAAAAGTAATGTTTCATTCATATTAGTTTTACTCATCATCATCATCATTGGGTCTTCAGTCCTGAAACTGGTTAAACGCGTACCATCATTGTTTCCTATTCTGAACTAACCTACAGATTTCCCCGAAATTTGCACAGTCTGCATCTATCACTATCTGATCTAGGTCTACATCCGCCTCTTTTTTCCTATCTCTGCTTGTCATATATCCCATACTATTCCCCAAAAATGCCTTAGAACGTATTATGCCCTTCTATTTCTCACATTTTTCCCAAAGATATTCTTGTTCCCTTACTGTTTCTATAACCTATTTGTTATTACCCTTGTCTGTCCATCCTCAAACATCTGAAGCACGGCATTTCATAGGCCACTACATTTCTTCTGTCTGCTTTTCAGACTGCTCGTATTTCGTAGGCATATTGTCTGTGCTGTGCTCCACACATACGCTTTCAACAACTTTTTGTTCTATGTATGTTGTCTTTCATCATAGGCGCCGTTCTTTCTTGTTAGATGCAGTTCGGTCACCTTCTATTGTTTTACAATTATATACCCTATTTCTCCGACATTCAGTGTAAGCAGCCTGTGGCTGCCAAGTTCCCCCAACACTTGAACATTTACTGATTTAATATTTTTTCCAATATGTCTTTTCGCACAGTCAACATTAGTTGCAGATATTTCACAACAAACAACTAGTTGTTTATAATTATCATCAGATTTGTCTGCACTTATTTTTTCGTCATTGGGTTTCCCGTCTGAAAACTGGTTGGACATGTACTTGCACTTATTTCTTTTCTAAACTCACCTACATGGTTCCCTGAAATTCTCACACAGTAATACAGCTCGGTTCCCCTTATATTGTTTTCTAATATTATGCCCTATTTCACAGAGATTTATTGAAGGGGGTTAAGCAACCTGTGGCTGCCAAGATCCCCCAACACTTAGACATTTGCCGAAATAATAGTTTTCCAGTAAATGCTTTCACGCAATTACCATAATTCGAGAATATTGCACATCCAATGCTTGTAGTTGCTTATAATAAATATCATGTTTTTTCTATTGTTTTCTAATATTAGGCCCTTTTTCACTGAGATTTATTGAAGGGGGTTAAGCAACCTGTGGCTGCCAAGATCCCCCAACACTTAGACATTTGCCAAAATAATAGTTTTCCAGTAAATGCTTTCACGCAATTACCATTATTCGAGAATATTTCCCCTCCAATGCTTGTAGTTGCTTATAATAAATATCATGTTTAAGTGCAGCTACTTTCTTCGTCATTAATTTATCCATCTTGGGACTGGTTGGATGCGTACCTCCATTGATTTCTCTTCTGAGCTAGCCTACACATTTCCCTGAAACTCCTACAGCCTACATCTTTCACTATCTGTGTGCAGTAGTCTAACCTAGGTCTACCTCTTCTTCTCTTTTTTCCTATCTCTGCTTCTAGTATATTCCGCACTATTCCTTCATGCCGTAGTATGTGGCCTATGATCCTATCTCTCCTATTTTTTACCGTTTTCCACATATTTCTTTCTTCCCCTACCATTTTTAGTACCTCTTCGTTCTTAACTTTGTCTGTCCATGATATCTTCATCATACGTCTGTAGCACCACATTTCAAAGGCTTCTACCTTTATCTTGTCCGCTTCTCCCACTGTCCAGGCTTCACAGCCATACAGTGCTGTGCTCCACACATATGTTTTGAGCAATCTTTTCCTTGTTTCTATGTTTGTGGTCTTTGAGCACAGTAGTTGCTTTTTCTTGTTAAATGTAGCACGACCTTGTGCTAATCTTTGTTTTATATCTTTTGTGCTTTTCCCATCTTGCGTTATTTGGCTTCCTAGGTAGCAGAAATCCTTAACCTCTTGTAAGTTCGTGTTATATATTTGTATTCTTGTTTTGATTTATTTTTCCTCCTTTGCATACTAGTACTTTAGTTTTACTTTTGTTAATTTTCATACTGTATCTCTCTGTTAGAACCGTTTCCATTTCATTGAGAGCAGCTTCTAACTCTTCCTTGCTAGATGCTAATACCGCTATATCATCTGCAAATCTAAGCATATCAATTTTTTGTCCCTGCATAGTAATTCCAAATGTCTTCCTGCATTTGACAGTATTCATTGCCTCCTCAATGTACAAGTTAAAAATTAGTGGGGATAGGGAACATCCCTGTCTTACCCCTTTCCTGATGTTTACTTCTCTACGTTCCTGCTCTAATTCTATTACTCCTGTTTGCTCTTTGTATAAGCTATGTACTATCTGTCTATCCCTATAACTCATTCCAATCTTTTTGAGTATTTCGAACATTTTTCTAAATTTTACATTGTCAAATGCTTTTTCGAGATCTACAAACCCTATATACACGCTTTCCCCTTTTTCTATTGTTTTCTCCATTATCACCCTCAGAGCTAAGATAGCCTCCCGTGTTCCCCTGTTTCGCCTAAACCCAAATTGGTCTTCTCCTAGTATTTCTTCAGCCCGTTTTTCCATTCGTCTTTGTACAATTCTCGTTAATATTTTTGATACGTGTGCTGTCAAGCTTATTGTTCGAAAATTTTCACATCTATCTGCGCCTTTCTTTTTTGGTATAGTTACTATGATGTTATGTTTGAAATCTTTGGGTATCTCGCCTGTCTCATACATATAGCTTACAAGTTGGAAGAGACGTTCTGTTACTGCTTGACCAGCGGCTTTTAGAGTCTTCGCTTGCACCTTATCTGTACCCGGCGCCTTACCATTTTTCAGACCCTTTAATGCTATTTCAAATTCATCTCTAAGTATAGGATATCCCAAGTCATCATTTTCAATGTCTGATTCCTTTTCTAATGCAGTTAGTTCTTCTCCTGCATATAAATTCCCTATATATTCTTGCCATCTACCCACTTTCTCTACATTTTCTATAATGACATTTCCTCCTGCGTCCCTTATATTTTTGCTATACGGTTCTATATCCCTAAAATTGATTCTAATTAGTTTGTATGCTTCATCTGTCTTTCCTACTTCCATCTTAGTTTGTACCTCTTTGCACTTTTCATCAATCCATTGTTCTTTAGCTTTCCTGCATTTTCGAATAATTTCCCATTTTATGGCTTTGTTTCTCTGTTTTCCTGTTTCGTCTGATTTATTTTTGTATTTTCGTCTTTCTTCTATTAAATTCAGGATATCCTTTGTTATCCATGGTTTCTTATTTACTTTTTGTGTATACCCCAGAATATCTCTGGCCGCCATGTCGAGGCTGGATTTAATGTTATTCCATTTTGTTTCTACTTCCTTAGTATCAGATATTTTCCCGATATCTTTGAGCAATTCATTTGACCTTTTTTCGAATTTTTCTTGAATATCTTTCTCTTTTAGTTTCTGTAGGTACAAGTGCCTCTTTCCGTTTCTTTTTTTCAAATTTTTAAATTTAAGTGCGGCCTTCATAATTACGATGTTGTGGTCAGTGTCTATATCTGCTTCTGGGTAGCTTCTACAGTCTTTTACTTGATATCTAAACCGTTGTCTAACAAGGATGTAATCTATTTGATATCTTCCTATATCTCCTGGCATCTTCCATGTATATCGTCTTCTAGCATGATGTTGAAATAATGTGTTTGTAATGATTAAATTGTTCTTGTCGCAAAATTCTACCAGCCTATTTCCTCTGTCGTTTCTAGTGCCTAAACCAAATAAACCTACTATCACTCCTTCCCTACCCTCACCTATCACTGCATTAAAATCCCCCGTAATTATTAAATTTTCATGTCCTTTTACGTGTCTTAATATGTCTTCAATATCTTTGTAGATTGCTTCTACCTCTTCGTCACTGTAACTAGAGGTGGGCATGTATACTTGTATTATTACTGTGTTTACCGGTTTAGATTCTAATCTAACCATGAGTACTCTTTCATTCTTTTGTAAGTAATTTTCTACACAGTATCCTATCTTTTCCGCATAACTATCCCCACACCCAAATTTCCTTCCTCTGCTCCTGTATGAATTACCCTGAAGTCTCCACTCCAAAATCCCCGCCTCTGGCCACCGAACTTCGCTGATCCCTACTATGTCTAATGATAACCTATTCATTTCGATTTTAGGTTCTCTAGCTTACCCACTTGCTTCATACTTCTAACATTCCACACTCCGACTCGCAAAATGTTCCCGACTCTTATTCTTAACTTTCCGATCGCATCCTCCAGTAGTCCCTCCCGGAGATCCGAATGGGGACTATTTTAACTCCGGAATCTTTTACCCCAGAGAATGCCATCATTTTATTATAATTTAGATACGCTGTGTACTTGGGAGGTAATGTGGTGGTTTCCCGTTGCCTTCCACATCGCGGTAGTGTGTCTTAGACTGCCATACCGACCCCTATGATCTCTGCCAATCTAAGTACCGAAAGAGCCGCTGCCCTCTTTCGGGGACCTGTCTTAGTCTGGTTCCTCACTAACGACCCTACTACTTTGGTTGGACCTGTAGTTTGGCTCTTTAGCTCATTAGAACACGCAAGCCATTTCACCTGTTCTAGTAATCTAGAACTTCGGAAAGGTGCAGGTCCATTCGAAATGGATTAGTTTTACTATTAAAATACAAATCATAACAAACTGTTGCTGAATATGGTAGGCTTCTCGTACTCAGTATAATTATCAAAAGTTATACTCGTTTAATACGTAACTACAGCTTTCTTATTTTTTTATTACTTTGTTAATCAAATACAAAAATGGTAACATACACATTCTCTAAATATGCTGACATGCATTTGGTACTAGAAGAATGCCAAAGGTAATTCTGAAAAGGCTCTAAGAAGATATGCAGAGAAATATCCAGGATGTATTGTTCCCAATAAAAAAAACTTTTGTGGCAATAGATAGATGGATAAGGGAAACTAGAACTGTTTTAACTGCTGCTCAACATCGTGGATGTGAAAGAGTAAAACACGCATTGAGAAATGATGACAATGTTTTAAATTTAGTAGAGGAGAACCCAGGAATAAGAACCAGAAGACTTTTGCTACAAACGGGAGTTTTTCAGGTAACGGAGAATTCTAAAAGATCAACAGCTGTATCCATATCACCTGCAACAAGTTCAGCAACCTTTTATAAACTGACTACCAACCTAGAGTCGACTCGCTAAGGCAAATTAGAAGAGATAATGAATTTGTTAACAATATTCTTTTTATACTGATGAAGCAACCTTTAGCAGAAATGGCATGTTTAACATGCATAATGAGCATGTGTGGTCAGATGAAAACCTACATTTCACAAAACCCAGCAGTTTTCAGCATAAATTTAAAATAAATGTTTGGGCTGGAATAATACACAATCAGCTAATAGGACCATTTGTTTTGAAAGAAAATTTAACTGGAGAGCGATACACAGCTTTTTTAAGAGAACATTTAATAGGTTTGTTTGAAGATATTCTTTGTTATCGAAGACTTAACATGTGATTCATGCATGATGGGACAACACCTCGTTTTGCATTAACTAAAAGGGGTGGTTAAATAACAATTTTTCTGGCAGGTGGATTGGGTGTGGAGTAAAGGCTCCGTTTAATTAGCCACCTCGGTCCCCTGAGTTAAATCCTATAGACTATGGAATTTGGAGTATTTTAAAGTAAAAAGTTTATTCTGAACCTATTAATACTGTTCAGGAGTTAAGAGAGAGGACGAAAAATGGTTTTAGGGACTTAGTCAATTCTAGGTTTATTCTACAAAAAATTACTCACCAGATTAAGAAAGGAGCCCAAAAATGTATTCAAGTTGGAGGACGTCACTTTGAACATTTATTTAAATAATGAACGATATGAGCTAATTTCTACTTTGTAGTTTGTAGCGGCTCTGTAAGTAAATTTTAGCTTGTAGAGTCAAATATTCTTCAGTTTGTAAACACTGACAAGTTTATTAGATGCGTTTTTTTACTAAATGTATTTGATTTAAATCAGATACCAGTTTCGAATTCATAAAATAAACCTTTGCATTTTTGAAAGAACTAATAATGTGTTGTTTTCATGCATGAGTTGAGTATGACTTAATTTAAAATATCTCGAAAATGAAATTGTATAAGGAATAATTATGAGTTTTAATTTTTGTGAAATGCAGGGTATGCAGAAAGTATACTACATCACTCAATAAGTCCGTAGGATGATACATAGATGGCGTTGCTATGTAATAATCCATATGATTTGTAGGAAGTACTAACCTTAAAAAGATATCTGTCAAAATTTCATGACAATCCGACGATTAGTTTCAAGTTACAGAGGTTCAAGTGACGATACTTTTGAGTTTTTCAAAAAAATGAATTCCAAGCAATTTCGCGTGTTGATTTATCATTGCTTTTTGATGGGTAAAAATACCATCGCAGCCAAAGCATGGCTTGATAAGTGTTATCCGGGCTCTGCTCCATCGAGGCAAACGGTGGAGAAGTGGTTTGCTGATTTTAAACGTGGCCGTACAGACACTGACGATGCTGAACGCTCTGGAAGGCCAATTGAGGTGGTTACACCGGAAAACATCAAAAAAGTTCACCGAATCGTTTTGGAAAACAGAAAAGTGAAATTGCGTGAGATAGCTGACACCTTGAAGATATCAGAAGGCAGTGTGCACACTATTTTGCATGAACATTTGTCCATGAGAAAGCTGTTCTCAAAGTGGGTGCCGCGTTTGCTCACAGTGGACCAAAACAACAACGTGTCGATGATTCTGAGAGCTGTTTGGAGCTGTTCAACCGGAATAAAAGGACTTTTGCGTCGGTATGTGACAATGGATGAAACATGGATCCACCACCACACTCCAGAGTCTAATCGGCAGTCAGCTGAGTGGACTGCAGCCGGAGAACCACGTCCAAAGCGGCCAAAACCGCAAAAGTCGGCTGGTAAGGTTTTGGCGTCTGTATTTTGGGATGCGCACGGAATTTTGTACATCGACTATCTTGAGAAAGGAAGAAGAATCAACAGCGAATACTACATGGCATTATTAGTGCGTTTGAAGGAAGAAATTGCCAAAAACGGCCACACACGAAGAAGAAAAATTCTCTTTCACCAAGACAATGCACCGTGTCACAAGTCGATCGCAACGATGGCCAAATTGCACCAATTGGGCTTCGAATTGCTTCCGCACCCACCGTATTCTCCAGATTTGGCCCCAGCGACTACTACCTGTTCGCAGACCTGAAAAAATGCTCGCCGGAAAAAAATTTGGCTCGGATGAAGAGGTGATCGCTGAAACTGAAGCTTATTTTGAGGCCAAAGACGAATTGTTTTACAAAAAAGGTATCGAAATGCTAGAACGGCGTTGAACTGATTGTATCACTCTTGAAGGAATGTATGTTGATGAATAAAATCGAATTTCGCCAAAAAAATGTGTTTTTCTTAGTTATCCTACGGACTTATTGAGTGATGTGTTAGGTCAAAATTGTTTGATAACCTCCCTTATTCTATGCCAGTGGAGTATCCTATTTTGTCGAAATGAAGTGTATTAATTCGTATTAGTAAACAACTAACATGTATGTAGGATTTTACCTTAGTGATTTAGTTAGCATTTAGTATTTATATTAAGTTAGAACCTTTTTCACGTTACATCAATGCCACTGGAATGCAAGGGAACAGAAAGCAAGTTTCAGTGACTTTGCCAGATACAAAAAGGAATAACCCCTGAGGGGTAAGCAGGTGTTGAGTCATCTGCAAGAGGTAAAGAACGGGCATTAGCCACTTGAACCCCGGCGAGCGAAGGTGGTTAGACGCACGACGATGCCAATCTTTTAAGATGATGTATGTAAGACGACTGTTCTGAAGGAAGACGATACCTTCAGAACAAAGACGGGTTGCTTCAGATTGAGCCGTGATCTGTAGTTAAATTACTATTATAATTGTAGTTGTTCGAATACTTTTCATTAACGCAAATTGGCGATTATAAGGTGTATATTTTATTCAATTATTAGCAACTATTATACGTTTAATTACTTGTTACATTTTATGTTTCATTTATGGTGTTTAGTGCAAATTCCCCGAGAAAGAAAACTCCTAGACAAACGATAAAAAACCTATATGTACCTATTTTCAAGTTAAAGTTTCTACCCTAAATGAAAATATTCTAAAAAAACATGTATTTTTCAATATCACTTCATTACCCTGTGTAATGGATACGGGTGGGTTTACAGGAAACTTATGTAACTTTTCTTGATAACTCGTCAAAATCTATATTTTCCCCAATTTACGGTACTTTATTTTGGAACATCCTTTAACCAGGAGATTATGACAGGAAATGATTTGTTGTTGTGCCTGAAGGTTCAGAAGCAAGGTTGTATCAGGTAGATGCCTCTTTATTATTTGCTTCCATATCTCAAAACAATGATTATTATGATAAAATGAATGATATGTTTTTACAGTGGATAGAAGAACATTTAGTGAATAATTTAAAAGAATCATCGCTAATTGTGTTTGTTGGACAATGCATCTTATCATTCAATGCTGATTGAAAAAATTGGAATAAGGGCAATATAATGCAATGGTTGATTACAAACAACATTCAACATAATTCACTGACGTTTAAAGCAGAAGCGTCAGCTTTAATAAAATTACACAGAAAAGAAGCTTTACCAAGATGAGTGTCTGAGAAGTCATAATCACGAAATTCTGCGAATACAATTATATCACTGCCAATTCAATCCAATAGAAATGATTTGGGCACATGCAAAAGTTTATAACAATAAACATATCGGAAGGGATGGTTATGGTGACAATCAAATTTTCGCAATATGGGAGGAAGTACCACATCATTGCACGGAAGTTTGGAAGAAATGTATCAAACATACAGAGAAACTAATGACTGATTGGTATTACATGAAAAAGCATTGGACATAAGCGTTAATAAGTTAATTATTCATGTGGTAGTGACAGTGAAACATCAGAAAGTGATGATAACTTAAAAAGCTACTTCGAACACTCCACGTTGTAAGTTAACCATATATTATGACAATCTATAAAATATTTTACTTTAATACAAACAGATTTGTTATGAAAACAATATTATGTCATTTTATAAAGTGTTTTCTTTGTAAAGTACTTTTATGTTAAAATAAAAGATGATTTCATTATACGTTTCATGGGACCACTATATAGTTATATTTATAGTACAAAAACTTTTAGTTGTTGTATATTTAATGTGCATTAGGGTTGGTTACCAATGTTAATTTAATTAGCATCAATCTTATCTATGTCTGAAAAAGGAATACAATAAATAATGTTAAAAAGTTTATTAACGTTAATCTCACTTTCAGAAATTATTACTTTCACGATTTAATTATTTTAAAATGAAGGAATATATATTTTATATTAATGCTTGTTAATACAATTCTACTTCTTCTATGCTACAGCTACGTTGGAGTTGGTTTTTCTGATACTAGTTTTAATTACAATTAATTTTGATCCATGGTTGAAAGAAAAATTCAATAAATAATAGAAAAATCCATTGCTTGATGCTTATTACCATAACCAAATTTTCAACATTAACTTCATGTTCCTTCTAAAGTTGACGAATAATTATAATATTATTCCATCAAGTGCATGTAAAATCATAAAACATTCTAACTTTTTTTATGTGTAAAATTACCGATCTTATATATACCCTAACATGAACTAGCTGATTCATAGTCTGGTGTTTGCTCGAATGTATATAGACTTTTGTAGAATACACTTCGGTTATGCAACTTGCGTGTTTACCGAGTTGCCTAATAGTTTGTAACAATAGTTCACGGAGCGTACACGCTCATGTACATGCGATACCAACGATTACATTAATTGATTGTTATTCTCAGTTATACGCACCTCACCCTTCGTTCACGTTGAACCCGCACGTTCCTTGAACGAATAATTGAATATAGCAACACCACAGCTGTTTGACTTTTATGGGCGTGCTATGTACAAATTACGGAGTGACTCTTAGACATAAAACTATTACATTTTGTATCTTAAAATATTAAATATTACTATACATCTATTACATCTGCATTTGACACAGATGTAATAGATGTATAGTAATATTTAATAAAACTATTACGTCATGGTTTGCTTATAATGATCCGCGTTGCGTGGCGCAGACGCACAATATTGTATTCGAGAGCAAATAACATAAGTAAATGTTAGATATATATACTGATAAAGAGATATGTAAACACTGAAAATGCTTTAAACAACAATACAGTTTTTAAAACATGTCAATTTCAACTTTTGGCGTGTCCCATATGAAGTGATCTGTAGTGTGTCTAAGTTGATTTCTCACTGGTTGATAATTATTGCAAATATTATAGTGTACATTTCGATATTTAAAGGTATTTGTTAGAATAGCTCAATAACAGGTTTCTGAACGCATTCTGTGACGTCAGAATTTATAATATAAGGTGCACATGTGTAGGAACGATCGATCGAGTCGACAGGGTTAAACGACTTTGTTTTTAGATTTCAAGATGGTAGCTTGAAAGATATCACTTTTTAATTATTTGCAAACAAATTTAATAAAATATGAGTAGATAGGCCCCCACATATTACCCTAAATTGACTGTACACTGGAGTATGGTGAGCTCATAATAACCCAGTTTATTTAGTATATGCCTTTTAGCTTGCATAAATTAATACAAAATTGATAGACCCGTTTACCCTTTACAATCTAATTTATATTCAGAATAAAATTTTATAAATTTTAAATACACCCCTTTTCAATATTTAACCCCAATAAATTGTCCAGTACATGTATCTTTTCCAATCACTTTATATAACCATAAATAAACCTCCAAAATTCACTCACACAGCACCCAAAATTTCACAAAAGTATATCAGACAACAGAAATTGCAAATAAATTACGTGGAGAATGCTTCAGGCTTCTATTCCTTCGACGACGTTCACCAGAACATCTCGGCTTTGTGACCATGCACTGTGATACTCAGCGGATTCACAGACGATAACCCCAATTGCGAGCCAAGCGCCTCGTTCCATAGTACCATTCCATATCAGCATAAAATCCTGGTTGTTGGTGATGCTTACCCCACATATATTATGCTTCCATTTATTGATTTTTTAGCTTAGTATAGTAGTAGCCAGACTTTTATTAATTTAATATTCACTACACGTATTTCGCGTTAATAAATAGAAGGCCACTACTAATAAGTTACACGTGCTACCACTATATTTACTGTATTATTAAGACATCTAATACTCACAAAAAAACTCTACTATAATATTGGTCTGCATTCAGTACTTTATCGTAGTAGTATAGAAGCGAAGAGAAGACAAGACAAGAGAGCTTAATAATTTCCATTCCCTATTTATATTGTTTCAAAATTATATCCCCAGACACACTTCCCGTGAAAAGCTTAATTTCAATTCTACAAATTTTGATACAACCGTCTTAAATATTCCTGAAATTTACTCCGTCTACGTGCCGTACGTATCCGAAAGCGCTCCCAGCTGTCGCGTTTGTCTACGTTTGGAAAACTGTCGGTTCCTAACCAATGATAATATTCTCTGCCATCACAAATCCCGTCTAAACTATCTTTATCTCTGTCTAATGCATGTCTGCTGTCGCGTTCAAAACCCCACTTGAGTTATAGAAAATCGATATTGCTGACATCTCATGTCCGCTCCACGTGGATATGGTACGTGCGATTTCAATATTAACGCTTTTATCTCTGTCTCTATCTGTAGTGTATAACCGATCGTGCATTTCCCTTGTTCTTTAAGAACTTTGTTAGCTTGTTGTTCAAACCAAACTGAGGGTTGAAAATATTTTCTATGAAGTCCTGTCTTAATATGCTCATAATTTTGACGAATGTAACCTTTTTAAAAACGCAGGTATTGATTTTCTTACCCTTGTGGGTTTTCTTTATGCTTTTACGTGTTGAATTAAACTAAATTAAAATTAATTATGCGTAATCTATTTGCTTTAAAACTGTTTTTCTTTATGTACTTTTAACCTTTCAATTATTAATTGTAAAAATACGTCAATACTTGTCCGTTCTCCCTAAATGAATTAAATAAATTTTGCGCGTAAATAATTTGTTCTTTTCTTTATATAGAGTGGTTGAAATTTTATTGTTTACCGCAAATTTAACCCTTTGAATCCACAACAATATATATGTATATATATATATATATATATATATATATATATATATATATATATGTTCTTGGATTGCAGCTGAAGGAGGAACAATAGCTATAAGTGTACAATCAATTCAGCCTATTACACCAGGAAATTGAAATGTTTCCATAAACCTGTGAGTATGTATAACAATCAGAAATAATGATGAGCAACAGTTTCATAACACTTACTCTGTTCTAAGACTTTCACAGTCACGAATTGTCTGTGGAAATTTAATCCAGAAATCTATTATTTCAGGTCTATTTAATGCAGCTGAAACTTCTTCAATACAGCGACTAACTGTTGCCTGGCTTACTGCCAAATATATACTGTCCCTACACCTGTTTGGTAGCTGCCATATGCAAAGAAACTTAATGCTACTAATACCTATGTAAAATATAAAACATAATATATGGAATACTTTTACAAGGGTTTGTTTAATTGTTTACTTTAATATCTTTCGTAATAGAATGTATATGAGTTGGTTGTGCTAAATGGGGATCCAAAATTTCTATTAAATTTCTAACCAGTTGTTTGCCTAGCCCATATCTGTTAATAAATTTTCTGTTGTTCCGCTGCTCAAAGGGATCTATTTTAGGATAACGTTGTCGATTACCAAGATCCACAACTAATAATTCTGCCTGTATTACGTTTTCTAAAGCGTTTACTTGAACTAGTTGATCAAAATTTGTCATTGTGGAAGAAATATCAAATTTATTTCATAGTTCAAACGATGATTAAAGTCGCATGAATGAAAGCTTTGTTATACATTGCTACATAAACAAAGATGTAAGGCAAAGGATACATTATAGAATATGTATAACCCTGTATAAATGAACACAACACATGGAACGAATACCGTTAGCTACTCGTTCATGCGATCTTTCAAGAAGCGTATACACAGGGTGTAGTCACTTTTATGTACAGCATTGTTATTATGATATTAATGGTAATATTATCCGTTCAGATGGCGCTGTTTTAAATCTAGGGTCCCTAAGTAATTTTAGGGACGCTAGATTTAAATTTAGATGCTACGTCAGGGTACAGGAAGACATATTCTATGGCTACAGGTATTTAACCTATGCTACATGTTATATATTTATTTGTTCAAAATTTCTGTATTTGGTCTGTTGTTTTTACGCTTTCGTAATTATTTTAACTGTATTTTTGTGTAAAATTGTGTGGTTTTATTCCCAAAGAAAAGAAGAAATAACACTTGAAATTTTGTTTCGTCCTTCCTTCGTCAATACCTCAGAGGTAAACCGTACTAAGTCATATGTATTGAATTTTGAAGTAGCTTAAAATGAAGAAAGAACTTTGTAATTGCTTGTATTTTTATAATGTTGTATCTATGTTTAAAAAATTACTCTAAACTTTTTAAGCTTAGATACCACTATATAAAAATACAAGACACCTTTTGACTTAAATGGGCTGGTGAGTTTGCTAGTTCAGAAGTAACTCTTTATACTTTTTACACTTGCCTAATTAATATTTTATCATTCTTATTTTTATTATTATTATTTTATATTTATATTTCATTTTCTATTTTGTCCTGATGAAGCCCATTACAAAAGTGGGCGAAACGTCGACATTAGGTTATAAAATGACACGGTCCCAACCAGGAACCATAAATATTTATAAATATAAGCAATTATACCGATTTCCTTTCTTTAGTTTGAGCTTCTACAAAATTCAATATTACATGAATCTATGACATTTCCTACTAAGGTTTTTAACTATTTTGTTAGCATGGACGCAAACCGTTGTTAAGATACATGGTAGTGGTAATACAATCCAACAGATGGCACATCAATAAAGAAACAAATCTTGGTATAGAAATGGCTCATCTATAGTAACTTATTTATTTAACGTCTGCGTATACACGTTCGTTAAATGAACGCTTAAGAATACTTTATTGGGTTTATAATAGTTCTTGACGTCACCAACGTATACGTTCCTACACAACGAGCGCCCGAAAGTCGACCCCCAGGGTATTACTCCAAAAAGAACTTAAATACCAGATCACCAATGAAAATGTATGGCAACAGCATCCGATCAGTACTTGTATCAATCAACTACGACAACTATCAAAGCATATAGTTTATTTGAAATGTAACTGTTAAAGTTCTCAAATCAATACAATCATTACAAGAATGAAAATTCGAAAAGTTACGGGTATAATAAGTGAATTGCAATGTTTCCGTCAAAGATGAAAACAGTCTTGCACGAATTGGAAGCAAAGTAATCACCATTAAAATAGATTGTTACCAGAAAATGAAGAATGAGATCATTTGAGTATATCAAACAAAACCCCTCAGTAACGAAACGATTCACAAATTAGCCCGAAGTAGAGTAGTATTATTATCTCATGGCGGGTGACGTCACATGCGCAATAGGTTCTATTTAAACTTAAACCTCAAGATTCACAACGCTACAGTACAACCCACAAACATCTTGCTAGCAATGTGGCTTTAATACGTCGTCACGAATATCCCATTTATTACGTTAAGTATAATATTGTTTGTAAGGACCCCGTTCATGTTGGCGGTATCTAGAAATTCATAAATATATGAAATAAATTCAGACCTCCATATAATATCGGAGCTTTTACTTGTTTTTACTTATAAACAATTCTAGGTTCGTAGTTTCTTTATCCGTAAATATTTGCTGTGGCAACAGTGCACATTCTCAGCGGATTCCAATACTGTATATTATACCGAATGTGAACCGTAACTGTCATTGTCATTCTCGCTCTTATCAAGGTCTTATTGTTTTCAGTTTTCCGTTTTAATATTTGTATCAAGTAATAGTCATCAAAACAGTTTTTTTCAAAACTAACTGATAGTTAATTTCATCAGCAATGTAAGTATTTAAAAAGAACGTTCGTTCAATGATTAATTATGATATTTTTTAGAGTAATATTATGAATAAGAAGGAGGTGATTCATAGTCAAGGACGACAGATTGTTTTTAATGTGTTTCAATAGTTGAATGATGGTCTTTATTTAGCGTTGTAGAAAATATGTGTCATAAATACATTTATTTGTACATTATTGTTTATTACTGAGGTGTTGAAATTAAACTTGCTTAAAGAGGGAAGCAGTCTTTATATCAAATTATGTTCAGTAGTGCTGTGACAATCGATCACTTTTAAAGCTGAAACAATCAATGATTTGGCTTTCAAAGTGATTGAATCATTTTACATTTTAATCTCCAATCATAATCAATTCTGTTAAGCATGTCTATTCTTTGTCTCCAAAAGGGATTCTAATTGACTGTATTTATCTCGGCGCTTCTATGCGATCGTGTTAAGGTTAAGATTATTAATTATTCAAGGAATTATTTTATAGCTAGATTATCGATGAAGTGCGTAAAAAATATATTAATTTAGCAAATATTTCTAAACTATACATGAGGTTATGTAAAAAATATATAACCTGACAAGATGCAAACCTTAATTACCTTTCTTTTCATACTATAACTGTTCCTCTTCCTTCAATTCTACAGCACTGAATTGTTGATTCTATGATCCATTAAAATAAAGCACGAGATATATGCAATTTATAATAATATTAATATAACAAATAATATAAAAACCTTTTGATATTAATTAAAAATTGTTTTTGTTTTGTTTTTGTTAGTTACAACACCATGAGTGTCATTGTGTAAACATATTCTTAAAACGTTTTTGTAATAAATCTTAGTAATATTTTCGAGGTGGGCATTTGACATTTATATAGTGTTTATAGTTTGTGTTTAAAACAAAAACGTCTATTGATTTGAAAAAAACGATTATGTAGTACTACCAAATTGTTTTTGTTCTACTAGTGACTATAAGTGATAAAATATCTTGTGTACACTGATCCAATCAATCAATAATCTGGGGTATCACATCTAACAATAAGCTCAGATCATTTTTATAGAAGAGCAAAATTCAACATAAAACTATTTAAAACACATTCCTTGGTTGCTCGACAATTTTTGCTCTGGCAATACTGGACGTGCAAGCAGTCGATGTTTTCTAGTCTCACCTTTTTTATTTTGATTATTAATATAGCGCTCCTCTTCGCGCAGGTTTTTTCAAGGTCACCCGCCATGAGATAATAATACTACTATACAACAGGCGATTTTTCGCGACATACTTGAATTGTTCGAGTATGGTATGTTGAAGTATCCCACCACTATCTAAAAAATATTTACTTGTGCGGCACCGCGAAAACGTATTGTAGTTTCCTAATCTCGCTTTGAATAATTACCCGGTAAAAGTCAAGTGCTTAACATACACAAGCATAACCTGGGACAGATCAGGGTATGTTTGTTTATCTGATAGAATGGTGCCGTACAATTTCCCCTCCAGTAAATTTTATCGCCAAAACGCAAGTTTAACACATACACACATAATTAAGTATGTTAGTTTATGTCGCGAAAAATCGCCTAACGTATAAGGACATTCCCAGCCGAAAACTGAGAAATAACTTAGAATGCATTTTTTTAGTAGTAAAGAGGATTTAGAATGTGAGTTGTTTTAAGCAAATGATTATTGCGTACGATATTTATTTTACGTGAATCTTTTCACAAACTTTCTTTTTAATTTAAACCAAACAAAAAGTTTATTATTTTAGGTTAGAATGACTATATTAACACACATGCAAAGATTGTTAATTGTAAAAAGTATATGGTGCATTTCATTCCAATATTGTTTTTATAATTTTCTCATTTCCTTAATTGATCAACTAGCCGCGGTGACAAATGGCTAAAAGAAGGTTTGAATTAGGTTTAGTATCCTTTTGCAATCCATTTATTGATATTCTAAATGCACAGTGGTACCAACGAAATCCTTATTTAAATACTAACAACGGTTTGATTTTAGTAGATTTAAATTCCCCGGTGAATTGTTTTATTATTGATTTAAAACAGACACCTCCCATACTTTATTAGTTGCTTTATTTGTTTATTTATTGGTCTGTGGTTGCGTTGGTGCGTAAAATCGAAGGTATTTAATTTTTAAAAAGACTAGTGTTTAGTAGTAAGAACTCCACAAGTATGTCTTTCCAAGAGGTGAGTTTTATCCTTTCAGTGTTATTTATTATCACATCCTGATGTGAACATTTTATTTCGGCATAGTATTAAATTTTGTTGGACTTTTATTTTTCTCATATATGCTATTTTCAATGTATACCTACACCTTTAAAAAAATAAGTTGTAATTGTTAATATGTTTATAATTCTTTGCCCAAAATTAATGAAGTTTGATTTGTCTTTATTTTTAATTGTGGTTTATATCCCAATTAGGGGAGAAACTACTTCAAAACTCTTAACATGGATATTTCCTTATTTTTAATATCTGATGACTGATTGTGGGTTTTGTTGAAAGGATGGGCAGGGTGAACTTTGGCATACTGAAGTTAAAAAAATTTAATTTTTTTAACCTTTTAGTGCGCAATTTTTTTAATTTTCCTGAAAAAAATGTATATTATGTAAATTTATACACAGAATTCGTAAAAAATAGTAAAAAAATTTATTGTTGTAATTTTGTTTATTAATTTATAAATTTTATAAAGATGCACTTATGCACCATTTTACATAATAGAGTGTATACTGGCTTATCCCCAAAATCGAAATGTTGCATATATGTTATATGGTATACATATTATCTGAGGAATATAACAACACGTAATGCAGTTTGTTTCATTTATTGATGAAATTTCTTAAAACAATTTTTAGCTGCATTAATACATAAAGAAGCATTACATTTCTCGCACACAATATGCGTATAGCCTGTACATTTTAGCAGTTTACATCGTAGACATTTGCTATTCCAAATTGGCCAATGTGCCAGCTGGTCTTGGCGTACACCTTGAGAAGGAATATAGGAAGCCGGATGACGTCCTTTTCTATTTTGTAACTCCTGCTCAAGATTTGATCTTCGCCCTCGTTTTTTGGTAACTCCTAAGCCAGCCAATCCTGGGTCCATAACAACTTCAACACGAAAATTTGATAATGTTAGTAACCTTGATGTACTTTTATGTTGAGCATGTACACACTTCTACAGTAGCCAAGCATTTACTAATGACACATCTATAAGGTGATAAAACATTTGAAAATACCATTTCTTTGTTTTTATTGTAATTTTAAGTCTACCAATAAGACTATCTGTTATGTCAACCCCAACTATATGTCGATTGTATTCTTTGACTAGCGTTGGGCAATCTACTGCGCAACCTTTTTCCCTTGCGTTTTATCATATCGTTGGACTTGTTGTACTGGTAGCAATTCATAAAAGTTTGACAAAAGTGTTACGACTTTGTTGTCTTTCCAGACTACACATGTTGTGTCAATAGTGTCAATTGTAGTTATGTACTCATGCATACTCCCTCTTGGTGATTTTTCAATGTCTGGTAATTTACAATTTGGTAGTCTGTTTCTGCGAACTGTGCCTAAGGCTTGAATACCTTTTTGAGCAAGATGTACCATAAGGGGAAGTGTAGTATAGTAATTGTCAAAATAAACTCGATGGTTAACTTTTTCAGGTAATTTTTGAAGTAGCCTTGTGACAACATTAGCGCTAGCTCCAAGATTTGGTTGTGAAGCTGGTCTATTCTCATCTGTATTTTCTTGGCCAGTATATACTTCAAAATTATATGTATATCCCGAAACTCCTGACAATACAAAAAACTTATAACCTTATTTAAGGGTTTTGCAGGCATATACAGTGTGTACAGTATAAAATGCAGTACATGGGGATCTTGGAAACTGTAGGAGGTACGATCTTGGTTAAATGGGACAAAAGTTGCATAATCATGAGGGTATCTCAGATCGCTTTTCAAATTTCAAAAATTTTTCATAGATTACTAGATATAAGCAAAAAATACAAAATTGACGATTTCTTTATTTGCTCTTAGTTAATCTACTAATTGAAATAGAATGTTCAAATTTGGTACATCATGGTAATTCCCCATTGCGCTTCACATTTTCAACTTAGATTTTGTCTAGGGCATCTAGATTTTGCGTGACGATGTTCAACTTTTTATTTTTAAATAGCCGCCATATTGGATTTTTACATTTTTGAAATGCTGACAAAAAACCCTTTCCAAAGAGGTATAACATGGCTATGTTTGATTGAATCAAAACACTAAAAATCACATAATTATGTTTTGGTCGTAGTAGGCTTTAATTTCCATTATGACAAAGAGAAACAATTGCTCTAAAAATTTTAAACTCAATTTTCAGTGGTAATAAAAACAGTAAAAACGTAGAAAATTGAAAATAAATCTGTATTAATCAGAACTTACATAACTATGCATTAACAAAGAATAAATACAAACTAGCATCTATTCAATACAAAATATTATTTAAGCTGTTTTTAGTTGTCATTCATGTTCAGACAATTGCAAATTAACAATCAAGGAAAAAAATATAACAATAGTCAGCCACATGAATTCATTATTTATTTTAAATGTTCAAATAACCCCCCATTTTGTTGAACACACAACCGACACCTTTATAAACATCTTTACAAGATCGTCTTATCATAGTTGAGTTATTTTATTTACGGCCTCTTGGACTGCTTGTTGTAATTGGCCTACATTATCATACGTTTTTGAGTACACACGACTTTTAAATGGCCCCATATAAAGAAATCTAGAGGAGTTAAATCCGGTGATCTCGCCGGCCACTTAATTGGTCCCCGATTTCCAATCCAGTTTTCATTATACTTAGAATTAAAAAAATTTCTAATAATCAGAGCATTGTGGGGTGGAGTGTCATCATTTTGAAAAATCATATTTTGCAAAGTAGCGAGTGGAAGCTCCATTAGTCTATCTGCCACATTTCCCTGCAATAAATCTAAGTATCTCGCAGAGTTTAAATTTGCATCATAAAAAAACGGACTTATAATGTACCTTCTAACAATACCAATCCAGACGTTGAATCCCCATTTAACTTGATGTCTAACTTGGCGGTTCAAATGTGGATTTTCATCTGACCAAAAAATTGTATATGCAAAATTTGAATTTTCGTTGCACTTTCTGATGTACCAAGCACAAAATTCCATTCTTCGAATTTGATCTTCAGTACGCAATCCCTGACATGGTCGTTCATGATATGGATGGTACTTGAAACGTTTTAAAATAGCTCTTGCCGTAGAATGAGCAACACCTGTTATATTCTGAATTTGTCTAAGAGAAGTACGCGGATTTTCGACAACTGTTCGTAAAACGCTGTTTTCATTATCTTTTTTAATTTGCCTATTTCTCCTAGACAAGCCAAAACTACCATAATTTATTAAATTATTTTGTAATCTCCGAAACATACATCTGTTTGGTTGATGTTTTTCTGGGTATTTATTTAAATACAATTCAGCGACTTTAACATCATTCCTTCCAGAAAGAATAAAACATTCTAACATTTGATATTTATCACAGTTAGTACAGCGATCCATTTCAAGCGCAAATGCTTTGCTTAAATTTCTATGTAAATTAATTAACTGTTTATTTAAACTGCACTACTTGAAACATAAAATAAAGAACAAACTTTGACGTTTCTCAGATTTTGAGCAATTGTTTCTTTTTGTCATAATGGAAATTCAAGCCTACTACGACCAAAACATAATTATGTGATTTTTAGTGTTTTGATTCAATCAAACATAGCCATGTTATACCTCTTTGGAAAGGGTTTTTTGTCAGCATTTTAAAAATGTAAAAATCCAATATGGCGGCTATTTAAAAATAAAAAGTTGAACATCGTCACGTAAAATCTAGATGCCCTAGACAAAATCTAAGTTGAAAATGTGAAGCGCACTGGGGAATTACCATGATGTACCAAATTTGAATATTCTATTTCAATTAGTAGACTAACTACGAGCAAATAAAGAAATCGTCAATTTTGTGTTTTTTGCCTCTATCTAGTAACCTATGAAAAATTTTTGAAATTTGAAACCGATCTGAGATACCCTCATGATTATGCATCTTTTGTCCCATTTAACCAAGATCGTATCTCCTACAGTTTCCAAGATCCCCATGTACTGCATTTTATACTGTACACACTGTATTGCTTCAAATAACTTCTTGCTTTCGTTGAACAGATTTGCTCATCAACTGATAAGTCACGTTCATATGGCATAGTTTGAAATCGCTCCAATAAATAGTTTATAATTGGACACAATTTATACAATCTATCGTGATTTGCATCATTGCTCGCTGTCATATGTGAATTATCATTGAAATGTAAAACTTTACGAATATTTTCAAAATGTTTTTGAGGCATCATTTGCTTGATAATTTCTATACCAATTGATTTAGACCAATAGCTCCGGGTACTTGGAAGATGTATGACAGACATCAATACGCAAACACGTATATATTTTTTAATGTCCACTAAAGTCAAACTCTCTGGATGGTCTGGTGAAATTTGAGGAGTATAAATTGGACTGTTGTATTATTTCAGCATACAACTTATTCGTAATAAATGTTTGAAGAAGTCAGATGGTGTATGCATTTCCAAGAAGGCAGCTGGAAGTCTAGTGTCAGCTCTAAATTCTATAGGACTTTCCGGTATTTGTAGATTGCCTTTTCTCCACTTTATATCTGCATACTTTTCTTTTAATATTTGAAGATCGCTTTTGGGTTTAATTTATGTATTGGAAGTTTTATGTACTAAATTTGTGTCTTTTTTGTTTTTTCCTTTTCGTAGTCTTTTATGTTTTTGTTTATCTTCAGTATGAAAAGATAGTGAAATTATATTAGCATCTACTGCTTTTTTAAAGCCTGCACGTTGCTTCTTATTTTGAATAGTTTCATGTTCGTCAATACTTTTTGTTGCTAGAATTTCTTCTGGATTTTGAAGAGCATATTTTTCTGGTATTGAAGTAGTTGGTAAATTGGTTGTATCCATCAAAACTTGGAATTCTTCTGGAATTTGGGAATTATACTCGAGATGCTTTGATGTAGAAGGTAAATTATGTTCATCTTTTGTGTCAAACTTTCGATTTCTTCGCTGGTGAAGTAAACTGGCATATTTTCAAAATCAAATAATGCATCAGATTCATCCGCCGTTAATTCCCATTATCATCAGAATTATTTTCAATTTCAAAAGAAAAATTTTCATTTTCAAAAAGAGCATCCTCTTCATCTGAAAATATCTGAAGATCATCCTCACTTTCGGATAAATTAGCAATTGCGTCCTCTAATTCTTTTTCTGTAAGGGGCCTACTTTTCTCATACTGCTTCCAAAAAGACATTTTATGTGTGTTGCTGAAAAATAATTATTTAGTTATACGATATTGCATATACGCATCATTTTGTTTGTTGAACATATTAGTTTATCATTGTCTACATGCAAAATGGTGCATATAAGCACCACAACTTAAAAACAGTTTCATACATTTACTACCATGTCGGTAATTATATATAAATTGAAACAAAACAAATAAATATATTTGTTACCTGATAATAATTTTTCTAGTCACAATATTATCAAATTATATGTAGTTTCACTGCAACTCAAACGATACAATTCATCTATTTGGACACAGCCACTTTTGCAGAGGATTGACACTGAATAGCACGTGAAACATAATATCCGCTACCCCCGCCACTTAAAATAATGTAGAAGATTGTGTTGCCTATGTGCACCATAACGCCCATAGTTATTTTGAACATTCAATAGATTTTTAACGTGAAATTTATTTTATGTTGCACATATGCATCAAAAAATGCAGTAGAGGGTTAATATAGCTTATGACCATACATCTTTTAATTCCCACTTACAAAAAAATGCAGGTTATTGTCGATTTTGGCCGTATTTTTAAAAAAAAAGTTTTCAAAAATTGCAATGGAAAGTGCGATTGATATGAATGGATTAGTCTTATTAGGTACCTCACGTAGAATATTTTAGAAATGAACATAAATAAGGTTAATGTTGATAACAACTTAGTAAATTTTGATTGTGTTTCAAATTTTCTGTCGATAGATATTGATTTTTCATAATTTAAAATGATGTATTGAAAAAATGCTAAAGTGACGTATGTTAACCATGAGATTGGTTGTAGCATGCCACCACACGTATAATTACACATAATCGTTCCTTAGCCAATAATTTTTGTTTCTTTTTTGTTATCAAAACTACTAGTTTATCCATGACTATCGCAGATTATTTGGATATGCGTGTTAAGTGGTTTGTGTTTTTAAATAATAATACCTGTTTCTAACAATAACCTAACCTGGAAACCTTATCATGTATAGTTTGTTTACGAGGTTGTGGGAATGCATTTTTATTTCATCACAGATATGCTCATTGAAACAAGTCTAGCAATTAACTAACTTACTGTTGTATCGTTCACCTTTCTAGGTGTGCTGTTCACTAAAATTGATTCATAATAGTATCCTAAACTACAATTTCAATTGTTAGCACATTTACATGTAGAGTAGAATTATTATCAGATGGCAGGTGATGTCATATGCGCAATAGGTTCAAATAAGTTTGAAAGATAAGATTCTGCATGCTATAATACAACTCACAAACATGCTAGTATTATAGTTTTCATACTTCGTCACAAACATCTCATTTATTGTGTAAAATAAAAATATTGTGTAGGTTTCCATTTACGTTGGCTATCTAGAAATGCAGTAAACCTAGATCATCATATAACATGAGATCTTTTACTTGATTTCACTGACAAATAATTGCAGATTCACAGTTTTTTGTTCAGTAAAACTTACTATGGCACAGTGCTCATACTTAGCTGATTGCAATATTGTATCTAAAACCTGTTTTATGAATCAATGAACAACCGCAGGTTGTTGGGCATTATAAGCAATATCCAAAGTAGACAACAAACCTATATCACAGGAACACAGTTAATCTTTTTTACTGAAATGTAAGTATCTTTGTTCAATAAGTTTTGCTGCTTTAGGTGTGAAGCAAAAAGTTTTTCTTGCGGTTTTGATAAATACCAATCATGAACCAAATCTTTGTTTCACTTGTGAAATGGGATGTGGTTGAATAGATTTTTCTGGTATGAATTCGCCTTTTGAAGCTTGCACTGCTACATTATTCACTGAACAATCCTCCTCAGAATCTGAAACGCCGTCAGGAAACTGGGGCTGTTTGTTACCGTGGCGGCATGTTGGAAGTCGACTCGTACAATCGCCCAACTGCTACCAATTGAACCAATTAAATGTTGGTTAGTAAGAACCGCAAGACACTGATGCCCAAAGACAAAATACATACACAAATAAGGACGAATAGATATAACCAAACAGCGGACACTACTAGGGACATTTCCATAACTAAACCACTGGAGGAGGGAGTGGGTCTCACAAATCCATCCCTAAGGAAAGCCTTAGATCGAATAATAATTAACGCCACTCAATTAAAATAACCTGAATCTCCACGAACCCAATTGGGGACGTTCTCCCGTCAAAATAATATTCAGATTTTTCTACAATAAATAGACCATTCATCACACACACACACACACACACAGTCACGAACGTACCAAATTAAATACCAAATACAAAGTAACAATGTTTAGTAAATTATTAGTAGTATACAGCATTAATAAATAATTCTTATTGGCCCAAGAATTCATGCAAATTATTACGCAAATTATTAGTTAGCGGCCACTATCTACCGGCCGCTAAATATGGATACACTTGCCAATCTCCATCGCTACAAAACCACGCCTACTGAACTGAACAAGCATTTCTATTGTTCAATTATGTTTCTTATAGTGAGCCAATTATGTTTACGCATTTTAAATCTAAGGGTGATTGAAACTAAATAACTTTGAGATTCCTGTATTATTCTTATGTGTATATTTTAAGCAGTTGCTCTTTTAAATTTAAATGCATGTCATTTTCTTAACTTGTGTAAAACCTGCGCTCTTAAAATGTGTTAGACAGCTAGTGTAGGTATACTAAAACAACACATACTTTTACAGAAACGTGTTTGACCCGGTTCACAAAATTTTTGGAATTTGCGTATTGACACCATAAGAAAAATAAAAAAAAAATTTCTTAGCTTTTGTAATACCTGCGCTTTTGAAATTTGGTATGCAGCTAGTGTAGGTATACTAAAACAACTCATATCATTTACAGAAACGTGTTCTCCCCGGTTCACAAATTTTTTGGAATTTACGTAATGACACCATAAGAAAATTGAAAAATTCTTTTCTTAGCTTTTTTAAGACCTGCGCTCTTGAAAGTTGGTATTCAGCAAAGTAAGTTCCTATGCTGCAAGCTGAAACTGAACAGAATACACTGTATATAAAAAAAATAAGTCTGATTTTATGACTTGCAAGATGGTTTGGAAGTCTAAAACTTTTAGCTGAAATAGGATGTTGGGTCACCACAGGAGGTCAAAGGCGAAACAAAAATTTAGAAAACTGGCGATGACGCATTTGTGGGTCGATATTTTCACTGAGGAGATCAGGAGATAGATTGTAAGCTTGGTACTACGACCTCGTCGGAAGGTAAAATGGTAATCGGAATAAAGAGAGTGGTTTTCTGTATGGGAATTAATTTTGGTGGTGATTGATGCATTTTGCGTTTTTGCCGAGGATTGGGAGAAGACCTATTGGTCTGTAGGATTTTGGATCGTCTGGGGATTTGGATGGTTTGCGTAAGAGGATTATTGAAGCTCATTTTAGGATATCAAGAAAGTTTTCGGTTAAGAGGCATTTGTGGAATGGAATGCAACTGAATCTTTTACGATAAGCCAGGACTAGCACACTTATCTTTTCAAAAGCGATTAGAGCACCCTACACGTGCAAACATGCACGACTTACTTGTTTATAAAAACATCACGTTCATACTCATAACGCTCCTATATTGAGTCGAGACTTTGTTACGTGCCGAAAATTCGGCACTAAACATCTCAATTAAGTTTTATTATGTAAGAATTTCGCGCCATAAATTAAAAAAGACGTGTGTGCATATTTCTGTCACTTTAGATAGCGCATTGCGGGAGATTTGCGCCGACGCGGTGGGCGAAGAGGAGAGTGGTGGATTTCCGGATACGTGTTAGAACTAGCCTCCGAGACGTAAACACGTGTGGCTGTCTTGTATCTTATTGTGCCTTTTTTGTGTTGTGTAGATCCCTTTTGCTCTTATCTTTGATTATCGTTTCTTATAAACCCGTTCCTGTCATTCCCTACATTTAGGAAGAAGAAATCGAATTTGGATTCAACCGGCTCAAGAATTCCCACGCCCGAGAAAGAGCTGCCACCGCCGACATCATGGAGTGATTCTGAAGGAAGCCCTACGTGTTCACGTGAGTACCCCATGGGGGTTTTCTTTAGAATTTGTTTTCCTTAAAAATTTGTGTAGTTATGTTGCAATAAATTGCATATTGTGTGACGTCATCTATAATTTGCACGTCATTTTTACATTATCTAATATCGCTACCAACTGACGTAGTGTCTCGCGTACCTCGTTTACGAGGGTGTAAGAACTTGTTGGAAAGCAAAGGTATGTGCAAACGTTCTAGACTGTAGGGAAACTGGTGTTTTTAACCTACACGATAATCTTATGATACAAGTAATGGCCACTAATGTTTGAAAGTTTATTCTGTCTTTTAATTTGTGGCGTTTGTGCAATTAATACTGACAGTTCAATGCACGAAGTTGGCAAAGTTGGTTTTTCAACCAATTTGGAATATGCCCTGTTCCATAGTCTGCGTTGCTATATTTCTTCCGTTGATCTTCCAAAGGCAGGCGAATCTTTGTTACAGCTCAACAAATTCTTGAATGAATTGTTTGGGATAATTTCTCATGTCACACGTTTGAAATTTGAAATTTTTTATTTAAATCGCAGTAAGAAACGAAATAGCTTAGCTAACCACTTCACACCTAGTGAAATGTAGTATGATCAACAAAATCAAATCCTTCTTGGATACTGCGACAATATTTGTACAAGCTAAATTGTCCTAGTGTCGACAACACGGGATGAATAAATACTCCCTGTATGTTTGTTGTGATTTGTATTGTATTTTTCTTAAATTTTTTTGGGATTAAACCACTCAGAGTTCTTAAAATTATCATTATTTATGTTTCCACCCATGGCCTAGGATCATTGTGAAAATTTCTAAGTTTTTATTATTTTGACAATGATCCTAGGTCATGGATGAAAACGTAAATAAAGACAATTTTAAAAACTCTGAGTGGTTTAATGCCCAAGAAAGATTAAGAAAAATACGGGATGAATAAAACTCCATTTATGTATAAATTTCACCCAACAACTAGTATAGGAACATGCTTGTACAAACATAACGCTCGAAGTAAGTGTGTACGTGTAAACTAAAGTTATTTTTCATGCTGGTCATCTTGTTTGTACATACAAGTATTTACAAGCACATGGGTACGTGTGGTTTTGATATAGTACAATCACGAAAGAATGCATTCATTTTACCTTACGTTTTCAAACTCGGCAATTATATTTTTCTGCTGTTATTATTGTTAATATCTAAATTTGTATGGAACAGCAATGTTTTTGTTATCTTACTTGAATATTACATGAATATTTCCATACAGCCTTTAAATATGTAAGCTGGAATTCCGTCTGGTTCTGCCGACTTCTTGGCTTTCAATCTTTTTATGGTAATTTTTACGTCGTCTTCGGTTATTAATCTTAAATTAAAAATATCTGAAATACTACTGTTTAACTCCGGCTCGTACTTTACTTTGTAACTTGATTTTTCAGTATATACAGTGGAAAAATATTCAAAAAAAACATTCACGATTGCACCTAAATTTTCAAGGTTTTTGTTTTCATATATAAAACTTTGAGCTTCATTATTGTTTTTTTTCTTATTAGACACGTATGTCCAGAAAGACATAGGATCTGACACAACTCTCTCCTCTACTTGACTGATGTATTTTTGGTAGGACACTGCTGTATCTTTTTTTATTTTTTGTCTTAATTGCCGAAACTCTTTATTATGGTAAGCTGATGAATGTTTATATTTATGGTGAAAGTTTTTGAGTTCAATATCTTTTATGATATTCCGAGTAAACCATACTGGATAGTGATGATGGAATCTAATGCTACGCGGAACACATTTTCTGAACACAGCATAAATAGTGTTATAAAAAGCATCAACTGCTTTATTTACATCGGTGAAATTATTAAGAAAAGTAAAATCCGTATTATTTAATAAACTGTACATTACAACAAAATCAGATTTCTTAAAATTAAAATTAAATTGGCTTATAGAATTGCACGTTGAATGTACATATTTGTTTATGTTTAATTTAATAAGTAATAGAGGATGGTACGGATCAGATAGGATAAGACTTTCGTCTGATAAAACTACATTGACAGTCATAGTTGACAACACTAAATCTAATGTTTTCATCGAGTTATTGGCTATATTATTGTATGAGACTAAACCACAAAGATCAATAAATTCTCCAATATTTTTGTAAACTGGGGGAGTATTTGTTTTAAAATTAAATTTTCTACCACTGACCAATGGCAAGTTAAAATCACCTAGTAGTAATAACTGGGCTTCATGTGACATATACAGATCGGTAAATATTCTAATATACTCTTGGTATATTTCAGTTTTTGAACCTGGCGGAAAATAATTCACACTTATACAATAATTGGATCCTCCAATAGTAGTTTTGACTAAAACTAGGTCCAAGTCAGTTTTAATATTCAGCTGAACCGATAAATATTTTTTGTTAATTGCTATAAGAACTCCGCCGCCCCACCGTTTATTTTCAGTTTCTCTATCTTTTCTATATACATTGTACCTATTATCAAATATCTCCGAGTTATATATTCCGGCATGCAACCACGTTTTACTGAGACATATAATATCAAAGTTATTATTCAAAACATTTAAAGATAAAAATTGTGTTTTGGTTTGTAGTTCCCTTACATTCTGATAATAAATTTCAATCTCTTTCATGCGTTACAACATTTTGAGATATTACTACTTTGGGTATAAAAATCTTAACTGATCTTTTGATGTAGTGCATAATACCAATACAAATATTTAGGTACCTATGAATGAGATGCGCGTGTTTGCCAATACTTGTGTTACTTGTAAGTGTATGTATGTGCAAATCTATTAGTATTTTGAGTCTGTTGTATGTTGTGTGTGTGAGCTTATTTGCGTGTTGATGTGTGTGCAAGAATGTATAGTTGGGCATTTTTAAAGTGTAAGAATGAAAAACAAACATTTCGAAAAAGTAGAGATAATTCCTGAAAGAATTCCTAAAAATTAACCATATCTCATTATAAGGCCATCCACAAAAATCCACAATAAATTACTAAAGGTATATGGTACTAGCGTTAAGGACAGTATAATTAATGGTACCAAGATAGTGTCGTTGAAGAATATTACACCTGTGAGTTTTATGTTGAAGCACTATTGCTGTGACTGCGAGTCCAGTAACCTTTTGATGACATCGCCTTTGTTTGAACTATCTGGGTATCCCGACCAGTTTCATTGCTCTGGGCTGCTAGTGGCTTCGGAACACCATCTTCGTCATTTAACTTAACATCCTCTATGTTCCTGACGACCATTTTCTTGTTATTGGGTAAAATACAGAAAATTTTCCCGTCTAAACTCCATACCTTTCTTTTACCAACTAAGGTTTGTAATTGTTTTAATAATAACTTTTTTTTGGTAAGAGACTCAGTTATAAATAGTTTCGTGTTTTCAGTTTGTGTTTTTGTGACAATATTATATTTCTATAACGATATGAACAAAATTTTACTATTACTGGTCTATGTCGATGTTTTGACAATTTACCAAGCCTATGACATCTGTCGACCATGGTTTCTATATTAAAGTTTTCGATACCCAATGGTCGTGTAAATATATTTACCAAAGTATGCTCTAGGTTTTCATTATCCTCTTCTCGTATTTCGTGAATAATTAGCATGTTACGCCTCCCGTACTGTTCCAAATCGTCAATTTTGATTGTAGATTGTAGCATGAACACCTACTGATAGCTAACATACAAGTGAAGTGAAGTATGTACCCTAATCATAGAACATAGAGTACAGATAGCTTCCTAACATAGATACATTTCTATAGAAGTTCAATGCACATTTATAACAGGTGTCATTATGCAAATTCCAAAAAAGTTAGTGAATCTGGGCAAACACATTTGTGTAAAAGATATAGGTTGTTTTAGTACACCTACACTAACTGCCTACCAAGTTTCAAAAGCGCAGGTATTACAAAAGCTAAGAAAAAGTTTTTTAATTTGCTTAAGTTGTCTTTACGCATATTCCAAAAAATTTGTGAACCGGGGCGAACACGTTTCTGTAAAAGGTATGTTTCGTTTTGGTACACCTACACTAGTTTTCTACCAAGTTTCAAGAGCGCATGTCTTACAGAAGCTAAGAAAAAATATTTTAATTTTCTTATGGTGTCATTACGCAAATTCCAAAAAATTTGTGAACTGGGGCGAACACGTTTCTGTAAAAGGTATGTTTTGCTTGGTACACTTACACTAGCTTTTTACCAAGTTTCGAGAGCGCAGGTCGTACAGAAGTTCAGAAAAAAATTTTCAATTTTCTAATGGTGTCATTATGCAAAATTCAAAAAAGGTAGTGAACCAGGGAGAACACGTTTCTGTTAAAGATATGGGTTATTTTAGTACACCTACACTAACTGCCTACCAAATTTCAAGAGTGCAGGTATTACAAAAGCTAAGAAAAAGTTTTTTAATTTGCTTAAGTTGTTCTGACGCAAATTCCAAAAAAATTGTGGACCGGGGCGAACACGTTTTTCTAAAAGGTATGTTTCGTTTTGGTACACTTACACTAGCTTTCTACCAAGTTTCGAGAGTGCAGGTCTTACAGAAGCTAAGAAAAGATTTTTTAATATTCTTATGGTGTCATTATGCAAATTTCAAATAAGTTAGTGAACCGGGGCGAACACGTTTCTGTAAAGGATATGGGTTGTTTTAGTATACCTACATTAGCTGCCTACCAAGTTTCAAGAGCGCAGGTATTACAAAAGCTAAGAAAATGTTTTTTAATTTGCTTAAGTTGTGTTTATGCAAATTCCAAAAAATTTGTGAACCGGAGCAAACACGTTACTGTAAAAGGTGTTTTGTTTTGATATACCTACAATAGCTTTCTACCAAGTTTCGAGAGCGCAGTTCTTACTGAAGCTAAAAAAAGATTTTTAAATTTTCTTATGGTATCATTACGCAAATTCCAAAAAAGTTAGTGAACCGGGGCGAACACGTTTCTGTAAAAGGTATGTTTTGTTTTAGTACACCTACACTAGCTGCCTACTAAGTTTCAAGAGCGCAGGTCGTACAGAAGCTAAGAAATTTTTTTTAAATTTTTTTAAGGTGTCATTACGCAAATTCCAAAAGAATTTGTGAACCGCAGGTCTTACAGAAGCTAAGAAAAAGATTTTTTAATTTTCTTATGGTGTCATTATGCAAATTCTAAAAAAGTTAATGAACCAGGGTGAACACGTTTCTGTAAATGGTATGTTTTGTTTTAGTACACCTGCACTAGCTGCCTACCGTGTTTCAAGAACACAGGTATTACAAAAGCTAAGAAAAAAATTTTTTAATTTGCTTAAGATGTCCTTAAGCAAATTCCAAAAAATTTGTGAACCGTGGTGAACACGTTTCTGTAAAGGGTATGTTTTGTTTTAGTACACCTACATTAGCTGCTTACTAAGTTTCAAAAGCGCAGGTTTTACAAAAGCTAAGAAAAAAATTTTTTAATTTTCTTATAGTGTTATGACACAAATTCCAGAAAAGTTAGTGAACTGGGGTGAACACGTTTCTGTAAAAGGTATGGGTTGTTTTAGTACACCTACACTAACTGCCTACCAAGTTTCATGGACACAGGTATTACAAAAGCTAAAAAAATTTTTTTTCAATTTGCTTAAGTTGTCGTTACGAAAATTCCAAAAAATTTGTGAACCGGGTTGAATACGTTTCTGTAAAAGTATGTGTTGTTTTAATATACCTTCACTAACTGTCTAACAAGTTTTAAGAGCGCAGGTTTCACACAACTTAAGAAAATGACATGTATTTCAATTTAAAAAGCAACTGCTTAAAATACACATGAGAATAATATAGGAATCTCAAAGTTATGTAGTTTCAATCACCCTTAATTTAAAATGCGTAAACATAATTGGGTTAATATAAGAAACATAATTGAACGATAAAAATGCTTGTTCAGTTCAGTAGGCGTGGTTTTATAGTGATGGAGATTGGTAAGTGTATCCATATTTAACGGCCGGTATATAGTGGCCGCTAGCTTCACTAACATAAATTATTACTCTATTATTTTAAATATGTGGAACTTAATGGAACAAATAATATTACTAATGTACTGTATGTAATTGAGATATTGGTGCACCGATATCAGTTACAAAAATATTCACTTTGGTATAACAAATTTTATAATTGTGCACCTAACATGTAAATAAATATTTTCTTTAGTTATTGATCACTATGGAATGAATAATTATGTGTCATAGTGATTTCAACATCACCAAATTATAACAACAAAAGTACTTTAAGAACTCAATGCCATAATTTATACTACACTGGCATTTAATATAAATGACTAATAAATTTTACAACACAAGCATGCAATACGATACCCATCAAGTGCATCTTGTGCCAAACCAAATATTGCATGACGGAATTACCAATAATTTTCATCACACGACTAAAACTAAAGCTATACTTGAACACTTAAACTGCACTAGGAGACTGAAGGTAAATGGTACACCTAATGTAACATTAGAAGCCCTACAATTTCTAATATTAGTAATCTGTATAAACTCATATATAGAACTACCGTGCAACGGGCAATAAACTATGAAATAATCTAACGATCAGCTGATGATCACTATGGACAGCAAATACAGATGATACCTAAAACACATACATAACAAATCAATGAACTCGAATAATGTAGTAATTACCTTTACTTCGATATATAAATCCCTGCAAATTCGCCAAAGGATGACCAACCTAACATTTAAATTAAACAAACGTACCAATAGGGTTAATGATACAAACATGAATTGCACCTTACAAATTAGCAGAAAAATATAGAAATGTCATTATCAGAAATTAGACTGTAACATGTTGGAACATATAGTTCGTCTCTATGAGGAATTGCTCTCATTGCCGATGGAACATTTGGACAGACAGCAACAACAATAATAATAGTAATACATTTATTGTACACCAAAAAAATGGTTGTACAAAAGGTAGAGTTTGTCTAAATGAAAATTTTCAGCCCACCTATACACAATATCACATTTGCATTTACATTTGAATGGAAAATATGGAACATTATTAACTAGAGTCAAACTGTTCATACAATATATTTTATTCCTAGTAACATTCGGGACTTAACTAAAGTTTTAAACTGATTGAATGATATGCCTTTCTTTTCAATTGTATATTTCTGCAACATTTTGGGCGCAACATAGAAAACCGACATTCAAATAAAGTTTTATTGTGTTTTGGTTTATTTTTTCGTCATTAGGTTTTCCGTCTTAAACTGGTTGGACACCTACCTGCACTTATTTATTTTCTGAGCTAGCCTACACAGTTCCTTGAAATTCTTACATAGCCTGTATACAGCTCGGTTCCCCTTCTATTGTTTTCTAATTTTATGCCCTATTTTACCGAGATTCAATGAAGGGGGGTTAAGTAGCCTGTGGATGCCAAGATCCCCCAACACTTAGACATTTGCCGAATTAATAGTTTTCCAGTAAATCCTTTCACACAATTAACATTATTCCAGAATATTGCCCAATCAATACTTGTAGTTGCTTTAATAATCATCATGTTTAAGTACAATTACTTTTTTCGTCATTAATTTATCCATCTTGGGACATTGATTCTATTCTGAGCTAGCCTACGCATTTCCTTGAAATTCCTACAGCCTACATCTTTTACTATCTGTGTGCAGTGGTCTAACCTTGGTCTACCTCTACTTCTCTTTTTTCCTATCTCTGCTTCTAATATATTTCGCATTATTCCCCCATGCCGTAGTATGTGACCTATCATCCTGTCCTTCCAATTTTTTACTGTTTTCCACATATTTCTTTCTTCCCCTACCATTTTAATACCTCTTCGTTCTTAACTTTGTCTGTCCATGATATATTCATCAAACGCCTGTAGCACCACATTTCAAAGGCTTCTACCTTTTTTTTGTCCGCTTTTCCTACTGTCTCCAGGCTTCACAGCCGTACAGCATTGTGTTCCACACATATGTTTTAAGCAATCTTCTCCTTGTTTCTATGTTTGTTGTCTTTGAACACAGTAGTTGCTTTTTCTTGTTAAATGTAGCACGACCTTGTGCTAATCTTTGTTTTATATCTTTTGTGCTTTTCCCATCTTGCATTATTTGGCTTCCTAGGTAGCAGAAATCCTTAACCTTTTGTAAGTTCGTATTACATATTTGTATTCTTGTTTTTGATTTATTTTCCCCTTCTTTGTATACTAGTATTTTAGTTTTGTTAATTTTCATACCGCATCTCTCTGTTAAGACCGTTTCCATTTCATCAAGAGCAGCTTCTAACTCTTTCCTTGCTAGATGCTAATACCGTTATATCATCTGCAATCTAAGCATATCAATTTTTTGTCCCTGCATAGTAATTCCAAATGTCTTCCTGCATTTGACAGTATTCATTGTCTCTTCAATTACAAGTTAAAAATTAATGGGGATAGGGCACATCCCTGTCTCAGCTTTTTCCTAATGTACTATTCATCTATCTCTATAACTCATTCCAATTTTTTTGAATATTTTGAATATTTTTTCCATTTTACATTGTCGAATGCTTTTTCCAGATCTTCAAACCCTATATACACGCTTTCTCCTTTTTTTATTGTTTTTTCCATTATTACTCTCAGAGCTAAAATAGCCTCCCATGTTCCCCTGTTCTGCCTAAACCCAAATTGGTCTTCTCCTAATATTTCTTCAGCTCGTTTTCCCTTTTGTCTTTGTACAATTCTAGTTAATATTTTTGATATGTGTGCTGTCAAACTTATTGTTCGAAAATTTTTACATCTATCCACGTCTTTCTTTTTTGGTATAGTTACTATGATGTTACGTTTGAAATCTTTGGGTATCTCACCTGTCTCATACATATAGCTTACAAGTTGGAAGAGACGTTCTGTTACTGCTTGTCCAGCGGCTTTTAGAGTTTCTGCTTGCACCTTATCTGTACCCGGCGCCTTACCATTTTTCAGACCCTTTAATGCTAATTCAAACTCATCTCTAAGTATAGGATATCCCAAGTCATCATTTTCAATGTTGGTTGTGAAATATCTGCAACTAATGTTGACTGTGCGAAAAGATTTATTGGAAAAAATATTAAATCGGTAAAGGTTCAAGTGCTGGGGGAGCTTGGCGCTGCTTACCTTCACAACCACTGAATGTCAGCGGTCGAGTGTTTAGAAGGTGATGCGAAGATATGGGCTAGCATTCATGAAAATAGATGGGATAACTATGTGCAATTTAAGGTGGAGTTTTTAAAAAATTACTGGTCGGAGGAAGTACAGAATAAAATAAGAATAAGTTTGTTTGAACCTAGAATCTATAATCTGAAGCTGGGAGACTATGAGCATCAAGTATGGTATTGGGTTAAGAAAACGAGATACTTGGAAGCGCTGTTTTCGGAAGCAACTATCGTATAGGCAATAATGAAACACTTTCCGTACCACATCGAAAGCATGTTGATCCCGTCTAGAAAGAAGATGGTCTCTGAATTAATTAGTATTTTAAGGGACATCACCAATTTAAGAAAGCGAGAAACGCGTAATGATGAAAATGTACAGCGGATCGCGGCACGTGGGAATCACCATAGAGGCGCAATGATAGGGAATAGATGGAATCATCCAACGAATTCACGAACGAATAGCAGGAACGAAGCTATGCATGTTCGTGTAATGAATAGTGGATGTGAGGAAGAAGTGAATCCGCAAGATAGGCGATGCGACGAAAGATGGAGTAGTGTAAGGGACCAAACGACCCTACAAAGGGGAACGGGGCGGTTTAACCTAGAAGATGGTGTACCGGATGTACAGGAAAACTAGAGTATCTTGCCGACGAAGCTCCAATTGCCGACATAACTTGTATAAAGGAGTCATTTAATAATAAATTGCAAGACTTTACTAATGTAGTAAAATCTGAACAGAAATCTCTTATAAATTTTGTAAAAACTTACTTTTCTAGTTATAAGGTAAATAGATTAGAAAGGGAAATTACGGTAAATAATTATGAATCTAAGTTATGGGAAGAAAATGCAACTACATGAATAGAGGGAAATGTTGAAGGTTCAAGGGCTGAATTTTTAGTAGATACTGGTAGTAGTTTGATATTAATTAGTGAAAGTTTTTTGGAAAGTTTACAGGAAAAAAGGCGACAGCAATAGAAATACTATCAGTAAAAAATTTAAGTGTTGTCGGAGTTACGGGGAAAGTAGCGAATATTAAAAAATGAGCGCTGCTTACAATGAAATTGAAGGGAGTGGAATTTTGGGTGAATTTTCTAGTAGTACCAACACTCAATGTACCGCTTATATTGGGCATTAATTGGCTAAAGCGTGTAAAAGGGATAATTGATTTAAAAAAGAAAACAGTATTAATTACACTTAATTGCAAAGAATATGAAATACCAATAGTCGCATTAGAATCTGAGAGGATACAGGTAGAGTGTGCGTTCCATGAAGAACGTGAGAATCACACAAATAAAAACGAAGAAGTAGATGTGCATGAAGAGCAATTAAAAGATGTACTTATGGCACTAAAAGCCAGGGTAGATGAGGACAAGTTACCGGAAAATGAGATAGTAAATAAAGATACTGTGCAAGTAATGAATGCAGTAGTAAATAGGCATACAGAAGTATTTTCTAAGAAACCAGGGCTTGTACACGGATTTGTATGTAAATTAAGAGTAAACGATGCGGTGTCATTTAAAAGAAAATCGTACCCCATACCTTTCTCAAAGAGGTTACTAGTAGAACAAGAAATTCAGCGAATGTTACAAATAGATCTGACTCACCTTTTACTAATCCAATAGTAGTTGTTCCTAAAAAGGACGGAATGGTGCGCCTTTGCCTAGACGCGCGCGAAATTAACAAAAGAATTATACCTGATAGAGAAACTCCGCCAAATATAGAAGCACTTTTACAGAATTTCTTGGGTGCGAAATACTTTATGTCAGTGCACCTGACGTGCAGTTACTGACAAGTTGCGCTCGAGGAGCAGTCAAGAAAATATACAGCTTTCCTCATTAATGGGAAAAGTTATTAATTTAAGGTTTTGAGTTAAATGTATCGCTACCGGTATTCGCAAAATGTTTAGATTATGTATTAGGACCGGAAATACAAGAATTCGCAACAGTATATGTAATAATAATAATAATAATAATATTGTTTATTAACGGTATACAACAAAGTTACAGTTACCATAAACAAATGCATAAAAAATATGTCTTAACTAATTAGATTACAAGATAATACTACATACTGGAAAACAAATGACGTTTGACTGAATTTTTGAAGGAGTATAATGTTTCAAGAAAAAAGTCAGTTTCACTCAAAAAGGTGGAATTTTTACATCTTTCTAAAGGTCTTTGCATTCCATAATTGGTTTGGTGTAAACAGACATTAAAAAATATAGATGATAGAGTATTTCTCGGTGGCACATGGAACTGAACCCTGTGTAACAAATCTGAACAATCTATCAATCCATTAACAATTTTAAAGAGCATTAAAATGTCTAAATCATTACGACGAATTTCTAATGTTGGGAGATCCAAGTAGCGTAAAATACGAATGTATTTAATTTTCCCATTAGGGATGCCTAACTTATAAGCAATTACACGAATAAACTTTTTCTGACATTTTTCCAGGCGTTTTATGTGTATAGAGTAAAAAGGTGACCAGACAATACTTGCATATTTTAGTAAAGAGCGAACTAAGGAACAATAAACCCCAGAAAGACTCTCTGTATATTACTAAACTCTGAGAGACTTCTATTCATAAATCCAAGAAGCTTGAATTAAAAATTGAAGATGTTCAGAAAAATTTAGCTTATGATCAAGAAGTATACCCAGGTCCTTAAATGTAGTGACACATTGTAAAACTTCGGAGTTGATGTTGTAATTAAACAAAACAGGATCTCTGATTCTATAATAGCGCATCACTTTGCATTTGCTAATAATTAGGGATAGTACATTTGACCTACACCATAAGGCAAGTCGATTAATATCATCTTGAATAAGTGAACAGTCACTAACAAATGTTACCATCTCAAATATTTTAATCGTCTGCATAAAGCAGAAATTTACAATGATGAAAACAACAAGCAATGTCATTAATGAAGCAATTGAACAATACAGTCGAGAGATGACCACCCTGAGGTACTCCAGGAGTTACAATTTCCGAAGAAAGTACGTTGTTTATTTTAACAAATTGTTTCCTCTGAGAGAGATAACTATCTAACCAGGCAAGCAAGTTACCATGAACACCCAATTTCGAGAGTTTGAATAATAAAATGTTTACTATGAGTGAGTCAAACGCTTTAGAAAAGTCAGTGTAAATCACGTCAACTTGGTACCGCTTTTCCATGGCATCAAAAACAAATTCTTCGAAAACCAAGATTTGTAACTGTTGACCTACCTGGAAAAAATTCGTGTTGTTCAGGAATAATAACTTTATTCAGAACAGGAGAAATCTGAGAACCAACAATGATTTCAAAAATTTTTGCGAAAACTGATATTACCGAAATAGCTCGATAGTTTTCCACTTTCTCTCTATCGCCATTTTTAAAGATCGGTATAACATAACTATGTTTCCACTTCTCAGGAAAGACCCCATCAAATAATGATTTCTCAAAAATTTTATGCAGTACTGTAGATAAAACAAATCTACACTGAAAAACAAGGTATGGAGATATTTCATCAGGCCCATGCCCTGAACGTAATTTAAGTTTAGCTATTTGCAATAGAATCTCAGTAGGTGAAAAATAACAATTGTAAATGGATATAGCATTGTTAATGACTATGTTAGGAACAGTGGTGTCGGATGAGTTATAAACTAAACCAAAATGATCCGCAAATTGATTAACAATTTGTGTAGGATTATCAGATATTGTATCTTTAAAAGACATGGTATTGGGTAATAAATAATTATTTCTTTTAGAATTGATGAAATTCCAGAAAGTTTTTTTACAGTTCACTGAGCTTTGTAGGTCTAGTAAATACTTTTGATGAGTAGTTTTGTATAGAAGCTTGCAATTCCTACGTAAGTTTGAAAATACTATATAGTTCTCGATCCGTTTTGACTGCTTAAAAGTTTTGTGAGCACGTTTTTTGTGCATAATTGCATGTTTTAATTCAGAATTGAACCATTTCGGAAATTTAACATTCTTACTTCTGGATCTAGGTACAAATTGATCGATGCAAGCATGCAGATAATTATAGAATACATTTACAATATGGTTAATATCATTACTAGTGCTAAACAGTAAATACCAGTTAATATTTCCAAGATATTTGTTAATTAATTGATAATTAGCGGATTTAAAATCTCTAAAGTAGAAATCATATTGTAATTTGTTAAAATCCTTTGATACAGAAATGTTAAATTCTAGCGCCGGATAATGTAGTGTAATATTAATAGTTTTAGTTTTAAATAAAAAACGGGGGTAATTAAAACTTTTGTAACTTTATTACCCTTTATCCTCGTGACTATCAGCTATATACTAAAACTCTCTATTTTTAATCTGATGTCACTAGGTCGAGATTTTCTTCTTTAGACTCCAAGCCCAGGGTAGTGTCAGATGGAAAACGGCTTTAGACAAAGAAAACTCTTAGGGGTTAAACGGCTAGTAGAGTGTTAGCTCTGGGTAGATCATGAGCATGGGTCATGGGTGGATAATCGACCAAAAATATTTTTAATAGGCGCCACCGTATTTTTTAATACAAGTGCCAACAAAATTTAACTGTGTTTGTATAAGGAAATGCGGAAACCTTATCTTAACACCACTATCATAGCCATAAAATTTGAATTTCACTCTTTATCACACACTTACCAAAACCTCAACCACCAGATGTCAAACAGTTGTCTCAGCTTTACCTGTGAACAAACAAAACACCACATGGACACTATTTGTGTCTTCAAAAGCATATGCCAAAAATAGAATAAATGAATTTAAACATCTGTGAAATACTAAAGGGATTCATTTTCATTATTCTGTCTTTTTACTTAATGAGGGTTTGCTCTAGTTTTCTTTTCTTAATTTAAATGTAGAATAATGAAACTTCATTCAAATGAAACAAAATGAATTCTATTCATATGTAGAAATCGGATATATATACATGTGACTGCAATATATATGCTTACTATCTTGTCATTAATTTTTTATAAAAGAATTTTAGTGAAGTTTAACCTTCTAAATAAATATTTATAAATTAATCATTTCTATAAAATTTTAGTTTAAGCAAACATATCATAATTTATTTGTTCATATCACAAGATTTTATTTTACTATAATCATTGAAGCGCTTCCTTGACCATTTACAACAAAGATTGATCATCAGAAAAATAACGATCATAAAATGCAACTATTCAAATTTAACTGTTGTCTACACAAAAAAATACACGAATATCAGCACCAATAAAAGCTTTTACATGACCTTAATTGTTTTTAAGCAAAATGTGAAAATTAAATCAAGACTGCATTTGGCGTCTAGATTAGGAAACAGAATCTATACTATTTTTATCTGACACAAGTTGTCATTCTAAATATCTTGACACACATTGAATGCGTGTACAAATAACTGACAAACTAAATATCTATTCGGTGTGTTATTAACTTTAAAAACTACTTTAAATTTGTGTTATTCTAATAATCAACGAGAAATCTTATAATAATTTATAATACTTTCAAAGTTACGGAAAGTTTCAAACACTCACGTGTATCCAAATAAATTGCAGGTGCAAAATCATGACGACAGCTGTTGTATTTTTCCAGCGTATTAATCATCTGTAAGTTTGAAGTACCAAGATTCTTTGTTGAATAAACCATTTCTATACGGCGTATTAAATAGATAGAACGAAACCATAACTGCCTGCTTTAAATTATTGCGACGAAAATTTATTATAATTTAACATTGAAAATTGTTGTTGTAGATATGTCCATTAGATATTGCATGTCTTAAATGATGTATATTATTGTTCCATGTTCTCAACTCAAGTTCTTCTTTCTGACTCTATTAGACGCCTCGTGTTTTAGTCGAGCCATCTTGACTTTTATCTCTAGTCTACAAAAGCGACTTGATTCTTCGACGTTGGAAACAAAAGTGCCCATAATTAACTGGACTACGCTTGGCAACAAGCCACAGAATATAAATCTCCTAGATTCTATGTGTTATTGGGAATATTATACTTTACTTTTTATTGGCTGAATATTTACGAATTAAATGCTTTAAAATTTATCTGTTTTATTATTAATTTATTAGGCTTGGTGCAACAAGAAAAAAATACGTTACACAGCCTCTTCCCAAGAGAAAAATTCGAGGTATGGAAGAATTTTTCTAAAAAATTTTGACTGAAACTTCAAAATTATTCTCATTAACTGTATAAACCTCTAACAACTCACAACAAAACAGCACAAACTTTAACTATAACTAACGATGAGTTTAACAAAAAATCAGAATCATTCACTAATTGATATGGGGAATATTAATGCATGGGATTGAGTGATTAGTAACTGCGCGTACTACACGCCTATAAAGGGACAAATTCGGGAAGTCATAATCAGTATTTACGTCAATCAGTTAAGAATATTTAGGGGAATCTAACACTCAGTGGATGCATATCATCTATAGTTACAAACGCAACAACCATATCAAAGTAAAAAAAATTTTACCTGAAGCGAAAAATATTTTTCTATAAATTAGAACTGTAATAAACAAAATCGAATGTATAACAAAATTACTATTAAACAAAAATCTGTACAACGAATACTCTTCTCTAATTTACTATATCTGTCTTAAGGATTTATGTACATAACTTTCCAAGTGCTAATTACATTTAAACTAATCGATGAATTTAACAAGTACCAAAAGCTGTTATTTACGAAGTCCATTCACGAAACAAATCTCTAACACTCGAGAAACAGACAAAGTATTAACAATACTTATTCATCAACAAGATACCTTTGATCTTTGAGTGAGCACCTCACAACATTATCTGTACGACTACTATGCTACAGACTCAACTATATCTCTCAAAAATCCTACAACATCAGTGATTCATCACCAAAGAACTCCAAAACCACTAATAAATCATACTTTGAGCCTACTGGGAGACATCCACCAGCAACTCACAAAAAAACTCTTCATGAACTCTCTTAGCTCATGTACACTCTCAATAAAGAATAAGCACATCAGGCCTAGTCTCAAACTACTAAACCAAAACTCAAGCATTCCTTTAATGCTTAATACTCTATCACACTCTAACTATATAACTATACTCAACACTTTACTAAACACTCTCTATAATCTCCATCATGTACCTCATAACTGAATACGCACCTCTTCACCGAATACATATTCATCTCTACATACTTGCAACATCTCTCAACATATGCTGCACTCTCAAACACCTCAAAAAAAAACATATCATCATTCAAAATCCATAAACATATCCTTGTCGTCATCAAAAATTATCATTTAACACATCTTTGTCGTCATCAAAAATTATCATTTAACACATGCAACATCTAAATCAACAAACATATTAAGCTCTATTACTACTAAAACAAAAATTACTTTAAACAAACCAAAAAAATTTCACTAACTTTAATCTTGTCCTACTTAAGAATTTAAAACATGGACCAAAAAGAATTACTACTGACATCAACTATAATTAGAAATACTTAAGGATCAGAAACATTCTTAACATCTTCATTTTCACCTTCATCTGTCGCAGAATTATCGATACTAAACATTTTCTTAGACTTAAATTTGAAGATACGGATAAATGAAAAAGGGGGAATTTGAATACGAAATTATTTTCTACTTTACTTCATGATAACTATTAATAAATGTTCTGGTACACGCTTACTCTATCCATAATCAAACTGTCGATATAAACTAAAATGCTTCACAACGCATAAATTTGCTAGTATGACAAGCTCCTCTATGAGCCTCACCTAGACTTATAAACAAAATTGCTAGAATGACAAACTCTTCTCTGAGTCTCATCTAGACTGACAAACTAAATAAGCAAAACGAATCACATCATAACCGACTTCAAATAATCTCAAGTGACGATGCCAAAACTGCTAAAGCGACAAACTTACCACGACCCTCGCATAGACTGACATAACGCTGAGCGACCAACCCTTCCGGAGTTTCGTCTAGACTAACATAACGCTACACGATGAACCACAACAAGTCTCGCACAGATCTAACTTAACTCAACATACTACGTTGTAACGCGACCATAAAAATTGCTACTCAAAACCAATCATACTAAACCAAAACGTGCTCATGCACAAGAGCAATCTTCAAACTATATTTCAACAGTAAAAACTAGTGTACCATTAATCGACCAACAAACATAACTAATAAGACTAAAAGATGAACCTACTATCGATGTAATACATCCAAAATCAAATAAACTCGTAACATCCATATCAAATAACTTTATCATTTTATCTAGAAACAGGAATTTCGCTACTCAACTTCTGTTCCTCTACTCGTTGAGTTGGACACGACGGACAAGTGATACTAGTCACTCCTTTACGACCACAACCATAACAAAATAATCTCTTGAAAGATCTACAGACACTGAAAGTATGTCCATAACGTGAACAATTCCAACATACCAATTTATGCTTAATAAATGAGTTACCTACTCCACTCTTTTCTGTCATTGGGGTAGCAGAATTAAGAACTTGTACTGGGGAATGTGAAGATGTAGGGGTATAAACACGACTTGAAGCATTCTGAAATGAACTAGGGGTTTTGTTTCTAAAACGTGGATTAAAATAATTAATAGGCTGCTTGTGACTATATGGTGCAACTGAAACAGACTTATGTTTACTTAAAGAAGCTTCTTCTAACTTCTTACACAGTTTAACTAACGTACTAATATCCTCTATCTCTGTAAGAGCAAGATGCTGAATGAAATATGGCAATAAATTTTTCTTGACTATTCTAACTTTAGTGTGTTCTGCAGGAATAATAGGTAATCGGTTAAACAAATTTTCCATATTAGCAATGAACAATACAACTGATTCACCATTCCTCTGTAATCTATTTTGATTTTTCCCAAATATCGTCTTCAGGATGTGCTGGCAAGAAATCTTCCTTTAGTCTACTAACCAACGAACTCCAATCTGTTAATGAACTACGAACGCAACGATACCATACTAAGGCATCACCAGTAAACAATTCAACTGCAGAATTAAACAATTCCATTTCAGATACCTTTCGGGACTGTGCAATGTCACTAATGTTTTCTAAAAATTGATATAAGAGAGATGGGTTTCCTGAATATTTTATCGACCAAGATCCAATAGGGACTGACTGTGTGACATATGTAACCGTTGGAATGGGCACATTAGATGCAGCAATAGGATTTATATTAATATCTTTATGATTTGAACTCATACCCTTATTTAATTTCTCATGCAGATCTGCTTCCACAACAAGAATAGTAGCCAAACTTTCATTTTAAATAACACAATTTCTTCAAAATTTTCTTTAGGAGCTTTAACCGTTGAATTCTACCTGTAAGATGTACTAATCTTGACCTTATCCTTTTAAAAATTGACTCAGCGGATCATCCATAAATTCTAACAAAACATTTTAACTGACTCTATACTAGACTCAATCTCTTCTTTCTCTACTTTGAAATCTACTTTATAACTTGAAGGATCTATCAAACAACCGGGTTTATCTGTTTCTTTGGCCAACAACCTTGCTAAAATTTTCCTTTTATCTGAAACTGGTCTTGAATTTTCAATGCCTCTAATGTTCAATTCATATTCTAACTCATTTTAAGTAAATGTACGATGCTATAAGTTTCTGCCATAATTAAATATCTTAATATCTCTAACGTAACTCAATTATAAAATTTTGAAGATGAAATCTCAAACAAACGAATGTCCTAACTATATAAAGAAGAACTCACTATAAACTGTAACAAACTTTAACAAAAATGAAACTAAAAGAAGACGTTACTAATATCAAAGCAAAACCTCAGTCGGTGAATATAAGTGTGATGAAAATAACTACTAAATGTTCCAGCCTCTAAATGAAATTCGAGCCTCTAAATGAATTTCCAGCCCCACGTTATGAGCGCAAGTGTAATAGTAATAGTTTTAGTTTTAAAAACAAACGGGGTAATTAAAACTTTTGTAACTTTATTACCCTTTATCCTCGTGACTATCAGCTATATACTAAAACTCTCTATTTTTAATCTGATGTCACTAGGTCGAGATTTTCTTCTTTAGACTCCAAGCCCAGGGTAGTGTCAGATGGAAAACGGCTTTAGACAAAGAAAACTCTTAGGGTTAAACGGCTAGTAGAGTGTTAGCTCTGGGTAGATCATGAGCATGGGTCATGGGTGGATAATCGACCAAAAATATTTTTAATAGGCGCCACCGTATTTTTAATACAAGTGCCAACAAAATTTAACTGTGTTTGTATAAGGGAAATGCGGAAACCTTATCTTAACACCACTATCATAGCCATAAAATTTGAATTTCACTCTTTATCACACACTTACCAAAACCTCAACCACCAGATGTCAAACAGTTGTCTCAGCTTTACCTGTGAACAAACAAAAACACCACATGGACACTATTTGTGTCTTCAAAAGCATATGCCAAAAATAGAATAAATGAATTTAAACATCTGTGAAATACTAAAGGGATTCATTTTCATTATTCTGTCTTTTTACTTAATGAGGGTTTGCTCTAGTTTTCTTTTCTTAATTTAAATGTAGAATAATGAAACTTCATTCAAATGAAACAAAATGAATTCTATTCATATGTAGAAATCGGATATATATACATGTGACTGCAATATATATGCTTACTATCTTGTCATTAATTTTTTATAAAAGAATTTTAGTGAAGTTTAACCTTCTAAATAAATATTTATAAATTAATCATTTCTATAAAATTTTAGTTTAAGCAAACATATCATAATTTATTTGTTCATATCACAAGATTTTATTTTACTATAATCATTGAAGCGCTTCCTTGACCATTTACAACAAAGATTGATCATCAGAAAAATAACGATCATAAAATGCAACTATTCAAATTTAACTGTTGTCTACACAAAAAAATACACGAATATCAGCACCCATAAAAAGCTTTTACATGACCTTAATTGTTTTTAAGCAAAATGTGAAAATTAAATCAAGACTGCATTTGGCGTCTAGATTAGGAAACAGAATCTATACTATTTTTTATCTGACACAAGTTGTCATTCTAAATATCTTAACACACATTGAATGCGTGTACAAATAACTGACAAACTAAATATCTATTCGTGTGTTATTAACTTTAAAAACTACTTTAAATTTGTGTTATTCTAATAATCAACGTAGGAAATCTTATAATAATTTATAATACTTTCAAAGTTACGGAAAGTTTCAAACACTCACGTGTATCCAAATAAATTGCAGGTGCAAAATCATGACGTCAGCTGTTGTATTTTTCCAGCGTATTAATCATCTGTAAGTTTGAAGTACCAAGATTCTTTGTTGAATAAACCATTTCTATACGGCGTATTAAATAGATAGAACGAAACCATAACTGCCTGCTTTAAATTATTGCGACGAAAATTTATTATAATTTAACATTGAAAATTGTTGTTGTAGATATGTCCATTAGATATTGCATGTCTTAAATGATGTATATTATTGTTCCATGTTCTCAACTCAAGTTCTTCTTTCTGACTCTATTAGACGCCTCGTGTTTTAGTCGAGCCATCTTGACTTTTATCTCTAGTCTACAAAAAGCGACTTGATTCTTCGACGTTGGAAACAAAAGTGCCCATAATTAACTGGACTACGCTTGGCAACAAGCCACAGAATATAAATCTCCTAGATTCTATGTGTTATTGGGAATATTATACTTTACTTTTTATTGGCTGAATATTTACGAATTAAATGCTTTAAAATTTATCTGTTTTATTATTAATTTATTAGGCTTGGTGCAACAAGAAAAAAAATACGTTACAGTAGATCACAAGTTAACAAGGGATCGTTTACCTTATTAACAACAGCATTGCAGCTTGAAAAAATTAAATCTAATAAGTATCCGTTACAGTTTGCTATCTTATTAACCTGAAATAGATTATGAAATGCTAGACCATTGGCAATACAAATAACCTTGTCATTGATTAGTCCTGAAACACTAGAACCCAACTCTGCATCTTCCCAATAGATGTTAGGAAGATTAAAATCACCACATAAATATACTGAAGAGTATTTAATGTTTCCTAAGATTTCATTAACCGAGTGAATATAATCCTTCTACAATACAACGGTAGACTTTGGAGGAAAGTACACACATTCTATAACGATCCTATTATTATTAAGTGTTACCCGGACAAATATATTTTCAATATTATGAAATGATGAGTGAAGTTTCATTGATGGAATGTATTTCTTCACTGCGATTAACCCCCCGCGCTCATGTAAGCTTGTTTGAGGTGATCTATCAACTCGATAAATTGCATAATTAAATAAATCCAACTCATTGTCATTTATATCACTATAAAGCAATGTTTCAGTAAACATAATCACATCATAATCGCAAACATTTATAGCAGCTGAAAGTACTTGTAACTTAGTGCGTAAACCTTTAACATTCTGATAGTAAACGTCTAAAGTCTTAGCTTTCTTACTACGAAATTGAGGACTTTTATTGCTGCCAAACGCATGAGTTCCATTGTGTGGTGGAACAAGATGTTTGGTTAGCTTTGGTTTACCCCTAAAAAAGGAGCGGAATTAGGCGTTAGAGGAGCTGGTGCAGTGTAAACCTTTAACGTTCTGATAGTAAACGTCTAAAGTCTTAGCTTTCTTACTACGAAATTGAGGATTTTTATTGCTGCCAAACGCATGAGTTCCATTGTGTGGTGGAACAAGATGTTTGGTTAGCTTTGGTTTACCCCTAAAAAAGGAGCGGAATTAGGCGTTAGAGGAGCTGGTGCAGTAGTAAGAGGTTTAATGTTCCGTGGTTTGAAATCAAAATCACGAATATAGACATTGCTTGACCAATATGATGGTTCCATAAAATAATTTCTAAGGTGTGCGGGGACACCCAATTTGAATGAGCTAAACATATTGTTACTGCTTATTCGAAAACAAATTGCATTAGGTGCATCAGTTTTTAAATAGCTAATAATATCCTGGGCAGTACATGCCTCTCCATTCTAATTATGAGCAATTCGACTTAGGTGCAACCACACACGTTTGCCTACACCAACTAAGGCATCAGAATTATCCTGGACAGGTGCAGCAGAGCCCACTATAACAATCTTTTTGGGGTTTTTTATGCATGGCAGTGCTCCATTTTGAGCTATTTTCAATGGGTGTTAACATATTAGTGCTCTTAATAACATTTATATCAGTCTGTACATGTGAATTAGAACCACTAAGATTTTGGTAATTTGTAATATTTGTCTTATCTTTATTCGTTACGTCCAGATCCACAGTTTTATGAACATGTGGCAAATTTGGTTTATCAATTAAGTGTTTATTCATAACATGCTTATCGCCTTTGTTCTTAATTGGAGCAACCATTACATCTGTTGTGCTACAAGAATTTACAAAATCATTCCTATCGTTAACTATTATGTTAGGAGAAGCTAAAGAATAATTAGAGTGATGTGGTCTGCTGCTATTTAGTAGTTTGATCAGATCTATATTGGACCCTTGAGGTTATTTATTTCTAATTGTAGGTCATCCAATTTATGCATTAAAACCATGGTTTCACTTTTCACAATATTCTTGATTATGTTACTAAATTCACAACTATGCAAAAAGTTCAATTGCATAGTGTTATTGTTATATAAATGTAACTCAGCCTTATCAATAATATCATGACTTGAAATTTTGACATTATGGATACAATTTTTGCAAACCAATACTGTAGACCCATCTGCAAGTTGTTGAATACTGCAAACTCTAACACTACAAGAAGGATGCACTCTTACACTACACTTACTACACTATTCATATGTGTTTAAAGCTGTTTTTTCTACAATACATTTTAATAGTGTCGAAAAGTTTAGGGGAACATGCAGAACAAGTTGACCTTGTTTTGAGAAAATTAAAAGATAATGGGCTGACGGTGAATTTAAAAAATTCTAATTTTTAAAGGAAGAAGTGAAATTTTAGGTTATAGAGTATCTAAAGAAGGGATCAGAATCGATGAGGATAAAATCGTAGCAATAAAGAAGATGAATGCGCCGAGATCAAGGAAGGAGCTGCAGTCTTTCCTAGGATTCTGCAACTTTTATCGACATATTGTGGAAACATTCCGAAAAAGTAGGAAAGTTGTCACATTTATTGAAAAAGGGAGAAAAGTGGCGGTGGAATGGTGAAGAGCAAAGTGCGATTCGAGCCATAAAGGAATGTTTTATGAAGGGTATGTGTCTGAGCCATCCGAATTTTAACAAACCGTTTTTTATATACACAGATGCATCGGGCATTGTCTTAGGTGCATGTTTGTTCCAAGTCGGAGAAAATAATAAAATCGACAACGTATATTTTGCAAGTAGGCTACTGCAGCCGGCAGAGAAAAATTATACAGTAACAGAATTAGAGTTACTGGCAGTCGTTTTTGCCTGTGGAAAATTTCGGACCTTCATTGCAGGTTTTCATACTAATATTCTAACGGACCATAGGGCTTTGTCGTTCTTCGGCAATACGAGATTGTTCATGGGTGGATTAGCCCGTTGGGTATTAAAGCTACAGGAATATAATCTCGAAATAAAATATATTGCGGGAAAGGAAAATATAGTAGCGAATTTCTTATCAAGATATGGATACGAAGAAGATCAGCATATATCAAGTGGCAAAGCTATTATTGTGGGGGCAACAAGGAAGAGAAAGGAAGTGGGACCGAAGTCGGAATTGATGTATGCACTAGAACAATTAGGTATGCATCAGGAACAAGATGAACAATTAAAGTGGGTAAGAGACGAATTGGAAACAGATCAAAATGGAAAGAAGGAGGAGTTACACAAGAAGTATGCTCTACACGAAGATATACTGTTTAGGAAAGCAGATAATAGTGAGGATTGTGTGGTGTGCATATCGAAAAACCTGGTTCCATTATTAATTGATAAATACCATGACGAATTTGGCTATTTTGGCACAGAAAAATGTAAAGGACTGTTACAGAATTCCTGTTATTTTCCAAATATGAAAAGGAAAATTAATCAGCATATCCAAATGTGTGACTTATGCCAGAAAACAAAATGTCGAAGCAAAAAAATGGAAGACTACATGAGGGATGAGCACGCCACCGGTGCAGAAATTTGATAAAGGGGTTAAATTAAGTTTAGATTAAATCAAAGTAAGAATAAGTTTTGTTTTGTTTCAAGATATTAAGGAAATCGTTAAAAAGAAACAAACAGGGGAAAACTGTACCATCTCCTTTTAATTCAAATTAAAAGTAAATACTATAAGGACATGTGGCCCGACCACATAGCACCGCACAGTAATGTGGGCACTTATGATTTATAGTCACCGTCAATAAATATGCTGAGGCATCGCCAGATTGGAATAGCCCACCATCTTTGTATCAACACATAGGGGTTTTACCGCTTAATTAAATAACTAATCAAAATTCTATTCAGGAAGTTTTGTAAATCACAATTTTTAGAGTAATTTGATAACAAGTCCATTTGAGGGGGAATTAAATTACGTTAGTTAATAGTAATAAATATTTTTATAAATTTATTGCCAGCATGTTTAAGTAGGTCAAATTTAAACGTAGTTTGTAAATAAGGAAATAATAGTAGGATATTATGTAGGAAACTGGATTTTAACACATCAATAGGGGTTCTTTCAAAAGGAAATTGATAGGTTAAGAGTACCCCGAAGTTCTTTATGAACACTTTAATGCTCCAGAAAGGATAACAAAGAACCGAAAATTGATAAATACCAGTGTGTGTTCAGTTTAGGAAGATTATTATTTTGAGTCTCAGATAGAGTAGTGAGAAACTATCCGCTAATCGTTGATTATTAGAGTTAAAGAAACTTTTATTTCGAGGGGATCCTCGAGAGAATACAAAGGGTGATTAATATTTCGTTGACCGCATCGAGAGCGGTTCAGTTCCATCTATAAGTGATTTATCATCCCAAGGTGTTACTGATTAAATAAACTGTGGGCACGATTAACGGTCAAGATAAACTGATTTCACTAAATCAGATTGGGGGCACGAACACGTATTATAAAACATCAGGTACCCGGTCATTTTCACTTTCAATGTACTGAAAGCGAAGATATTTGTAAACTTGACTAAATACCGTTAGCCCGACAAAGCAACCCTGCGGTGTGACCTTTAGCAGGTAGTTGTTGGTATAGCCACTATACACATTATTAGAATAGAAAGTGGAAGTGTTCTGTGCGAGGACCATAAACTACACAAATACCGCGAGTATATTGCAAACAACGGTGCCACACGTCAACCAGGACACTGACTCAGGCTCTGGAATCTGCACCTGATTTTATACGCAACGCTGATGGTGAAAAGCGTCGCACGTATTGTAAGTAGTTTTAATGTTGAATTGACCGTTAATGCGATTTATGACATACTTGTCTGTAGTATACAAAATAACTAGAGAAAGAGTATTTTGTTAGGGAATTAGGTATTCATAGAAATAGATACGTGGTGTATTTTGTTTTTACATCCGAGTAAAGAAGTTGCTTGTAAAGTGTTATTTTTTCTAAATAATTTTGAATATAGTTAGGTAAAAGCTTGTAAGTGGCTCACGAACAAGTACTGGAAGTCAAGGTAAAGCTTTTTAAAAATTGAAATTCTGAAAAATGTAAGGGGTTAGAAGCATCCCCTACCGTGTTTAATAAGGGATCATGATTATCTTTTAGAAATACTCTGTTGCAAGATTAAGTTATAAAAGAAAGAGTAGAAGGCTCAAGAGCTTAGCTTTTATAGAACTGTAGATACCCGTTTTAAGTGGTGATTTGTCACCGATACAAATAAAGCAAACTAATATTAAATTAAGGGAGACTTTACAGAGTTGAAAGCGATCATGGTGGACATTGTATTTTTATACTACAATTATAAATCAACTCATAATTGTATACATTCAAAAAGGGCTTCATCAAAGAGCCACCATTTAAAAATTTCTATATTGTAAGATAATCAAGTTAAATATTTTAGTCTTTTATGAAATCAAATTCGTAAAGTTCGAGTTGAAAGCGATCGTGGTGGACATTGTATTTTTATACTGCAATTATAAATCTAGATGTTTTATTTTGAAAAGTAAAAGTGCAGATGTAATATTTATCAAATTCGCACAGCTATAAATCAAGATAAGATTCCATGGGAAATGTTAATTTAATTGGATAACAACAGGCTTACAAAAATTGGGTGGATTTCTAGGTTATATCAGACATTAGTCGAGACAATGATTTAAAAATACCAGTTAATTGGATGTTTTGAGGTTTTTGAAACACAAGTGGCTTAAATAGAATGTAAAGAACTTTATTTTTGTTTAATTAAGTCAACACCTGGCAAGTATGAAAAGTAAACTGTAGACGAGTTAAATTTCTTATGATAATAATAATAAACGATCCTATTTGACTGGAGATATGGCTTATTGTAGTTGAAAATTTAGACTTTGCATAAAAGTCTAAATTATTATTTCATCTTATTAACTTACTTTAGTATTAGTCAGCTTATATGTATTTAATAGTTGGCTGCAGTTATGATTTTGAGTGTCGCTTCCCGTTTATATTTGACATAAGTCAAAAACTTGACACTGTCAGATAGGATTGACAAAAATGCCAAACATCATCGAATGTCAGGTTGATATGTGTTCACTACATACATGATTTAATAGGTTAATTTTTGTGTGTTACTGCTTTTTTTGCATGTTTATTTTATACCTGCCATTTCAACTTCTTTTGTTATCAACGGGATATTTTTATTTCAGTTTCCTATTGAACCACATAATGCAAGAGGCATCATATGCATTCCTTCAACAACTTTACCTTTTCCAGCAACATTATCAAACCTTATATCAAATTCTGAAACCAATAATTTTAATTTAGGTGAATCATTATCAGCCTTTTATCCACTACTGGAAATAATACTAAGATACATAGATAGAAATGATTTAAAAAATGTTAAATTGGTTAATTCAGTATGGAATGCTGCTGCTACTAAAGAACTCCAAAGACGTATGCAGGTTGCATGGATGGAATTTGGAGGCGACCCCTTTTTTCTTCGTGCTAGTTATAATTTTAATTTTAATAATGTAGCACTGGGCATTATTATATATAGTTCATCATATTTCAACCAGAATAAAGTGTGTTTTCATGGTACTTCAAGACAACGCCATTTAAAATGTAAGTTCTTTTAATATTACTTGATTTAAAAAAATTCTTATTGTACACCATTGTGTTTTCATTATTATTCTTTGAAACCTACGAACATATAGTTGCAATATACTATATTCTAACAAGTTGCATTGTAATTCAAGAATTTGACTAAACCCTGGACAAATGACAACTGTATACTTGTTGATATTCTTTATCGTTTGATGTAAAAATCTTCTGTATGTCTTCTATAGAAAACTATTTAAATGAATATTGTTCAAATGTTCTTCAGACATAATTGTATACCTCGGAAGAGAATAAATCAATTGAATAACAAAAATTGATCTTATTTGATGATAATTATTTTTTACTACTACCTCAATAGTTGGAAAAATTTTCAATTTGGATGCGCGTGCACAATTCAGTATGTTTTGATGCAGTTTAAAATGTTTTGTTTAATAATTCAATAATTGACTTTGTATATGTTAAGCCTTTCAGGGATTTATAACACTGGTAAATGCTACAATGCTACAGATGTTGGGTTCAAATCAAAATCAACAGGCTAACAACTGTGCATTTATTTTTAATTTTTCTAAAGCTATTTATACAGGATTAATATAAAGTCCTGGAACGGTCGAGTGGCAATAAATCTGGAGAGCAATTGATCCTTTGTGCCCATTCCAGCATGCAGGAAATATTTCGTTTAAATAATCACGAACATTGCGGACAAAATGTGATGGAGCTCCATCATGTTGATTTGGAAAGAGCTGCCAGTGCTGGCACAATCTCGTTCATCAATAAATTTAAATAGACGTCACCAGTTACATTTCCTCTAATGAGAAATGGCCCGATTATGTTATTTCCAACATACCCGTCCACATATTCACCTTTCGAGAGTACTGTGTATGAACTTCTTCCATCCAATGAGGAATATCCATTGACCAGTACCGACAATTGTGCCTGTTAACCGCACCATTCTGGTTAATTCTGTCATTATTTCGCAAAAGTGGACTCTGCTATCTGGATCATCTTCAGTCGACTCATGAAGCATATGCATCTTGAAGGGTTTGCAAATTTTAGAATTTTGTGGACAGTTTTTTGGAAGATATCATGAAATTGTCCTAATTCAGTTGTACTCACATGTGAATTTTTGAGCTGTTAATAAAACATTCAGACTGGTATCTGCATCGGTTGCCATTCTTGAATGTCCTATTCTAGGCAGATCTTTTATTTGGCGAAAAGCTTTGTACTTACGAATTGTCCTATGTATTGTGTTTTTACTAATTTTACGCTCCGGATGAATATTATTAAATAGAGTGCGAACTTCAAGAACGTTGATAGTCACCATACCCAAGCATCATTAAAACGCAATCTGCTCAGATTCTGTTAATTTCATTGCCATTTTCAAAATGTTTAATAAAGCAATTACACACATATTGACAACAATAATTTGTAAAATAAAATAATCTGATAGGTTACAATAAAATAATCTGTTCTCAAGAACATCTTGACTTTATGTTATCGGTAGTTTTTATTATTTTTTGTAATGCATTCTTAAAAATGAAAAAATATATATTAATACTTCTGAAGGTAGTTTTTTATTCTGCATTGGAAAGTGTAAAATATAACGAGCGTCTCATTTAAAAAAACATGATATGCATTTCCGGTTAAATAGGAAGCGACACAAAATTAAAAATGACATAAATAAATTCATTAATTTTAACCACATATTCGTACCAAATTAAAAAGAAAGCTCTTCAAATAAAAAAGTCATTCCACCGTTTTGAGACTTTGTACTAACCCTATATATTTTATTGAGTAGGTATTGATTCAATAGTATCAAAGTGTAGCAAAATTGTACTACTTGTTACGGGTGTTTGAAGCATTAAGTTTTTTAATTTAGAATTGCCTAAAAGGGGTAGTAATCCCTTAACAAAATAAGACTGCACTGGCCAATTTACAGTAGTGTGGAAGTAAGTTTCTTCTATAGTACTAAATGGCAGAAAATTATACAAATTTGCATGATGAACGAAATTTCACCTAGGTACGATTTCAAGCTAAATTATTAGTACCACCATCTTTTTATGTTTTCGATTCATCAAGTTTAAAGGGCACCAACAATGTTGGGGTAATAGGAATTTCACTGGCCGACATGTAAACCAGGAGATTGTTGATCCTATTGATGGAATGGATTTTTGTCCACACAGTTACCTGTCTGTTTTAACAAATAAAACTACTCTTTACTTGCCTTATAACAATTTTAATAAGAAAAAAAATTAAAAAAATATTTGCCTAATTATTTATTTTCAATCCTATATTCATAGCAAATGTTAGTTCCAGATGGGAACTAATAAACAACCAGTTACTTCCTATTAATATTATTGCAAGGTTAAGTTCCATACTTTACTGTAGAAATAATAGATTATGTGCTTCTGGGGCATAGTGCTAGTCAAAATCTTGTCGTGAAAGTCGTCAAAACTACAAAGTTGTTGTCTAAAATGGTCGTTTAACATTAGCTATTGTAGGTAAATATTTTATTATTCTCAAACATTTCAAGGTTTCTGCTTTATTCTATAAACACTGCTGGTTGTCTGTTCTAATTTCATTAAACGTATGTCTTCTTTTCCATAATTCTGTGTACATAAGATTTCTCAAGACGAATCGTTCTTATGTACCGCTTTGATAGTTTTGTCACCTGTATCCTGCGCACCGAGATGTTCGTAGTTGAGTGGTTGTTGGTAAAATTTAGTTTAAACAATTCAGACAGTGATTTAATCTGTGTTCTTATTAATGCAAAAAATAAACTAAGGGAAACATGACATAGTTTATTCCTTCAGATATGTTTGTCTGGAGCATTTTGAATTGTTAGAAGAGATTGTGTAAAATGGCCTGTTGTCATGGTTTATTTTTGTTAACCCACTTAACTGTCATATAAATGAATACAATGTCTGGTGAGTAATTTAATTGCTGCGAGTTCCATCAAGTCAGGGTTTTTCTTTGTGTGTTTGTAAAATATTTTTATTGCGTTTTGTATACATAGTAACTATCTGAAATTATGTTATGTAGATGTATTAAATGTAATATTTCCAATGTAAATAAGCTTTCTTAATATTTATATTTGTTTTTCTGTTTGATGATTTTTAAAATAATTAATGAATTGGAAATACTCCCTGTATGTTTGTTGTGGTTTGTTTAGCATTCTTCTTAATCTTCTTTGGGAATGAAACCACTCATAGTTTTTAAAATCTATTTTATTTACGTTTCGATCCATGTCCTAGGATCGTTGTCAAAATAATAAAAACTTCAAGTTTGACATTTATGACATAAATTGAAGGTGACTTTGATTTATTGAAATATTTGGTTTGAGTACAATAAGCAAAAATTTTTAAAGTTTAAAAGAATGATTGCCTTCAATTTGTGTTGCGACCTGGGATCGACTTTCTTTAGATAGCCAATACGCTTAACGTGAAATCAGCTGATTAATTTTTATTGGTGAAGTTTTTATTATTTTGACAACGATCCTAGGACATGGATCGAAACGTAAATAAAATAGATTTTAAAAACTATGAGTGGTTTCATTCCCAAAGAAGATTAAGAAGAATGCTAAACAAACCACAACAAACATACAGGGAGTACTTACAAGTCAGGTATGGGCCTGAAATTTGTATTTGTTTTAGACAGTTGGACAATCTAAACCTAAAACTATCGCATTCCAAAAATTCACTCACGTTCCTAATAAAATGCAGAAACAACGAAATAATACCAAAGGGATTTAGAATCAAATTTGGAAAGACAAGCAATAAACTATCAAGGATTCTCGAAGAGCAAGTTACAGTATGATGAGGAAAGACTACAAAACCACCGACACATTATTTATAAGTTAAAACAAGATATTGAGGGCATTATAAATTTCATACAAATAAAGGTAACAAATTATGATTTTGATAAAATACTCTTTAGTGCAAAAACCTACTACGAATCAGTATTTTCCAAACAAAAAGAAATTCACATAAAGAAATTTAATAACCTATTTATAGAGAAAATAACACGCAAAAATAAAACGTTAGAAAACAACAACACCATGCTAAATACCGTGATAAATTTATCAAGCAGAACTATTAACGACACAGAAAAATCAATTCTATCAAAAGGCCTTAACTTTGCCGTAACAACAAAATCAATACCAACCTTTGAAATAATTAGCTGTATTGAGAAACAGCAAATCAACTCAAGAAGATCAAGCAAACGAATTTAGAGTACGATGCAAAATCGAAATAGAAAAGAATCACAAAATAAAACCAAATGTAAGTAATAACGAAATAAAAGCAATTCGCAATCTAAAAAACGATAACTCAATTATAATTCTACCTGCTGACAAAGGCAATGCAACAGTAATAATGAATAAAAACGATTACAACACAAAAGTCAACGAACTGTTGAACACTGAGAATTACACCAGTTTAGAAACGGACCCAACAAAATCAATTGAAAATAAAATATACAAAACTTTATTTAAATTTAAAAATGAATTCGAAGACAAAGAAAGAAGTAAACTGGTCCCACATTACAGTAAACCACCACACTTTTACGGTCTACCAAAATTCATAAAAAGACATTCCTTTAAGACCTATCGTAAGCTCCATGGATTCACCATGCCATAATTTAGCAAAATTTCTCCTAAAAATTATAAATCCATTAGCAGGCAAAACGAATTCTTTCATAAAAAACAACCAACACTTTTAGAAAAATTATCAAACAAAATTGAAAATACACACACAATGGTAAGTTTTGATGTAGTAAATCTCTTCACAAATGTCCCTATAAACAAAATGCTTAATATTATAAAAAACAAACTAGAAAAAGATGACAACCTTAAAGAAAGAACAAAACTAAGTATATCATCGATTATGGAATTACTCGACTTATGCGTCAATACCACATATTTTCAAATAAATGATCAATTCTACAAACAAAGCTTTGGAATGGCAATGGAAGTCCACTATCGCCAATCTTTAGTAATATATTCATGGAGGAATTCGAAAAAGATGTAATATTCACACAAGAATTGAAACCACTAATCTGGTGGAGATACGTAGATGATGTCTATGCTATTTGGCCTCATAATACAGAACTAATTAAAAACTTTGTAGAGTCCATTAACAAAATAGAACCAACTATTAAATTCACATATGAATTAGAACAACATGGAAAACTTCCATTTTTAGATATTCTAGTTAGCAAAAACGATACAACAATTAATACATCGGTATACAGAAAACCAACGCACACAAACAGATACTTAAACTTCGATTCAAACCACCCACAATGTGTCAAACGAGGAATTATCAAAACCATGTATGATAGAGCAAAATTAATATCATCAAACGAAGAAATTTTAAAGAAAGAGAAAGACTTAATCAAATGTACACTAATAGAAAACAAATATCCTAAAGGAATAATAGAAAGAAATGAATAAAAATCCTAAAAATAAAGAAAAAGAAAACAAAATCAACGATACACACCAAAAATGCTCTCAATACCATACATAAAAGGATTCTCCGAAAAAATCCAAAGAATAGGAAACAAATTTAGAATTAAAACAGTATTTAGAACCAACAATACACTAAGAACACAACTAACAAAAACAAAACCCAAAAACGCAATACAAAGTTCAAAAAACTGCATCTACAAAATACCGTGCGAATGTAACAAGTTTTATATAGGCGAAAGTTTCAGACCATTTGAAGTTCGATTAAAAGAACATAAATCATATATAAAAAATAGAAAATTTGAAAAATCTATGATTTGCCAACATGCATGGGACTCCAGTCAAAAAATAAAATGGGAGGACGCAAAAATTATCGACAAAGAAGAAAGCCACCAAAAACGCAAAATCAAAGAAGCTGCTTATATAACCCTACACAAAAATAACTGCGTTGCAAACGAATTCGTGACTTTCAGTAAACAATGGATTCCATTACTAAAAGAAATAACAAATGAAAATCAAATGCCCACAATATCTAGGTGGCATTGCAAGTTTTTCCTGGGTTTTCCTTGCGATATTAACATGAAATACAGCCTACATACATGATTTCTATTTATACATACAATAACTAATTACATAACAATAAGCATATCAACAAACCCTGTAAAACAGCATTAGCATCTGACAAGTGTGAACCCGCAATAGGGTTATCTCAAAACCATATACAATATCCGTTGAACAGTATTGGTATCTGACAAGTGTAAACCCGTCTTAGGGTCACCTCAGAACTATATACAATCTTCATAGAACAACATTGGTATCTGACAAGTGTAAACCCGCCATAGGGTCGCCTCAGAACCATGTTAAAATCTACCAAAGAGGTAGCCTAAATCATAATGATTTTTCACCCTCAAAATAAATATAAAAAAACGACTGCTTATGCCTTACGGTAACACAATCGCACACTTCTTTAATAACCATCCTCTCAATTGTATAAATAGAAACATGTTAAAAAATTCTTCTTAATCTTCTTTGGGTATTAAACCACTCATAGTTTTTAAAATTATCTTTATTAACGTTTCGATCCATAACCTAGGATCGTTTTCAAAATAATAAAACTTCAAGTTTGACATTTATGACACAAATTGAAGGTGACTTTGATTTATTGATGTTTGAAATATTTGGTTTGAGTACACTAAGCAAAATTTTTAAAGTTTAAATGAATAATGCCTTCAATTTGTGTTACGCCTGGGACCGACTTTTTAGGTAGCCAATACGCTTAACGTGAAATCAGCTGATTAATTTTATTGTAAAATTCAATAACTTGGGAATTGGAAAACATTTTTAACATGTTTCTATTTATACAATTTAGAGGATGGTTATTAAAGAAGTGTGCAATTGCATTATTAAAAGGCTTAAGTAGTCGTTTTTTTATATTTATTTTGAAGGGGATATCATTATGATTTAGGCTACCTCTTTGGTAGATTTTAAAATTGTTCTGAGGTAACCTTATGGTGGGTTTACACTTGTCAGATACCAATGTTGTTCTATGAAAGTTGTATATGGATCTGAGGCGACCCTATGGCGGGTTTACACTTGTCAGATACCAATACTGTTTAACGGAGATTGTATATGGTTGTGAGGTAACCTTATTGCGAGTTTACACTTGTCAGATACCAATGCTGTTTTACAGGGGTTGTTAATATGCTTCATCATCATCTTCATTGGATCTTCATCTCAAAACTGGTTGGACATGTACCTGCACTTATTTATATTCTGAGCTAGCTTCCCTTCTATTGTTTTCTAATTTTATGTTTTATTTCACCTAGATTCAGTGAAGGGGGTTAAGCAACCTGTGGCTACCAAGAAATAGAAAAGAATCACAAAATAAAGCCAAATGTAAGTAGTAACGAAATACAAGCAATTCGCAATCTAAGAAATGATAACTCAATTATAATTCTACCTGCTGACAAAGGCAATGCAACAGTAATAATGAATAAAAACGATTACAACACAAAAGTCAACAAACTATTAAACACTGAGAATTACACCAGTTTAGAAACGGACCCAACAAAATCGATTGAAAATAAAATATACAAAACCCTATTTAAATTTAAAATGAATTAAGACAAAGAAAGAAGTAAACTGGTCCCACATTACAGTAAACCACCCCACTTTTACGGTCTACCAAAAATTCATAAAAAGACATTCCTTTAAGACCTATCGTAAGCTCCATAAATTCACCATGCCATAATTTAGCAAAATTTCTACTAAAATTATAAATCCATTAGCAGGCAAAACGGATTCTTTCATTAAGAACAACCAACATTTTTAGAAAAATTATCAAACATAAAAATTGAAAATACACACACAATGGTAAGCTTTGATGTGGTAAATCTCTTCACAAATGTCCCTATAAACAAAACGCTTAATATTATAAAAAACAAACTAGAAAAAGATGACAATCTTAAAGAAAGAACAAAACTAAGTATATCATCGATTATGGAATTACTTGGTTTATGCGTCAATACCACATATTTTCAAATAAATGATCAATTTTACAAACAAAGCTTGAATGGCAATGGAAGTCCACTATCACCAATCTTTAGTAATATATTCATGGAGGAATTCGAAAAAGATGTAATATTCACACAAGAATTGAAACCACTAATCTGGTGGAGATACGTAGATGATGTCTATGCTATTTGGCCTCATAATACAGAACTAATTAAAAACTGTACAGTCAATTAACGAAATAGAACCAACTATTAAATTCACATATGAATTAGAACAACATGGAAAACTTCCGTTTTTAGATATTCTCGTTAGCAAAAACGATACAGCAATTAATACATCGGTATATAGAAAACCAACGCACACAAACAGATACTTAAACTTCGATTCAAACCACCCACACTGTGTCAAACGAGGAATTATCAAAACCATGTATGATAGAGCAAAATTAATATCATCAAACGAAGAAATTTTAAAAAAAGAGAAAGACCTAATCAGATGTACACTAATAGAAAACAAATATCCTAAAAGAATAATAGAGAAAGAAATGAATAAAAACCCTAAAAATAAAGAAAAAGAAAACAAAAACAATGATACCCACAACAAAATGCTCTCAATACCATACATAAAAGGATTCTCCGAAAAAATTCAAAGAATAGGAAACAAATTTAAAATTAAAACAGTATTTAGAACCAACAATACACTAAGAGCACAATTAACAAAAACAAAACCCAAAAACGCAATACAAAGTTCAAAAAACTGCATCTACAAAATACCGTGCGAATGTAATAAGTTTTATATAGGCGAAAGTTTCAGACCATTTGAAGTTCGATTAAAAGAACATAAATCATATATTAAAAATAGAAAATTTGAAAAATCCATGATTTGCCAACATGCATGGGACTCCAGTCATAAAATAAAATGGGAGGACGCAAAAATTATCGACAAAGAAGAAAACAACCAAAAACGCAAAATCAAAGAAGCTGCTTATATAACCTTACATAAAAATAACTGCGTTGCAAACAAATCCGTAACTTTCAGTAAACAATGGATTCCATTACTAAAAGAAATAACAAATAAAAATCAAATGCCCCCAATATCTAGGTAGCATTGCAAGTTTTTCCTGGGTTTTCCTTGCGATATTAACATGAAATACAGCCTACATACATGATTTCTATTTATACATACAATAACTAATTATATAACAATAAGCATATTTAACAAGAAAAAGCAACTACTGTGCTCAAAGACCACAAACATAGAAACAAGGAAAAGATTGCTTAAAACATATGTGTGGAGCACAGCACTGTACGGCTGTGAAGCCTGGACAGTAGGAGAAGCGGACAAGAAAAAGGTAGAAGCCTTTGAAATGTGGTGTTACAGGCGTATGATGAAGATATCATGGACAGACAAAGTTAAGAACGAAGAGGTACTAAAAATGGTAGGGGAAGAAAGAAATATGTGGAAAACGATAAAAAATAGGAGAGATAGGATGATAGGCCACATACTACGGCATGAGGGAATAGTGCGGAATATATTAGAAGCAGAGATAGGAAAAAAGAGAAGAAGAGGCAGACCTAGATTAGACTACTGCACACAGATAGTAAAAGATGTAGGCTGTAGAGGTTTCAGGGAGATGTGTAGGCTAGCCCAGAATAGAAATCAATGGAGGTACGCATCCAACCAATCCCAAGATGGATAAACTAATGACGAAAAGATAACTGTGCTTAAACATGATGATTATTATAAGTAACTACAAGAATTGGTTGGGCAATATTCTCGAATAATGTTAAGTGTGTGAAAGGATTTACTGGAAAACCATTATTTCGCAAATGTCTAAGTGTTGGGGATCTTGGTAGCCACAGGTTGCTTAACCTCCTTCACTGAATCTCGGTAAAATAGGGTATAAAATTAGAAAACAATAGAAAGGGAACGTGCTGAATACACATACTCCCTGAAAAGAAGAAAAAGAAGAAAACCACCAAAAACGCAAAATCAAAGAAGCTGCTTATATAACCCTACATAAAAATAACTGAGTTGCAAACGAATCCGTGACTTTCAGTAAACAATGGATTCCACTACTAAAAGAAATAACAAAAGAAATAACAAAGGAAAATCAAATGCCCACAATATCTAGGTAGCATTGCAAGTTTTTCCTGGGTTTTCCTTGCAATATTAACATGAAATACAGCCTACATACATGATTTCTATTTATACATAAAATAACCAATTACATAAAAATAAGCATATTAACAATCCTTGTAAAACAGCATTGGTATCTGACAAGTATAAATCCACAATAAGGTTACCTCAAAACCATATACAATCTCCGTTGAACAGTATTGGTATCTGACAAGTGTAAACCCGCCATAGGGTCGCCTCAGATCCATATACAATCTTCATAGAACAACATTGGTATCTGACAAGTGTAAACCCGTCATAGAGTCGCCTCAGAACCATGTTAAAATCTACCAAAAAGGTAACTTAAATCATAATGAATTTTCCCCCTCAAAATAAATATAAAAACGACTACTTAAGCCTTTCAATAATGCAATCGCACACTTCTTTAATAACCATCCTCTTAATTGTATAAATAGAAACATGTTAAAAATGTTTTCCAATTCCAAGTTATTGAATTTATATAAAATTCACCAATAAAATTAATCAGCTGATTTCACGTTAAGCGTATTGACTACCTAAAGAAAGCCGATCCCAGGTCGCAACACAAATTGAAGGCAATCGGAGAAATAGGGCATAAAACTGTAAAGCAATAGAAAGTGATCGAACTGCATCTAACAAGAAAGAACATCACCTATGAGGAAAGACAACAAACATAGAATAAGAAGAAAATTGTTGAAAGCATATGTGGAGCACAGCACAGTATGCCTATGAAATACAGGAAGTCTGAAACGCAGACAGAAAAACGGTAGCAGCCTTTTGAAATGCTGTGCTTCAGATGTATGAGGACGATAGCATGGACAGACAAAGATAATAACAAATAAGTTACAGAAATAGTAGGGGAACAAGGATATCTGGAGAAAAAGAGAAATAGTAGGGCGGAATACGTTCTAAGGCATTTTGGGGAATAGTATGTGATATATTACAAGCAGAGATAGGAAAAAGAGGAGATGTAGACCTAGATCAGACAGTTATAGATGCAAACTGTGCATATTTCAGGAAATCTGTAGGTTAGTTCAGAATAGGAACAATGATGGTACGCGTCTAACCAGTTCTAGGACTGAAGACCTAATGATGATGAAGCATATTAACTAGAAAACCATTATTTCGGCAAATATCTAAGTGTTGGGGGATCTTGGTAGCCACAGGTTGCTTAACCCTCTTCACTGAATCTAGGTGAAATAAAACATAAAATTAGAAAACAATAGAAGGGAAGCTAGCTCAGAATATAAATAAGTGCAGGTACATGTCCAACCAGTTTTGAGATGAAGATCCAATGAAGATGATGATGAAGCATATTAACAACCCCTGTAAAACAGCATTGGTATCTGACAAGTGTAAACCCGCAATAAGGTTACCTCACAACCATATACAATCTCCGTTAAACAGTATTGGTATCTGACAAGTGTAAACCCGCCATAGGGTCGCCTCAGATCCATATACAACCTTCATAGAACAACATTGGTATCTGACAAGTGTAAACCCACCATAAGGTTACCTCAGAACAATTTTAAAATCTACCAAAGAGGTAGCCTAAATCATAATGATATCCCCTTCAAAATAAATATAAAAAAACGACTCCCCTTCAAAATAAATATAAAAAAACGACTACTTAAGCCTTTTAATAATGCAATTGCACACTTCTTTAATAACCATCCTCTAAATTGTATAAATAGAAACATGTTAAAAAATGTTTTCCAATTCCCAAGTTATTGAATTTTTACAATAAAAATTAATCAGCTGATTTCACGTTAAGCGTATTGGCTACCTAAAAAAGTCGGTCCCAGGCCGTAACACAAATTGAAGGCATTATTCATTTAAACTTTAAAAATTTTGCTTAGTGTACTCAAACCAAATATTTCAAACATCAATAAATCAAAGTCACCTTCAATTTGTGTCATAAATGTCAAACTTGAAGTTTTTATTATTTTGAAAACGATCCTAGGTTATGGATCGAAACGTTAATAAAGATAATTTTAAAAACTATGAGTGGTTTAATACCCAAAGAAGATTAAGAAGAATACTAAACAAACCACAACAAACATACAGGGAGTACGTTAAAAAATGTTTTCCAAATTATTGAATTTATATAAAATTCACCAATAAAAATTAATCAGCTGATTTCACGTTAAGCGTATTGGCTATCTAAAGAAAGTCGATCCCAGGTCGCAACACAAATTGAAGGCAATCATTCTTTTAAACTTTAAAAATTTTTGCTTATTGTACTCAAACCAAATATTTCAATAAATCAAAGTCACCTTCAATTTATGTCATAAATGTCAAACTTGAAGTTTTTATTATTTTGACAACGATCCTAGGACATGGATCGAAACGTAAATAAAATAGATTTTAAAAAATAATAAATTGGAGTTTCATTTCAAATATATTGTACAGAAATAAAAGGTTGCTTTTCTGATTTTTAAATTTATAATTTTTATAGAACCCTTATTTATTGCACTAGCTTATTAAACACTCTTACACTGAAAAAAATTCCACAGGGTGCTTCGATAATAAATTGTTTGTTTTAAATTTCTTACCCCTTTTCTCATCTGATTTTTATTTCTCATACCACCCAAACGTTACATACTAGCTTTTTGAATTTATATTAAAGTGCATCAAGTAAATTTTTTGAGACTGCGTATCATTGGTATGAAGCTAATCATGGCTTCATAGGACGTTTTTATAAATGAATTTTCAAACACTTTCATTCTGAATTTTCAAGCAACTTCATTCATAAGAAAATATTACATCGTTATGTAAAACTATGACTTTTGGATTTCGAGGTGTGAAAGAAGAATTGAGCATTTATTTCCATAAAAAATAAAGTTATGGAATCAAGTAACATTCTTGTAGCAAAAAAAGCAAATACTATTGGTTTGGTATCGTGACCATGCACCAATAATAGTTGCACAGACAGATTAAAAAAATAATAATTTACACTGGATTTAATTGCTTTTGAGAGAGTTACTGAAGGAAAAGTAAGACAGCTCAATAAATATTAATCAGTTTAAATCTTTAATCTGTACAGTTACCAAATGCTTCTGATGTATAAAATTTTTGCATCTTAAAGAAGAATTAGATGTGGTAGTTGCAACAAGTAGGGATACTTGTCCATAAACTGCCGCAAGCCTAAACAGGAAAGACGTTTCTGTTTCATTTACATATTTTTACAACAACATCAAAGATATTGTTTAAAAAATAATCACATACCAACAACATTGATCCATGATTCTAATACTTTAACCAATTTAATGGAACGCCTGATTATAACACCTTCTTTCCAGACAAGCAGTATTGAAAATTGCAGACTTTACAAATTTATCTAATTGTGGATGCTGGTAGTTGTTTTTAATTACTGAACATTTAATCTCAGATCCTGTATTAGAGAAACATTCCTTTTCCCACATTTCGTGGTATTAATAGTTTTGTTCTAGCTATTAGTAAGTTTAAAAGTAACATAAAAGTAATGAATGGACTTACTGTAGAGGAAAATTCTGTATTAGATTGTGATTTAATTGTTAATAATAAATTAAATTGTTGAGTAATTAACACTATATCCTATAAGCAGCATATCTAGATACATATAATAGCACAATGAAATGTAATGTACCTACTTACATTTGTAGATCTGAATACCTGGAAATCCTTCAAGATAATCTCAAGATGGGGCACATGTCCATTGGCAGATTCCATTGCAAGCCACTTGTAAAATAGACGTAGGAAACGATAAAAAGGTAAAAGGAAATGAAAGGGGATGAGTGAGGTCTTCCACCGCAGCACTGAAGTACAGTTAAGGCGCTGGTATAAAGTGTACTTTACTGCCGAGAAAACAATTTTATTTGTATTCCCCTAAAGGTTAAAGAGTCAATTCTTGTCGACTTTTAGCCGTCACCGAAAGCTTGTCACAACATTCTCAGCAAGAAATTACATATATGTTTGGAGAAGTGCGTAATATAAACATAAAATTATAATACAATTATTCCTAAAGAATTGTAAACTTTGAACAAAATAGTGTTTTTGGAATTCTGCTAATTAATAATTCTTGTGAACTAAATGATTTTGATTAAGATATAACCTGGACAACAATGATCTTAAATTTAGACAATAGTTATTTACATGCTGACCAGCCAAAATGCTAAAATGAATTATAAAATTAGTTTTGAAGTTATATCTGACCATAAAAAGTATTTTTTTTGTCCTAAATGGTTATTCAAAAATAAAAAGAACAAAGTTATTAAAACTATTTTCGATCTTTTACTCGAAAATATTGTTATAAACGTGGATCTGAATATAGTTCTCCAATTGTATTAATACAGAGAAAGTCTGGTGGCTTGAGAATATGCATTGATTATGGAGAATTCAATAAAATAACTATGCATGATAATTTTCCCGTGCCTCTGGTGGACTACAAAATTAATAATTTGTGAGAAAAAATATTTCACCTGTCTTGATTTAAATGACACTTTTCATTATGGTACTATTTGCACCGATTACATACACTTGTCTTGTAATGCATTCAGACCAATATGGATACTTATGAACTTCTTTTGATTGGAAAAATTCTTTTAATTTTATTAAATAAATTAACTTGATATTTCACAATCTTGTTGATGAAGACCAAGTAAACGTATATGCAGATGATTTAAAATAATCACTGACAAAAGAAAAGGAAATAAAGAACAGAGTTTTAAAATGATCCATAGAACTACAAAATTATTGCTTTGTTTTAGAGCATTTGTTGAATGTTGCATGTAGACTACTCAAGCAGAAACTCGCTTTCAAGATTAGAAGATAACACCTTTGAATATAACCTTATTATTAGACAAGACAAGGATGTGAAAATTTGTGAGATGCAATTTTTTAAGAAATCTTAAAATAATATTTTTGAAATTTGGAATGAATTAGTTTGTATGACATAGGACTGGAATATACCTTAAGACAGAAAGTTAAAGTCTATATTTTCAATTGTCTGATGAATATCAATTATGCGTCACATCAGGAAAACCTGAAGGCTTTTTATATCGTATACCCAAGGAGAAATGATTTTTTTAACTGCGTAGTACTGTTACGTGCCATTGCCGCTTAAACAGTGTTAGTAGTTAGTTTTTAATGTACGGAAGTTTTCCCGCCATAATTTTCAAATACGCGAGACGCGGGAACCTTTTTAAATAGACTAGGCGGAGCTTCCGGCACGTAATAGTAGTGAGTTTGCGCCGTGTGTTTATCCTTAGAGGGTTAGACCAATACTAGACAAGGAGTTGTGGGGACGCGCTGGATCGTGGCCATTCTGCCTTTGATCGTGAAGTTATGTGCACGTGATTGTTTGGTAACGTATCTTAGGGTCTACCTATGTAGAAATCCTTCTCTAATTACCTTTTGTTGTCTACCTCTACCTTCTTCCTGTCAAACCTTACATAGGTACAAATCTGCGCCACCGAAGGGCCTACCGACCTCCACATCTGTAGATGGAGAGACCCATGTTTACCGCCGCTAGCCGAGCCGAGCTGTTCCTTACGCATCATCTCTAATTCCGCCGGGAGAAGCCCGAGGACTTCAGAGAAGCGAACTGTAACGCAATCCCGCCGGATACCGGATCCCTTATGTAAGTAACCTTTTGTTTATTTGGTGTTAAAATGACTCTCGTTTATCGTTAATTGTTTAATTTTTATATTGCAAATTATGGCGCAATATAAATTGTCGATGACGTCATGGTAGATGATTGCGCCAAATCTGTAAAAGGTTTGCGTTTTCCTCCGCCAGGGCGTAGCATTGCTTTTTAATCATTGCGCTTGCGCGATGTATCTTTGGAACTTTGGTAACTGTAGTACAGGCCTTAAAGAGCCATCTATCGCCATTTCAATGTACCCCCATCTAAGTGTAATATTTTGTTAACTGTTTTACCGACCAGATAAACATTCAAATTAAGTGTAACAGATGGCGCCTTCAACGTGGTGAGGTTATGAACTTTAGGGGTTTCTTCTTTGTTTTTAGGTTATGTTAATTTCAGTTATAAGCATTCAATGTTTTAACAGATGGTATTTAAACAGCTTTCTCACTTAAGGAACTGTACTTTTATTCATGTAAGTATTACAAATAAGCATTTACCTTACCTTATGTCTTTAAATACAGTATTACAGAATTACTTATTAAAATATAACTTTTGTTCGCTTTCCTAACCTTAAAAGGCCGTTTTTTGAAACTTAAATACATTGTCCTTTATGTTACATTCTAAAAACTGCATTATGGATTTACATATTGAACTAATAATATCTTAATTACCTTCACAAGAAAACCTTGTGGTTAAACTTCTTGATTTCCGTTAATATCGTATACCTTATATATCGTGTCTTGAATATTTTATTCACAATGAACGTTTCACATTTAAAATCCCTCGAATTAATCTACGAGCTAGAGTGTAGGAGTATAATCGCAGCTAGCAACCAGAATGATAGGCGATCTCAACTCAGAGCTATTTTGGCACAGGAAACCAAAGGCATTGCTACCTTAAAGAACCACGTTGGCGACTGGCCCCTCAACGTATCGGAAATTAAATTATCTTTAGATGATATATCGGGTATAATAAATAGAACGGATCCTGCTGCTACTAATATCGAGCTAGGGAGATTGACCTCAAGAATAACGCACGTCAAACAGCGTGTCGAATCATTATCTTTATATAACGATGACCAAGCGACTCAATCTAAACAAAGTTTGTTGTCCGAGGTGTTATTGCTTGAAGGAATTGTTTTAGAAAGACTTAATCCTAATGCAGACGTAGATATATCATTACCTTTTTCAAATCTTGTGCTTGCCGAACCTAAACCATTAGGAAAACCTATACCTGTATACAAATGGGGTCTCACTTTCGAAGGGTTTGATTCGAAGGTTTCTTTATCATCCTTTCTTGATCGTATCAATGATTTTAAAATTTCTCGCGGATGTACCGACCAAGACCTATTTGTCTCAGCTGGTGACTTGTTCGCAAACTCAGCGTTAATATGGTACAGGAACATACGACACCAAATTTCCACCTGGGAGGAATTAGTTGCCTGTTTATAACGAGACTTCCTACCTTATGGCTATATTAACGACCTTTGGAACGAAATACGTAACCGAACCCAAGGTCCCGACGAAAATGTTGTTTCTTTTATTACCTCATTAGAAGCTTTATATAGCAGACTCGACAAAAAACCTTCCGAATCCGAAATTATCGATCAATTACTTAGAAATTTAAACCCCTATTTCTCAGAACGTTTGGCATTACAGCCCATATCTTCGCTAGCCCACTTTAAAGACCTATGTCGTTCTCTTCAAGAAGTGAGGTCAAGAATTAACAAATATCGACCACCGCCCGAGAAATTATCTGGTCTTCTAGAACCTGATCTAGCTTGCCAAGTTCGAGCTTCCCGTAAAGTATCTACACTTAACGTTCCTCCTACCGTTACTAACAACGCACTTACCTGTTGGAACTGCAAGCGAAGTGGACATAACTATACTGTCTGCACATACCCTAGAAATATTTTTTGCTATGGTTGTGGTCGCTCAAATATTTACAAATCTAACTGCACCAACTGTAATCCTAACGTATCGGGAAACTCCCGTCGAGATATTTCAAATCAGGGTGTGAATATCTCAAGAAACCAAAATCGCCCTCAACACCAATCATCCAACGGACACAGACGCCAATAAATTCAAATTATAAAACTACTTCTAACGTTGTACCGTCATTAAATTTATCTAATAATAATACCGCTACTATTAATGTACAAAATGCCTTACCTTTATTAGAGGAATTATGCTATACTACCCCAGCCGAGTGGTCTAAATGGTTACAAACCGTCAATTCCTTTTATCATAAAAAGACTGCTGCCGTTTCACAACTCGTTAAAAACCCTTCGATAACCGTCCACACTTATCTATTTCAATAGGTTCCTTAAATGTAATTGCTTTATTGGATACAGGTTCTTCATGTTCTCTTATAAATAACGAAGGTTTACATCAATTATCTCAACAAAATATCAAAATTCAAATTATTCCGAAAAACTTCCATAAATTTAGCTGACGATAATCAAATACATGTAACCGGTTCCCTTAAGTTAAAAATTCGAGTAGAATCTCTTGAACGTGAGGTTTTATTTTTGATTGTGCCTACATTAGCTTATCCCTTTCTACTAGGCGTTGATTTCTGTAAACTTTTTAATCTGTCACTTTACTTTCAGGATTTTTCATGGCAAACCTCCATTAAAACGAACTCCTGTGCATCTACAGGAATATCTAACAAAATCTCTCTTACTGATTCCCAAAATGTAACCCTTAACGCTACAATTGACAAATTTCGCAAACTTAATACCTCCGAACTGGGTTGTGTTACAACGGCAACACACGTTATCTCTACAGGTGATGCCCTTCCCTTTAAGCAACGTCAATATCCCTTATCGCCTGCCTTACAAAAGCATTTACATGCTGAAATAGACAAAATGTTAGAATCTGGTGTTATCTCTCCTTCAAATTCACCGTGGACCTCTCCCGTATTACTAGTTCGGAAAAAGAATGACGAATGGCGTGTCTGTTTTGATGGCAGGAAGTTAAATTCTGTGACTGTTCCAGACGCTTACCCTCTACCAAGAACTGACTCAATTTTAAGTCGGCTTCGAAACGCAAAATTTATCTCATCTATCGACCTTAGACAAGCTTTTTATCAGATACCTCTCGACTTATCTTCTCGTCAAAAAACTGCTTTTTGTGTCCCAGGCCGAGGTCTTTTCGAATATAATTTTTTGCCATTTGGTCTCTGTAACGCTCCACAAACTTTACAACGTACTATGGATCAAACATTAGGTCCTATCTTACATCAAGAACGTGCCTTTGTGTTTTTAGATGATATCTTAGTTATCTCAAGTTCTTTCGATGAACATATCGCTACATTAAATGAAGTTGCAGAACGTTTAAACGCAGCAGGTTTTAAGATAAACTGGGAAAAGTCTCAATTTTGTCGTTCATCCCTCACATTTCTCGGTTTTATTGTCGATGGGACAGGCTTACGAGCAGATCCTGCTAAAGTAGATGCTATTACTAAATTTAAAACACCTAAAACTGTTACCGAAATCAAACGTTTAATAGGAATGATTAGCTATTATCGCATCTTTCTACCCAATCTTTCAACTATATCTGCACCCATTACCGCTTTAATTAAAAATAAAAAGAAATCCCAAACTATCGAGTGGAATTTAGAATCCCAACAGGCTTTCGAACAAATTAAAACATTAATCACTTCAGCACCTATCTTAATCTCTCCAAATTTCGATGATAAGTTTTATATACAAATCGATGCCTCACTTACTGGGTTAGGTGCAATGTTATTCCAGGTAAGCAATGGTTTAGAACATCCAATCGCCTATGCGAGCCGTGCCTTAACTTCTGCCGAACAAAAATACTCTGCTACCGAACGGGAATTATTGGGCGTTATCTTTGGCATCGAGAAATTTAGAGGATATGTCGAAGGTACATACTTTACCGTAATCACTGATTGTGCAGCTCTCACGTGGCTTAATAACTTGAAACAACCCGCAGGTCGTTTGGCAAGATGGAACTTGCGTATATCTCAATTTACTTTCGATGTTAGGCATAGGCCTGGCAAATTAAATATCGTACCTGATGCGTTATCTCGAGATGTTGTTTCTCTAAACCTTCCAAATTTAATTCTGGATACCTGGTACCTCAATATGATTAAAAAAGTTTCCGATAATCCTGACAAATTTCCTACCTTTCGTGTAACTAATAATAGACTATATAAATTTGTATCCTCGTCCCCGCATAAAATATCGAATATACCTGAATGGAAACTGGTCGTGCCCACTGCAAATCGCAGTGAGGTGCTCAAATTATGTCACGACGATCCCATTGCTGCACACCTTGGTGTTACAAAAACTCTCGCCAAAATATCTGAATTATATTACTGGCCCACACTTAAGCAATCTGTTTGTCGCTACATTAAGAGCTGCAAAATTTGTGGTTCCCATAAGAGTTCACAAGATGCTCGCCCTGGTTTAATGGGTAACTTTAAACGTGTATCTTATCCCTTTCAATTAATATCGCTTGACTTATTAGGACCTCTCCCCCGATCGAAAAGAGGTAATCAATACCTTTTAGTGGTTACCGATTGGTTTTCTAAATTTGTTATGGTGCAACCCTTACGTAAAGCTACTTCCGCTGCTATAATTAAATTTCTAGAACAGAATGTCTTTCTTATCTTTGGTGTCCCTCAGATTATCCTTTGTGACAATGGTGCACAATTTATCTCTAAAGATTTTCAGAATTTCGTTAAAAGTTATAAAGTACAAAAAATTTGGTTTAACGCAAAATATCACCCCCAAGTAAACCCTACCGAGAGAGTAAATCGAGTGTTAATTACCGCTATCTCGTCTTATATTGATTCAGACCATACTACATGGGATGAACATATCTTTGAAATTGCTCAAGCTTTGCGTACATCTAAACACGAAGCAACCCAATTCACTCCGTCTTTTCTTGTTTTTGGAAGATATACCCCAATCGATGGGAGTTACTATGGTTTAGTGCCTGACAATACTAACGTAATTGAATTTGACGATAAATGACGTTGGGACAAGGACCAACAGTCACTACCTTCTATCTTTAACGACGTTAGAAAAATTTATTAAAAGCTTACGAAAAGAGCAAGGACCACTATAACTTACGTAACGAAATATTTCCTTCGCCTTGGGCGAACAAGTTTGGAAAAGAACTATGTCTTATCGGATGCATCTAAGAAATTTTCTTCAAAGTTGGCCCCTAAATTCATTCTTTGTAAGGTCACTCGTGTTATTAGTCCCCTTATCTACGAACTTCAGGATGCTGAAGGAAAACGCCAAGGCAGGTGGCATATTAAAGACCTTAAGCCATTCTCTGCCGACCCAAATGCTAATTAAGTTTTTCACGTTCCATTCTCCTCACAATTTTCCTAATATTTTTCTGTTTTCACCATCAATTAGTATCTTTAATTACTTATTCCTTCTCTTATGCACCTACGTTTTATACGTTTAACTCATTTACCTTAAACCCTTTGCTTCTGGTTGACTTTTCCTTGACCATACCGTTACTCATATATCACTTCATTCTCTACACCCCCAATATAACTCTGTCGTTTCATTTAATTAACCCTCGAACTTTTCCTACTGCATATTGTTCGGTCTTTAGTATTTCTCTTATATGGTTTAATTGTGTGGTAATTGTCGTAACTTTGGTTGTAATAACTCATTGAATCTTTATGATTGGTTTTAGCTGATGTTGAGTGAATGCTTTCTTCTTTGGGCTCACATAGAATATGCGCAGTCTATGCCATTGAAAGAAATAGTTCATATTCGCAGTTGCAAAAGCTAGGATTGTCTATTCCATGTGTTTTTCTTCTGAATTATTGCAGTCGCCCACATTACACTACATCATTATTTCTTTCTTTTTCTACTAAATCTACATAACTTATAAACATTTTTTTCATTGTTTTTTATTGAACTTTGTGGTGAGGTGCTATTGCTTTTTATTGTTATCTTATTAAATTCTCGGTTGTTTTGGCATATGGGGACAGTGTATCTGTATTTAACTGCTTATAATTGGGCATTTTTGTGTGTTTAGGGTGCTACCGATTTAAAAAAAAATTACCTCAAAACAGTTGTTTTTGTGTGTCTGTATCTGTAATGATACTTTTAAGTTGTCGTGTCTACCTTTGTCTGATTTTCTTATCGTAGTCAATGCACTCGTTAGGAAAATGATCGCACTAGTTCTCTTAGGAGTCTAGTGAATTTTAAAAATGTGTATATCTTATCTTGTCGGATGAATATCGCAGGTGGTTCTTCAGACTACGCTGTGTTTTATAGGGACAACTCTCTACCTTCTCTTGGACGCTTGTCCAAAAACTATACTTTTTCTTAACCCGCTATCTCCGCTATGCCTTATTCTTCTCTCGGTGGACCTGTTCTTGTCCCGGAACACCCGTCTGCCACATAAGAATGATGTTCCCTCATTCCGAGCTACTGACCACATTGGCTGGTTGAGTAGCGCTTTGCTATCCACCTTTCCCTCTGTCGCTTTTGCTCAATGCGTGCCCTTCCTCTACTTTCTTCTACCTGGAGGTGACTCTTATGCACTCCAAAACCAACCTCCTTCTTTTACCTTTCCTATTTCTACTGCCTTTTCATTTCTGTTAGTCACCGTGTGGTTGCGCGGGAGGTTTCCACAGACACCTGGACCATGTCTCTGCGAATCTTTCGTGGGGTCATGCGGTGCCGCTGTCAGTGCATGGGCTCTGGCAGTGAAGGTATGTATGAGTGTGTGAATGTGTGAGTGAATGTGTATATCGTTATATACCGAGTGGATATCGGGTGATAGTTCACCGATATCGATCAACGCCGGGTGCAGGAATGCACCCAAAGGTCTTTGCCGGTCCCCCGTGCTGCTCTTGCGAACGGACCTGCTTCACAGGTTTCTCTTTTTAGAGGGCACGGGTCAATCCCATTTAAACGGCTCTACTGGAGCCACTCTTTTGTTGTTATCATTGTCTTGGGTAATAACTAGGCCAATATCTTTGTCTTCTTTATTATCTTTGACAATACCCTTAGGTTTAATATCGTTATCTTATTGATTACCTTTGGTAATAACTTAGTTTAGTATCGTTATCTTACCGATTACCGTTAGTAATAATTTTGGTTTAATTTCTCGTTATCTTACCGACTACCGTTAGGAATGACTTCGAGTTATTTCGCGTTATCTTACCGGTTATCTTTAGTAATAACTTCTGTTTAAATTCATGTTACCTACTATCTCTTATAATCACTTTAACTTAATATCGTGTTATCTTATCGCGTATCTCAAAAAAAAATAACTAAAGCTTAATACCGTTATCTTATTCATTACCTTTGAGGATAACAACTTAAGCTTAATATCTTTACCTTATCTATTATCTTTAACATCAATTTGAGATCTTATCTTATCTTTTTATCGTCCTAACGTGTGGTATATATGACCAGACGTGGGAATTATCTCTCTGAAATTTAAGTGAAAAAGCTAACCCGATTTAGAAATGTAATTTGTCAGGTTAGCATATAAGTCAATCAATCAATCAATCAATCAATATATTTCTTCATAAATAGGATTAATCCTAATAATAATACAACTTATATCAAATTACATAATACAATATACAATACAATATAATATAATATAATATGGTGAAATAGTAACATATATTTCATCACAAATCAAAAACTATTCTAGTCTAATTATTAAGTATGAACTTTGACTGTCATCATCATAACGTTTTTCTCAAGTTGATTATAAATTTATTCAAGCTAGACGATTCCTTTACATTGACTGGCAGTTGGTTATACATATTAAACATTTTAAAAATAGCGAATTCATGGTTTTTTGTATTGGGTTTTTAATATAAAATTTTCCTTATTCCTAGTGTCATGGTCATGTATATCCCTATTTTTAATAACAAATTGTTCAAAATATGTTGGAACTAAACCTGCATTAATTTTATATACAAAGACCATACTTTTGAAATAGAGTTGTTGCTCAATTGGTAACCAATTTAGTATATATAACATACTGTTAATGGGTGTATATCGATTACATCTTAAAATTATTCGCATTGCTCTATTTTGCAATTTTTGTAATGATTGCTTACAACTAGAATCAAGCAAATATAACATGGTTCCACAATACTCAAAATGGGGTTGAATTATAGTTTTATAAATTAAGATTCTAGACCATAGTGATAAGTGTTTACATATTCTGTTGAAGAAAAATATTTTGCCACATATTTTTTTATAAATATACTTAAAATAATTCTTGAAACTTAGATTATCATCAATTATTAATCCCAAATACTTTACTTCTCTTACAATCTCAATTTTATAATTATTTATGAGTATATTACAAGATGTTAAATCAACACTATTGGATTTATACCTAGAAGTAATGACCATAGCCTTAGTTTTTTTAACATTAATTTTAAGTTTATTTGTTTGTAAGTATATGTTGACATTATTTAGCACCACATTAATCTTAGATATAGCTGTTTGTAAATTATAGTCACTAACTGCAAGTAATGTATCATCTGCAAATAGATTCATAAATTCACATTCCACTTTGAGATAGAAATCATTAATATATATTAAGAACAGGAGTGGACCTAGAACACTTCCTTGTGTAAACCCCATGTATAACCATCCTTTCTGATGAGAAGTGATTATTGTATTTGGTTCTTTGTCGTCTATTACTTAGATAGTTAGTGAACCATTTTAAAACGTTGTCTCTTATTCCATAGTACCTAAGTTTTTCGAGTAATATCGATCGATCAATAGTTTCAAAAGCCCTTTGTAAATCCAAAAATACTGCCACTATATATTTATTTTCATCAAGTAAGATTTTCCATTTACATGTGGTAAATTGCAGAGCTGTTTCACACGAATGGACAGTCCTAAATCCTGATTGATTTACATATAGTAATTTTTTATCTTCAAAATACTCTTTTAATTGATCATATACTGCTATTTCAAGAATTTTTTCCAATGCTGGTAATGTATTAACTGGTCGAAAATTTTCTGCATTATTTGAATTAGGCACCTTTGGCACCGGCACAACTGTACTTATTTTTAAATTTTCAGGAAATTGACCGGTTTCCAATGAAACATTTATCAAGAGCAGTAGTATGTGACCAATAGAGTTACTAATACACTTAAGCATCTTTCCACTTACTGGTTGCCAAATATTAGTTCTGTTTTTCAATGATATAATTATTTTTCTCAAATCAGTCATCCCCAGTTGTTTAAAATTACTAAAAATATTTTGTACTATTGGCATATTGTTACTATTCCATTTAGGTGCCAAACCAATCATATCAACTATTGATTCAATACTAATGATAAAGAATTCATTAAATCTTTCAGCAATTTCACTGTCTAATTTGCATTCTACTGAGCCTTCAGTAAATCTAATATTATTCGCAATTGCTTTCGTTTGACTTATTAAACTTTTTATTGTTCTCCACATTTTCTTTGAGTCATTCTTACAAAAGTCAATTTGTTGTTCATAGTATTTAATTTTCTTTTCTTTTAGTAAGTTCACTACTTTATTTCTTTTGACTTTATAGTTTTCCCAATGCATTGCCTTATCTTTTGCCCTACTATCAATAAAATTAATAAATGCGTTATCCCTCATTCTTGCCATTTTCTTAACTACCTTATCATACCATGGTAATTCTCCTGCTTTATTATATTTCTGTCTTATTGGACATACCTGATCTATTATATTTTCGCATTTAGTTGTTATGCTTTCAAGTATAACATTGACATCGACACTTTCTAAAGGCCAATTACAACTAAATAACTTGTCATTAATATTTTGTAATTTTTCTTCATTTATATTTCTGGTGAAATACGAATAAGGATTTCGTATTATATTTTCTATTATCTAAACTAATCTTTAATATTGAATGGTCGGTTATCTTAGGTGTATGAAGTACATTTATTTTAAACATTTCTGTATTTGAAATAACATAATCTATCAATGTTGAACTATCATTTGTAATGCAGTATTTACCTTAACTAATTGATATAATCCGTTAACACTCAGACAATTTTGCAAACGTTTAACATAACCATCTTCTTGTTTGTTATAATCTAAATTAAAGTCCCTACCAAAACACATTTATTACCATTATTAAAAATATCTTCCACCATTTCTTCAAAAACATTTAAAAAACTTCCAATGTAGATTTGCTGTGATCTATATAAACAACCAACTATCAAGTCTTGGGAATTAATCCTCACTTTAACCGTAATACACCAATAACTACTATCCACCTTGTATTCACTAATTATTTTGTATGAAATAGCATGATTTATATAAATTAACACACCCCCGTTTTCGTGAATTCGAATCACACCTCACTAAATTATAATTTCGGATCATTAATTCACTGTCTAATATATCTGCAGTTATATGGGTTTCACTAAGTAAAATTATTGCTGGATTATATTGAGTGATAAACGAAATCAATTCACACTTATTACAAAGAAGACTTCTAATATTTAAGTAAGTAATATCAAGACTTTTACCTAACACTCCACTTTTTTTTATTATTATTAGGATGCATTATACGTTTTTTAACGTTTTATTAACTAATTTGGGTATATTATTTATAAATTTAATTGTTTTAGAATTATCACCTTTTGCAACCAGTTCATCTAATTCACCTCTGATTTTTTTTAAATACTCCCTTTGCATTTTTGTTTCGTCCGCTGACACTCGCACACCTTCAGTTAATTTATTTTTATTTTTTTAAATTGACAGTGCCTCATTTACAGAATTCAAAATAATTTTTAACGGGCGTATTTTTGTTTCTGTACGCCTACCAATTCTAAACGCCTTGATCTTAGATAAATCCACATCCATGTTTTTCAGCACATGTTTTGCATTATCCAAATCTTCTTTCTTACAATCACTATAGTTGTCTTCATTAGATTCCCTAACATTATATAAAATTACATTAAATGCTCTTTTTTGTCTTTCTTGAACTTCACTAATTAGTTCAATATTATTTTCCAGTGAGAAAATGTTAGCCTGTTGAGATGTATTATTAGCTTGTGCTAATTTTTTTACTTTTTCCAACTCAACTTTAAGTTCATTAATTTCCTTAATTAATATTGGCACTTTCAACAGGCCATTTTCACATTCTTCGCATAAATATATTAATCTGCGTTTTTTTAATTGTAAACATCTTATTTCAGATGCAGATAATTCAGAACATGATTCACAATGTACCCTTTACAACTATCACACTGGAATTTTTGAGATTTATCTTTATCAACTTTACACTTGCCACATCTTTCATTATCAACCATATTTAACACTTGTTTCAATAAAATAGCAATTGATAGAAAGGTTAACTGATAACAATTTACTGTTGATGATTTTAGTATTTTAAAATTTTTTACACAACCTTTGAGTTTTAGTTTATCAAAATTTTACTTTTAGATTATTCACCCTTAGTTTCACTGTTATGCCAAAAATCAATATTTAAAATGATACTATTGCACCATAAATTTAATTTATTTTACAGAGCACTTTAACATAACACCTGCACTCTTTATACACTCTTTAAGTATTTAGTAGACGGTACTTTTGGTAAATTTGTTGATTCACAACTATGTCTTGGACAAGTTTTAAATGTGCATCATTAGAAAACCAAAGTACCAGTAACAAAATTTGCTGGAGTGCAAGGTGACGCACTCTCATGAACATTTTAAATTTGGGCACTTCTTGCCAAAAAGAAGAATAGTTTGATGCAACACTCATGTGTGTTTGCATATAAGAACTTTATGTTAGCTTTAGTTAGATAGGTTTAGATAGTTTAGGCGACTTGTCGCACCCGTGTTAGTTTAAGTAGTGTTTCATGCTCCCCGACAAATTTGTGCTGTCGGTAATTAGTGTAGTCAAAGACTATCGGGCTACCTATTCCGTTTCCTGGTACTTCGGTAGACGTGTTATCGGTCGAAAAACCAGGTGGTGCCTTATATAAACATTTTGTAGGTTTTAAGTTAGGGTTTATGTAGGGTAGTTAGGACTTAGATTTTAAGCTGTTACTGTGCTAACAGACTTTTTCTTTTTTTTAAGTTTTTTCTTTTGTGGCTTTGTCACGATTGTTACGTGCCATTGCCACTTAAACAGTGTTAGTAGTTAGTTTTTAATGTACGGAAGTTTTCCCGCCATAATTTTCAAATACACGAGACGCGGGAACCTTTTTAAATAGACTAGGCGGAGCTTCCGGCACGTAATAGTAGTGAGTTTGCGTCGTGTGTTTATCCTTAGAGGGTTAGACCAATACTAGACAAGGAGTTGTGGGGACGCGCTGGATCGTGACCATTCTGCCTTTGATCGTGAAGTTATGTGCACGTGATTGTTTGGTAACGTATCTTAGGGTCTACCTATGTAGAAATCCCTTCTCTAATTACCTTTTGCTGTCTACCTCTACCTTCTTCCTGTCAAACCTTACATAGGTACAAATCTGCGCCACCGAAGGGCCTACCGACCTCCACATCTGTAGATGGAGAGACCCATGTTTACCGCCGCTAGCCGAGCCGAGCTGTTCCTTACGCATCATCTCTAATTCCGCCGGGAGAAGCCCGAGGACTTCAGAGAAGCGAACTGTAACGCAATCCCGCCGGATACCGGATCCCTTATGTAAGTAACCTTTTGTTTATTTGGTGTTAAAATGACTCTCGTTTATCGTTAATTGTTTAATTTTTATATTGCAAATTATGGCGCAATATAAATTGTCGATGACGTCATGGTAGATGATTGCGCCAAATCTGTATAAGGTTTGCGTTTTCCTCCGCCAGGGCGTAGCATTGCTTTTTAATCATTGCGCTTGCGCGATGTATCTTTGGAACTTTGGTAACTGTAGTACAGGCCTTAAAGAGCCATCTATCGCCATTTCAATGTACCCCCATCTAAGTGTAATATTTTGTTAACTGTTTTACCGACCAGATAAACATTCAAATTAAGTGTAACAGTACGTACCCCCTATTCTTAATTAAATGTAAATTTAGACACACAGATTTTAAAGTTATAACACTTACAGTTCGGTGCTTGGTGACATATTCATTTGAGGGTTTTCAGTGGAGTCTGGTTTTCTTACATTGTGGAATATTGCTGCTTCCAATATCGGTTAGTGTCGTAGGGGGATAGGTAAAGTAGGTTGGAAAGTTAAACGAGTATCACAAATCTGAGCGAGAATGGCACCCCAACAAAACACAATCGTTTCAGTTGATTCCCGGTAATGAAGTGCTCAAGTTTGGTTTGTGTAAATTATTTCCATCGTTTCAACACTTGTTCATTTCTGCAGGGGTTTGGCCCACTTAAATAGCTGATATATTACAACCTATTGAAATAGAGAACCTTGACATTTCGATAATGCATGTTCAGTACATTCCTGAGAACTATAAAAATCTCGGATAGTATTTTAACATACTTATACTTATTAAATCATTCTAAGCTTACAATGTAACGAATAATTTATAATATACACAGGACCGGATTCAGGAAACAAGGGGAAGTGTTTTTACTTTTAAACCAAATACAGTAAATTTAATGAATATAAGAAATGGAAACGGGTTATCCAATAATTGAAAAAAATGTATGTTACTAGTTAATTCACTTAACATGTATATGCTTCGTGACAAGGATGATAGTGTAAGAGATGAAGACCGTACACCGAGTGATCACGAAACTTCTTCTGATGAAGAAAGCGGTGCAAATGTTCGTCATTTGCAAAAAGCGGAAAGATGCATTTGTCAAAGTTTGTAATGGAAAAAATTTAATATCCAGGAGGAAGTATACACAAAGAGAAAGAACGATGACCCACAGTCAAGACAAAACCGTAATGAAAGAAAGAAGATCCAGACAGATGAAGGACTTACCAAAGTACCGAACAAAATGCAGAGAAAGAGTATTTTATTCCACTAGAACTCACATTTTTGAAGAAGACTAGTCCCTGGGAGAGACGTATTAAAGGAGTTTATTATAATATTAATCACAGTGAAGCCGCACAAATAGCAACTAAGAGGTCACGAAGGGGTGACCCTGCAAAAACGCAAATGCGTAAAGTAAACGATTCATTCTTTTTTAAAATCGGTGGCAAAACCAAGAAGGTATGCAGAGGATGTTTCCTGAAGGTTTTGGATGAAACTTAAATGTTTATCATGCAGGCATTAAATAATTGTACAAACTCCATTTTCGAAATAATTTATGAAGATATAACAGGGAGTTGCACGTCAGCTAATACATACAACACTGAAATGATTAATACTGTTATAGCATACATTAAACCATTTCCTGCTTATGTCTCATACAAGAAGAACAATTGGCAAAAATATTTAGCCCATATTTGACATTACAAATAATGTACAATTTACAGTTGTGAAAACCATGAACAACATTGCAGGAGAATTTACGAACGAGAGTTCTATAAATTGAAGTTGGCATTTAAGAAGCTGAAAGTGGACACATGTGACAAGTATGATATGTTACAAATGAAATGGAAAAGCAAAGATGTGGATGAAGTGAAAAAGACAAACAAAAAGAAATCAATGATCAGCATTCTACAGCTGATAATGCATATCTCAAGAAGAATGAGAATAAAAAATGGCTGCTGACAACAAGAATATTAAATGTTACACTTTTAACTTACAACAGTTCCTCCCTACACCATATGTAAATTCTTCAGTAGCTTTTTATAAAAGACCGTTGTGGATTTACAACCTTACCTTACACGAATTATGAATTAGAGCTGTAACATGTGTTATGTGGAACAAGACCGAAACAGCATGATGTGGAAATCAAATAGCTACCTTCCTCTTGTATCTACTCATGGATGTATCTCCAAATGCAGATCACGTAAATTTATATTCACATGTGACTGCAATTTGTTATGCAAGAAAATCAACATTTAAAAAAAATCAATCACAAATTCATGGTTCCTGCCCATAGTCATATGGAATGTGACATTGACTATGCAATAATCGAACGTCAGGAAAAAACTTCAAATGGGCATTTCACATCCACATGATTGGTATCAGCTAGTAAGAAGTATAGGAAAACGTAAATTTATGGTAAGAGAGCTCACTTTTGTCAAGCTCCTGAATTTTACATATTTATATAAATCTTCCTTGGTTTTGAGAAAAGTGGACTCGGAAGGAAACCTTTTCAAATGACATGAAGTTAGATGGTTCAGGTATACTAAAGAAGCTGACAGTGTTTTTCAAAAACTGTCAAAATACAGATATTTCTGTTAAAACATTTTTCTTTATGAGAAGAGAAATCATTCATTTAGGCCCTATACAATGCTATGATCATAATCCACCCATTTCTTTAGAAAAAAAATATTTACTGGTGTTATTACCTTTAAAATAGTCACCACTCCGCCAGTTTTATATGGATTTACCAATTTCAGCTGATATGGTAAGTGGTTATCCTGATGTAGAAGAGTACACAGCAGACCAGTAATACGTTATATATATATATATATATTTACATCCCAGTATTAATAGTGCGTCCTTTTACAACTAACACTTACAGCGTCCACCAGAAATACTGCCAATGTTTCAATATACATGCATGTATATTAAACCGTTTAGAATGGGCTTGAACCTAGGGGGTTTAGAATCTATTGTTACAAAAATATCTACTTTTACTTTTTCATCTTCACTGCATCCTTTTATATTGCACACTTTAAGCTTCCGATGTATATACTCCTTTCATATACAGCCCAAATACGATATCAACCAAAGATCCGACAACGTTGCCAGATTTTTCGCATATCTCGTTGTCGACAAGATAGTTAAGTATTTGTGCTTTCTGTGCAGTTCCTGTATGAATTTCGTTGAAATTAAAAGTTATGAGTACCGTTTATTATTATATATGGAATTTATTTCATCATATTAGTTTTTCTTATTCTAGGAATTAAACCATGTAAACATTCTTCTTAATCTTCTTTGGGAATTAAACCACTCATATTTTTTAAAATTATCTTTATTTACGTTTCGATCCATGACCTAGGAACGTTGTGTGAAAATTGAAATTATTTGACTTAGAAGGCTACCTACATAACATTTCTTAAAAAGTAAAAAAGTTTTTACAAAAGCAACGGAAGTTAAAATGCGTTAAAGGATTTGTCTAGAATCACATTGTATATGTAGTTAAAAATGGTTTAGAAATCAGGTTTCACAGTTTTCATTAATTTTGTCTGTCGGAATCAGATTAAATTCAAGGTCTATGCAAGAGGTATCGTATTTATTGTGCGAATATGATGACCGAGAAGTCGACGGTTGAGTATTATGATATCAAGTGCTGTTTGAAAACAATTGCTAACGAAAACAGCTGAAATGTATTTTTCTTGATTTGTACTTCAACATTTAAGAACGAAAAACTTTCTGCTTCTATATATTGATATCTAGCTTGCCAAATATTAATATATAACACTTTTGTTCGACGATACAAAACACTCCTCACAACTTGTAAGTTTAATAGCCTGTCTACTTTTTAAGTACAAAAATTTGTTCAAAAAGTAGAAATAGTGCAAAAAATTAGCACATTTTAACACAATAGTATCAAAGTATCATCTTCGAATACCCGAAGGGTACATTTATAGTGACCGCATGAAACTTTTACAATACATTTTACCTAATTTGTTTACGATTCCGTGCATTAGCTGAACCCGACGTTCTCAGCGTCGGTATTATGCCTTTTAACTCGAGAGTTTTTCTGTTTGTTGATGATGTGAGGAGTTGTTGTGGTGTTTCTTATAGGTTGATCTTCTTAAATATATATGTTGGTCTGGATTCCAAGAGGCCTGCTCCTGGAATCCTCTTGTTTTGATGCAGTAACCAGTTTCCCGGATCTTCCCCTTGGTTGTCCTCCAACTACACAATATCCGGATCCTGGGTACACTGGCCTGTGGTTTTCGACCGACAAGATGGCTATTCGCCACAGACCGCTCCATCGTCAGGTAGCTCGTCTAACAGGACTGACGGATGTGGATTCCTAACGACTTTACTTGTGTACCCATTCCTCGGCGCCCCGTATAGCTGGAGAACTCCCTCAGGCCGTCACCGTTCCGCTGCTCACTTTTGGTCGCCCGGAGGCGGTGGTAGATGACTGTTGTTGCCTCGTCGGCGTCTGGACAACAACTGTCTCTTTTCGATTGGTTATAAATAGCAATTAATGTTCATGTTACCTAATTTAGAAGCCGTGGACTTTCGATTTTGAAAATACCAAGTGTTTTTATAAGGATAGAATAAAGCACACAAACTTGTTATAACTTTAGCCGGCCATAAAAAAGGACGTGAGTCGCTCAAGAACGATTCGCCGGAATTACTATAACAGAAGAAAAAACGGAAGGAAGGAGAAGGTTGCATTAACACAGTCGAATATTGAGGGGTCAATCAAAACGAAACCAATGAACCTACAGCCCGACAGTAAAGTGTAGAAATACATAACAAAACAAAGAACCAGACAATAATTAAGATATAAGTAACATATAAATAAAAAAAAATTACTATTCATATACATATACAAGGTGGGTCACTACATATAAACTACTCGCTAGCATCTAAACGAGCGTAACTGATAGTCTCACTGCGTGTCGTTCTTCGGCATTACCGGCGTCATCACTACCGTAGAATGCTAACCGGTTAACGCGTACCTTTTCGGAGCTTACGAATCCGATATACTGCGTCGTTGATTCTTTTTACAAATTTGTACGGACCTTTTGTAACTTTGTAGACAATCCACGTCTCCGTCTGCAGTTGTGCAGCCAAATGCGGTCGCCCTTTTGAAAACCAGCTTCCTGTACCTGGATGTCATATCTGGTTATTATTCGATCGCTTTGAACCGGATATTTTTCCTAACGTTACCATCGAGGTCATCTCAGAGCTGACACCCAAACTCAAGATCACACGGCAGAAGTATTTTGCGTCCTAGCATAGCACATGCAAGTGTCTGTTCAGTGTTCCCATTGTGTCCGGTACGACTTCAGAGTGCTATTCAATGGACCAGTGTCCTGCCAGGAAACGCGTTCTGCTCCGACTTTCTAAGCCAGAATGAGTCGTAGGTCTTTGTCATTCTCTTGTTTCGTTCGCATCTGTATAGGCTATCAATCGTCATTGATCACGGTAATCCACCAAGTAGATCACACTTTGTTTCTACCCTTGAGCAATGATTACAATCTTCGGCTAAAGCCCGTCTCGAAAGTGTATCTGCATTACGATGACTTGCACCAATACGGTGTTCGGTGTCGAAATCATACTGCTGAAACTATTCTATCCATCTGGTGACTTGCACTTCGGGCTTTCTAAACTGTAATAGCACCTTCAAAGCGACGTTGTCGCTTCTCAGATGAAATTTTCTCTCGTAGGAGCACTTACTAAAGTGCTCTACAGATTGCACCACAGCCTACAGTTTCCGCCTTGTAACGCAATAATTCCGTTCTGGTTTCTAGAGCATCCTGCTAAGGTAACCAGTGACTTTCTCTTGGCCGCCTTGCATTTGGGATGGTACACTTTCGATGGCCACATTGCTTGAATCTGTAATCAAGATGAATTTGCCTTCCAATCGATGATAATAACATAAGATCAGATCTGTTATTAATAACTGCCCTAGTTGTTGGAACGTACGCTGGCAATCTTCATTCCAAACATAATCACATCTTCAGCCAACTTTACTAAAGGCTTGGCAATATTCGTAAATTCGGAAACGAATCTTTTACAGTAAGTGCAGAATCCCAGAAAGCTGCGTAGCTGGTGGTTGCCTTTTGGCATCAGCCGCTCTTGTAGCGCCTGAATTGTTTTCGGGTCTAGCCTGACTTCATTGAGTGAAATTGCTTGCTCTAGGTACTTCACATCTTTGCCTAGTCGATGACACTGGTTTGGACTCTGCTTCAAATTGGCTTCCCTGAGTTTTCAAAATACTTTTTCTAAATTTCTCAAATATTTCCCAAATGACTTTCCAATCAGAATCACGCCATGCAAATTACCAGACGCGTTCTCCACGTAAGCCCAGGCAAGATGCTGTCCATTAAACGTTTGAAGGTGGCAGGAACATTGCAAAGTCCAAATAGCATGACTGTTAATTGTCATAGGCCAGTGCCGATAGTGAAAACAGTCTTGTCTCCATCTTTGGGTTCCATATTCAGTTGCCAGTAGCCACTCTTCAAATCCAAAATTGAAAATCATCGCTACCCAGAAAATGTATCTAGGATGTCGTCATACCTTAGAAGTAGGTATCTGTCCTTTTTGATCATGGCATTCAATCGCATGTAGTCTAAACAAAATCTTGTTAGCTCGTCCATCTTCTTAACAAGCACAACAAGCGATGTCCAAGGGCTATCAGAATGCTCAATCACTCCTTACCCCTCCATAACTCCAATAATCTTCTCGACCTCCTCGCATTTGGCCAATGCCGCACCTGCTATTATATTGACCTGACATCTTCTGTATCGATTTTGTGCTCGGCTACTGCGGTCTTTCCTAATCGGCCGCCGTCGATTGCGAAACCTTCCTAGTACTGTTGGATCAAGTTCTTAAGACCGGCCAGCTGTTGTTATTTAAGAGGCGGCTCCGTGGCGTAGTGGTATGTGTGTGACTACTACGCCCAAGGTCCCGGGTTCGAATCCCGACACGGTCCGCTTGAAAAATGTTAGGCGAGCATTTTTCACAAAAATACACCCTCGTTCAGATGAGAGGTAAAATGGAGGTCCCGTGTGTGAGTGTTGTCACGCACGTTAAAGATCCCTACCTTGCTTGGAACAGCAAGGGTTCGGCAAAATTCAAAATTTTCCAGGTAAAAAAAACTCGCTTCCTGGCCAATGTAGTACCTTCGGGTGGAGCATTGGAAAATTAAATGTAATGTTGTTATTTAAGAAACTGGCACGGTTTCGTCAACTGATCTAATAACTTTGTGGAATACTCCTTGGTGGGTGATTTTTTTTTAACACCGGAACACCCCGTCACTTGGACAACCGAAGAATACCACCAACCGTTGAATTATTTTTTAGCATGTTAGAAGTCATTAACGTTTAGGATTCTAACAGGTACACCATCCGTCACTTTCGTTAGTCTTCTCAAAAGCACGTCATCTCCAAGAAATTCGTCACTAATCGGTTCAATAGCGAGCACAAAATCTTCCCAGAGAACAACATCCAAGCCTCCCGGTACAACATTTTCCTTCCTTCAGGTAGAACAACCTTGTCCGTCAAATAAAAACAAATTTGCATAGACACGTCGTCTGTTCCCAAAACAACACTACCTCGTTCCCTACTCTTAAGACATCTTCTTTCATACCTACATGAGATTTGTATCCCTTCAAAATATCTATTCCCAAGATAACTTCTTTGGTGGAGTTCATAATTATTTCCTGGTGGTCAAATAATTCGCTTTCAACTCTGATTTTTACATCTAGCACCCCATGTGTTTGAATTTTTTCACCAGCCACGGTTTGAAGACGTACCGTGCGAATGACACTATACCACTGTTGTGCACTTTATCCGGATTAGCAATTGTTCTCGTTATTCCAGTATCAACCAAGAAATTCACAATCTTGCCACTAAATTGTTCACAAATGTAAATAATGTCATCATGCTTGTATGGTGCGATGTCAATGATCACCTCCTGCGCAGGATCCGTCCAGATTGACTTTCGCCCCTTCCTGTCAAACCCCTTTAGTTTCAGGCTTTTTTACTTCTCTCTTGGGCTGCTTATATTTGAACTGTATACGTCCAAACTCACCACAATTACAGCATCTGGGTCCCCTCCTCTTTGTTTGGTGTTCACGAACTACTCGTCGAATCACCTTCTCCATGCTTTCTGAGCGCTGCTTTCAAACGGAACATTTTGCATTTGCCACTACTATGATGCGAAGTTTGCTTTGCTGTTTCAAATTCCAAAGAATGAGTTAGCGCTTCATCTAAGGCCCTTCGTCGAGACAGCCATAGTGCTTGCTGCATCACTCCGTTACGTACCCCGCCAACAAAGGTCTGTAGCGTCAGTTACTTTAGGAAGCTATCTGGTGTTGTTAGGTAGGTTAGTCTCACCAAGCAAGAAATATCTGCTTTAAACTCTTGCAAATTCTTGTTATCCCTTTGGTGACGGTCCTTCACTTGAGCGTGATACACTTGTTACAGAGAGTTGTCGTACTTCATTTCTAGCCTTGATGTTGAAGCCCCATAGTTTTTTTGGTCAAGATCTGGTATGACCTGCAGAATATTCAAGACCTCGCCTCATCATCATCATTAGGCCTTCAGTCCTGGAACTGGTTAGACGCGTACCCTCATTGTTTCCTATTCTGAACTAACCTAAACATTTACATAGTCTGCATCTATAACTATCTGATCTAGGTTTAAATCTATCTCCTTTTTCCTATCTTTACTTGCAATATATCCCATACTATTCCCAAAAAATGCTTTAAAACGTATTCTGCCCATCTATTTCTCCTATTTTTTCCACAGATATCCTTGTTCCCCTACTGTTTCTATAACCTATTTGTTATTAACTTTGTCTGTCCATGCTATCATTCTCATACATCTGAAGCACAACATTCCAAAAGGCTGCTACCGTTTTTTTGTCTGCTTATCCTACTGCCCGCATTTCATAGGCATACTGTGCTGTGCTCCATACATATGCTTTCAAAATGTTTCTATGTTTGTTGTCTTTCATCATAGGCACGGTTCTTTCTTGTTACATGCAGTTCGGTCCCGTCCTATTGTTTTTCAATTATATACCCTATTTCTTCGACATTCAGTGTTTGTGAAGGGGGATAAGCAGCCTGTGGCTGCCAAGTTCCCCCAGCACTTCAACATTTGCCGATTTAATATTTTTTTCAATATATCTTCTCGCACAGTCAACAATAGTTAGAGATATTTCACAACCAACATCTGTAGTTGTATATAATAGTCATCAGATTTATCTGATCTTATTTTTTCGACATTAGGTTTTCTGTCTCAAAAGTGGTTGGACACGTACCTGCACTTATTTAAATTCTGAGCTAGCCTACACAGTTCCCTGAAATTCTCACACAGCCTATAAACAGCTCGGTTCCACTTCTATTGTTTTCTAATTATATGCCCTATTTCACCAAGATTTAGTGGTATATTAAAGGGGAGGCGGGTCCGGGACGTAGTTGGTATGCTACGCCCAAGGTCCCGGGTGCAAATTCCGACACGATCCGCTTGAAAAATGTTAAGCATGCATTTTTTACAAAAATACACCTTCGTTCGCATGAGAGGTAAAATGGAGGTCCCATGTGTGTGTTGTCACGCACGTTAAAGATCCCTATCTTGCTTGGAGCAGCAAGGATTCGGCAAAATTCCAAATTTTCCAGGTAAAAAACTCTTCCTGGCCAATGTAGTACCTTCGGGTGGAGCATTGGAAAATCACATGTATGGTATGTGAAGAAGGTTAAGCAGCCTGTGACGGCCAAAATCCCTCAACACTTAGACATTTGCTGAATTAATAGTTTCCAGTAAATCCTTTCACACAATTAACATTATTTGAGAATATTACCCAACCAATACTTGCAGTTGCTTATAATAATCATCATGTTCAAGTACAGTTACTTTTTTCGTCATTAGTTTATCCATCCTGGGACTGGTTGTATGCGTACTTCCATTGATTTCTATTCTGAGCTACGCTATGCATTTCCCTGAAATTCCTACAGTCTACATCTTTCACTATCTGTGTGCAGTAGTCTAACCTAGGTCTACCTCTACTTCTCTTTTTTGCTATCTCGGCTTCTAAAGCATTTTGCACTATTCCTCATGCCGTAGTATGTGGCCTATCATCCTATCTCTCCTATTTTTACCGTTTTCCATATATTTCTTTCCTCCCTTACAATTTTTAGTACTTCTTTGTTTTAACTTTGTCTGTCCATGATATCTTCATCATATGTCTGTAGCACAACATTTCAAAGGCTTCTACCTTTTTCTTATCCGCTTCTCCTACTGTACAGGCTCTACAGCCGTACAGTGCTGTGCTTCACACACATGTTTTAAGCAATCGTTTCCTTGTTTCTATGTTTGTTGTCTTTGAACACAGTAGTTGCTTTTTCTTGTTAAATGTAGCACGATCTTATACTAATCCTTGTTGTATATCTTTTGCGCTTTTTCCATGTTATTTGGCTTCCTAGGTAGCAGAAATCCTTAACCTCTTGTAAGTTCTTGTTACCTATTTGTATTCTTGTTTTTGATTTATTTTCCCCTCCTTTGCATACTAGTACTTTAGTTTTATTTTTGTTAATTTTTATACCGTATCTCTCCGTTAGAACCGTTTCCATTTCATTAAGAGCAGCTTCTAACTCTTCCTTGCTAGATGCTAATACCGCTATATCACCTGCAAATCTAAACATTTCAATTGTTTGTCCCTGCATAGTCATTCCAAATGTCTTTCTGCCTATGGCAGTATTCATTGCCTCTTCAATGTACAAATTAAAAATTAATGGGGATAGGGCACATCCCTGTCTCACTCCTTTCCTAATATTTACTTCTCTACTTTCTTGCTCTAATTCTATTACCGCTGTTTGCTCTTTGTCTCATCTCTTTCCGGCCGTTTTCCATTCGTTTTTGTTTAATTCTAGTTAATATTTTTGACACATGTACTGTCAAACTTATGTTCGAAAATTTTCACATCTATCCGCGCCTACCTTTTTTGGTATAGTTATTATGATGTTACGTTTGAAATCTTTGGGTGTCTCGCCTGTCTCATACATATAGCTTACAAGTTGAAAGAGACATTCTGTTACTGCTTGTCCAGCGGCTTTTAGAGTTTCTGCTTGCACCTTATCTGTACCCGGCGCCTTACGATTTTTCAGACTCTTTATTGCTAATTCAAATTCATCTCTAAGTATAGCATACCCAAGTCATTTTTTTCAATGTTTGCTTCTTTCTCTGATGCTGTTCGTTCTTTCCTGCATATAAATTCCCTATATATTCTTGCCATCTACCCACTTTCTCTACATTTTCTATAATGACGTTTCCTCCCGCACCTTTTATATTTTTGCTATAGGGTTTTATATCCCTAAAATTGATTCTAATTAGTTTGTATGCTTCATCTGTCTTTCTTATTTCCATCTTAGTTTATACCTCTTTGCACTTTTCATCAATGCATTGTTCTTTAGCTTTCTTGCATTTGCGAATAATTTCCCATTTTCTGGCTCTGTATCTCTGTTTTCCTGTTTTGTTTGATTTATTTTTGTATTTTCGTCTTTCTTCTATTAAATTCAGGATATTCTTTGTTATCCACGGTTTGTTATTTTCTTTTTATGTATATCCCAGAATATATCTGGCCGCCATGTCTAGGCTGGATTTAATGTTATTCCATTCTGTTTCTACTTCCTTAGTATCAGATATTTTCCCAATATCTTTCAGTAATTCATTTGACTTTTTTTCCAATCTTTCTTGAATATCTTTATCTTTTAGCTTCTCAAACTCAAAGTGCCTTTTCCGTTTCTTTCTTTAAATTTTTTAGTTTAAGTCATAATTATGAAGTTGTGGTCAGTGTCTATATCTGCTTCTGGGTAGCTTCTACAGTCCTTTACTTGATTTCCAAACCGTTGTCTAACAATAATGTAATCTATTTGATATCTTCCTATATCTCCTGGCATCCTCCACGTATATCGTCTTCTAGCGTTATGTTGAAATAATTTGCTTGTGATGATTGAATTGTTCTTGTCGCAAAATTCTACCAGCCTATTTCGTCGGTCGTTTCTCGCGCCTAAACCAAATAAACCTACTACCGCGCCTTCCCTACCCTCACCTACTACTGAATTGAATTGCCCCGTAACTATTAAATTTTCATGTCCTTTTACGTATCTTCTTCTACCTTTGCGTCAGTGTAGCTAGAGGTGGGCATATATTCTTGTATTATTACTGTGTTTACCGGTTTAGATTCTAATCTAACCATTAGTATTCTTTCGTTCTTTTGTAAGTAATTTTCTACACAGCATTCTATCTTTTTTCGCATAACTATCTCCACACCCAAATTTCCTTCTTCTGCTCCTGTGTGAATTACCCTGAAGTCTCCATTCCAAAGATCCCCCACCTCTGGTCGCTGAACTTTGCTGATCCCTACTATGCCTAGTGCTAACCTATTCCTTTCAATTTTTAGGTTCTCTAGCTTACCTACTTTCTTCATACTTCTAACATTTCACGCTCCGATTCGCAAAATGTTCCAGACTCTTATTCTGAACTTTCCGATCGCATTCTCAGAAGTAGTCTCCTCCCGGAAATCTGAATTTTAAATCCGGAATCTTTTACCTTAGAGACATCATGTTTATTACAATTTAGGTACGCGGTGTACCTCGCCTCATAATGCGATAATTAACGCGGTCGCCTTTTCATCGTCGTTCCAGCGTTAGCTCACGCGACAGCCTCGAACTGTTTAAGATATGCCTGTATAGGTGACTTCCTATTAAATGTGGCTGGTTTTATTCTGAACCTTAGCGCAAATTCGCGTTCTACGACATTCTTAGATTCTGGTACCTGCCATTGTATCACCGGCACTAAGCGTTCTGGTGCTTGTACTGTTTTCTGCTAGGTTTGCGGCATTTTCCTGTAATTTCTCTTCTTATTTTGCTGCCAGGTTTGCAGAGCTTTGGTCTTTGGTCAGTTAATAGTATATCTTGAAGGATGTCAATAGATAGTTAAAGCCAACAATGAAAACGAACACAATAAAAATTACACAAAGAAAAAGAGACAAGTGGTTCCTTGGACTAGTAAACAAAAAAATTGTTGAAAATTACTTTGCAAGACATAAAATCTAAAAATCCCCAAAACGTCATGAGTGTGAAAAGTTAAAGACTGTGTTTCCGGATAATTTAGCTAATAGACTGACTAAAAATAAAAGTTTATGTTCAGAATAAGTATGTCTCGTCAAAATAATAACTGTATTTTGGTAAAATCGTATACTTTGTACGTTATACAGGGATTATTTTCGATTTTTTTTATTTACTACTACTGTTATTGTAGTTTTACAAATGTTTTTAGTACAATGCAGTTTATTATGTTAATAATACGTTTAGTTTCGAAATTAAGGTTCTAAGCGGAACTACGTTTGTATATTTTCTGGAAAAATAAAGTTTCAATTAAATTGCATTTTTATTTTATAAAGGAAGGCGTGTGTCTGTGTTAATATTTATATCATGATACGTAGTCAAAATAATCCTAAAATAATCAAATCTCCTAGGGTAGAATATGAAAATGAAACAATTATTGTTTCTTCCAAGTTATGAATCATGATTTATTAATACCAAAAAGTATAAGTTGTATAACTTATATTCTGCTTTATGAGACTACGTTTCGGAATTTACTTCCAGTGATCGAGAATCAGATAAATTAATATAACTTTCGAACTTTTAAAAATAGAACTACTATAGACATTACTAAAACAATATACTAGCGATTTGTTCAAAAATCTTTTGCTCTTCTAGGTCTGTCGCTGTGTGTTTGTGCATGTGCAGGTGATTTGAAAAGCATGTAGGCTGGTATGTGCAGTTATATAAGAAATGATCTTTAGGGTATTTCTGAACACCCGTACACCTGGCGGTGAAATTTTTGTAACGACCTTGAGATTATCTTTCCTCAGCAACAAGCCGCTGCACACAAAAGTCAATTTCACAATCTTGATATACAAATAATTATTAGATAAGTTCCTCTTTATTAATCTACTTTCAAAGATCATTTTCTATATAATATGAATAAAAAATATGAATATATAGCCAAGAACAGTCAATTTAAGCCTAGAACCCATAACATCTTAATCAGGATCAGTATAATGAATTTTACAAGGACGGTATATTCGCGGGTTTAGAACGTCTAAATTTAAAAGAATGAAAAAAGTAATTATTTATAACAAGGAGATATTTGTCGTTCTTCTCAATGACTTCACTTGAAAATAGTATGTACACTCAAGGGATTTTGCGTTCAAAAAAGGGAGTTAATTATTGTTCGTTACCCTTGTAGAATGTAGACAAAAAACTCATCCGCTTTTATATATGAAAAATTCTACATCTCAAAGCCTATCATATTTCACATTAAGAAAATTTAAGTGTCCGTAAAACTATTTTTAGATAACATTGCAATCTATAAGTTTGACTCTTCTTTAAAAATCACTTCACCAATCGATATAATAATATACAGATTTGAATACAAAGGCACGGTGTAATGTCAACCTTGAACAACAAGGAAACAGTGGTAAAAATTGTTTTCAAATTGCGTTATTCTAGAAAATATTATTAAAAATTAAGATCCATAACACTGAATTTTTTAAAATAATCAAAATAAGAAAAAGTAGTAATGCTGAAGAATCACATTTGCATCAAACAATGTAGTTTAATTAATGTCGTACTTTATAGCGAAATTATATAGCGCTTTGTTGACAAACGTTTGGGTTCAAAATTATTCTCGATTTGTTACTCACGGTAAGTTCTTATAATATTTAAAGCCTAAATTATGTCCTAATAAAAGTCAATGATTTACATGTATGCATTTTCAATGTTACAGACTACTGTATTAATTCAATGAACGCTAAACGCAGTTTCGTCCTTCAAATTAGTCACGTAATTCTTTAAACGTGAACTAATAATATCTTACGGAAAAGCAAATGCAGCAAGCGCCTGTCAAACTCCCCTCCCACATACTAGTCAATCGAACAAGTAAAGCTTAGTTGTTGTGGACCTGAAATAACAAGCCACTTCAAGGAGTACAACGTTGCCAATTCTCCGGACATGTGGATGTGAATACCACGACTGATAGATATACAATCTCGATATACACCCGACGAACGCAGTGCCTCTGCTGTAAAAACGTTGAACTAAAAATGTATATTTTTTTAATGTTTTGCAGCCAAAGGACGTCCACCCTAATTTTTGCCAAATGACATATTTAGCTCATACAAAGCTTCTCTAAAAATTTAACATGCTGGAAATTCGGCGTCCGTATACTGGACGTAGTATTTCAAATGGACGTTGGATGTAATGTAAAATCAGAATGTACGGACGTTCGATTGATGGTGGGATGTATATATATATATATATATATATATATATATATATATATATATATATATATATTATTCCACCTCTCCTCTTTCTTTTATTACTTTTACTTTACTTTGGGTTTCACCTATAGTCTTCCTTTTTATTTTTATAAACTTTAAAAATGTGCACACCTAATGCACTCCCCGTACTTGCACCGTTTGGTTGGTTCGTTTATTAAATATTTATTGTAATGCCTCGACTCTATAAAACTCTTAATCTCAGGGTATTCAAACTACTTATAGTGGATTCCGTTATAAGTAGATGTGCTACGTCCAACCAAAGTGCAATCTTTTGTTATACTACTAAAATTGCTACTCTACTTTTGTATATGCCAAAATTTCTAATTAGATCAAGGTTACTATGTGCCAAATTAAATTACAACCAAAATTTGTATGACTAATTTTTGACGTATTAAAGAATATGATTTTAAACACTCACCTGGTCTATACTCCGTTGATGCCTCGCTGAATCCTGGCACAAAATCCTAATCACCGTATACGTCTTCACAATGATGCTCTTGAATTTCCGTGCAGCTTCCAGGTGTCCTCGAATTTTAACTGTTCCCCAATATCTGAAATGATTAACCCAAATTTTAAATTTAGAAAATACCGTGTTACAACTTCCTTGTGCTAATATCCTCTTCAATTCTTGTTTCCTCTATAAAACCGTCCGCTTCTCCGTATCTAATCTCCAATCTACTCGTTTCTTTATCTTTCTGTTCGATGCTCCTTCTAACCTTAAACCACAATCCAATATCCAACTTTTAATCTATATAATCACTCGATAACCTTCTAACTTTGAACCACACTCCAATATCCAAACTTCTAATCTGTATAACCACTCTCGATGACCTTCTAACTTTGAACCACACTCCAATATCCAACTTCTAATCTGTATAACCACTCTCGATGACCTTCTACCTTTAAGACCACTCTCCAAATCCAATTTCTAATCGTCGCACAATCACTACTATTCCTTTATAATTCCTATGTTTGTATCTTTTACCACTTTTCAATTAAACTCATTTTAAACAATTACTTTTATTTTCTTTTCAAAATATCTGAATACAAATTAGCACAGCTCTGAAAACACGTCTTTTACAAAATTGGTTCGAAAATAATCTGCTTTGTTTACTCTCTAAGGCGACCATGTTAATTCTCTACTAGCCTACTACATCTTAAAATTCATCACAAATAGTTAAGTCCGTGTCGCACATACCATAGTTCATGTCTTTTATACAGTTTCATAATCACATTAAATTCTAATATATGTCCTAAATCTTTACATTCAACCAATCACATTTTACGATGTTTTAACTAATAATTTTGGGTTTACAAATATTATCCAAAAGTTGATTCTATAGAAAATGAAACCAAAATAATTTACCCTTGACCGTGGATGCATGTTGATAGTGAACATTCACAGACGCATCCGGCTTTTGGACGGCAAATGTACTTTCAAAGGCTTTTTAAAATTCAACTCGGTATAAACCCTTGAGCATTTCACATCTTACTACGCCACTTAGTCATTTTAAAATTTCCTTTTGGCACTGAATTTCAACTACTATATTTGAATGGTATTTTAGTGTACATAAAATACGGCAAACATACATTTTTAAGTATATGTGATCGATTATGTGGATTATTTTTGTTTGGCATATACTATCTTGTACTAAACAACCCTTATAACTCCTAGTAGCTCCCTTAGAGATTATAATATATATATATATATATATATATATATATATATATATATATTTTGTTGACTTACCTTCTTTTGTAACTTTGCCTGTATACTTTGCTATATATATATATATATATATATATATATATATATATATATATATATATATATATGGCTGAAGAGTCTAGAAGATCACGTGTAGTTGCAACAATAGTTACATTGGTCAGACTAGCCAGTGGCTGAAGAGTCGTTTAACTCAGCACAGGAGTGATTGTAGGATTAACTCCACTAAATGTGCATTGTCTGCTCATGTTGCTGCAACCAGTCATACACCACTTTTCGATGACACCGCCATTTTGGAGAACGAAACCAATTACAAGACGAGACTTTTCATCGAGTCTTTTTATATTAATAGTGAAATTAATCCTATCAATAATAAGATTGATATTGATAGGGTGCATAACGTTTACTCTGCTTTATATAGTAAGGACATTTTTAAACAACGTTAGGTATCTTCCTTCAGGTTATGTAATCATTGCCATTTTCGGAACGTGTCGTGTCACTCTTATAGAATTTGTTATTATCAACTTTGTCTTTACTTTTTAACCGCCATCGTGGCATGACGCTGCCCTTCAGGCAATTTTTAATTTTTAATATTTTTGACCCACAGTTATAATGTGAATCGTGCAGTAATTTGTTTTCAATCTCCTTAATATAATTTTGTCAATGTAAGTAGTTAGCGACAGGTTATGTATTTTTTGCTAATTTCGAATTTTCTGTTTCCATTTTAGCCTTTGAAAAAGGTACAAAAGGAATGTACCGAAACGTTAGGAGTTGATTAAATTTTCAATCAGTTTCTGTTGTTTGATTTGGACTACTTCCCATGATAATATGTACATGTATATTATATTATATATATATATATATATATATATATATATATATATATATGACCATCTCTTTATATTTTAATTAAATTTATTGGAACTTGGTCATTTTCAACTATCTTAGTTATATGGTGTTTGTTATGATGAAATGAAACTGCTCAATCAATCATTTTAATTCAATACATATGACTGACTTTCCATTTTCAAATATGTTTCTAAAATATTATTCACAAATTACTATTAATAAAATCTAGATTTATATATACCTTAAGTTAACAATATAAAAATGTTATTAAAACTATTTATTTTACATCTTCACTAATCCTAACCTTAGCTTATCTGACTACATCTGTCATTCAACAACCTTTAAATATCCTAATTACCACTGGTAGAAACTAAACTAGATACTATAAATTATACTATGTAGCAGATGGTACATGAGAATATTTCTACTAGTTTTTTTTTATTTATTTATTTTGGTGAATTAAGTTGTGGTATATATTGCCGTAAATTCAAAAAATGACCAAGATGATTTTTGCAATATATACCACAACTTAATTCACCAAAAATAAATAAATAAAAAAAAAAAAAATTGTAGAAATATTCTCATGTACCATCTGCTACATAGTATAATTTATAGTATCTAGTTTTGTTTCTACTCAGTGGTAATTAGGATATTTAAAGGTTAAGTTGAATGACAGATGTAGTCAGATAAGTTAAGGTTAGGATTAGTGAAGATGTAAAATAATATAGTTTTAATAACATTTTTATATTGTTAACTTAAGGTATATATAAATCTAGATTTTTATTAATAGTAATTTGTAATAATATTTTAGAAACATATTTGATATATATATATATATATATAATTGCTGTGAAACCTCACCATTAATCTTAAACTAAGGTTTTCAAATCGAGCCCCACAGATTGGGCGTCATAAATGCTGTGAAATGTACAAAAAGCCTCGCCAGTTTCCTGGAATAAAATCACAAAAATTTTATTTTGAACTCGAGCCTCACTTTTGGGCGCTACGATTATGCTGTGATTCTCTTCTGATAATCGCCTCTTGACTCTTTCCGCCTCGGCTGCTCACCTATTTAAAACCTTCATCCTCATTCACAAAAAAAAACGAACTCATTCCTATCGCAAACATCAACGTTAACTCTATTTACATCAATATTCATAATACATTAAAATTTCAAAATTAAATTTCAGCATAAATTTCAGTATCATAAAATTTCAAGATTAAATTTGTTATCATTTTAATTTGCATCCAGAATTAAAGTCCTTGTAGGATGCCTACTAATTTATTTAACAATATTTGCAGACCTAAGTCTGAGTACAAAGGGAGCATCTCCCACCCCTTTACGTTAATCAAACAGGTTAGTCTAATTGAGCTCAAAGACAGACCCAAATTTTCATCATAATCAAGAACTTAAACTGCTAATTAAAATTTTGTGTGTACAAATTCACTGCTGTCCATTTTTTTTTTAGCAAACAAATTATAAAGTTATTCAACACACACAAAAACATCAAAGTTCGAACAAAATAGTATAATTTACCTGAAGGTTACTGCATTCGTGGCTTCAATGTACATCGGACTTGCTAATTTTACCATTCCAACTGGGTTATGTTTCCGTCCTCAGATTCCTGGTCGCCTTTTAAAATTCATTTACAACACCATTCGTTGAAAAAGTTTCCGGGCTTCTCAGGAACGCATCTATGTGTATCTAAATCTTGTTTGGAGATCCAATCACGTTTACTAATAACATTTGATTTACTCACTACCGAAAAATAACAAAGAAATTCATACTTCTTTCAGGCTATACCCAAAACTGCCTACTTTTGTGTATTCATTTAGCGTTACAACTTTGGATACTTGGTACAGTAATACTCGCAAATATAACTAAACTTTATTACCTTGTATCTTCTTTTCTAAGTGCACTAATGCATAACAACTTGTATCGTAGCACGTAAAGAGCAAACTATTTTAAAGTATTAAATCAAAATCGAGAATCTAAGAGCACTGTTTAAAGCATCGAATAATCAAAAATCTAAGAGAGCACTGTTTAAAGCATCGAATAATCAAAAATCTCAGAGAGCGAAACTGTTTAAAGTCCGGGTTTATATAATGGCTAGCCTGTCTGTCGGTTTTGTCCCCATAACGGCCAGTTTCTAGAATTTCGCATTCTACGTTCCCTTTTCAACAGTCGGGCACAGCTATTCTACTAAATTTGCACTCGCGCCAGTTAAATCTCAGAAATTTTCCACACGGCACGCAACGTCTGAGAACAACTAATTAAATTTTATACAGAAATGTTATTTTTACACCTCTCATGTTTGCCTCTTATTTTCAACCAATCGTGACCCTCGTGACGCTGCTCAAATCACGCCTTTTATTATCCGTGTCTCTGCCTTGCGCATTGTATCTGTCTTTTTCTAACTTGGCCTTATTGGTGCAAATCGATACTCTTTACTATCCACGTGGACTCGTAAGTAAAATAACCCCGTATCTAGCCTTCCCGTTAAAACATCCGACCGTTTCCAATATACCTAGAATTCTCATGTTTATCAGCTCGAATTTATTAGAATTTGACATTTAAAAATACGCAGGTGTTCAATCGTAACATTTTAAATAACACTTCTACGATTTGAATATTATTGGGTTTTTTAAAAGCTTTTATGCATGTAATACCTTAATAATCGTTCAATTAACTCCAATTAAAATAATGATGAATGGCATTGACTTCTACCCTTTAATTTTTAGTGAATCCTAATTAAATATTAATTATTATTTGTACATTTTGTTTAATACTCGTTACGTGGAACTTGTATTAATTAATATAAATTTTGCACGTAATTTCTATTTGTTTCTTTACTTGGAATAATTAAATTACATACAAGTTGAGCATTTAAATTCTGCTTCTTTTTATAGAAAGCGTTTAGTAAATAATTTAAATCCCTTATTTTTAATGAAACGAATAAATTTGTATGCTCCACGGTTTTTAATAACGCGTATTATCTAATAAAATTCCTTATACACGGTGATTAAAATTATTTGATGATGTCGTTAATTAATTTTCTACCCTGGTCTAAATTTGAGTAATATATATATATATATATATATATATATATATATATATATATATATATATTGTTGACTTACCTTCTTTTGTAACTTTGCCTGGCTAGCTCAAGGGAGTTGATGGAGTTTTCAAAATGAAATCAAACAGCAATATTAAAGCATTTATACAGTATGAAATATTTTCTCTCATACAAAAGCGTATAGAATATTTACAACATCGTTTCTTTCAAACATCAAATAATTTCTAAGAAGTACTTATTTACTTAATAAAAATGTTCCTTACTTTATTTTAAATTTACAGAACTAATTCTTCTCTTATAGATACTTTATCTGTTTTTTTTATTCTCATGGTTTTTGTTTTGGCCAAAAAATCCTTGATAGGTAATCTATTAAAAAGATCAGAGTGTTTCGAACGCTGAACACAAACTCTCCTGGTAAAGATTGTTAACAAAAAAGATTATTAAGACTATCTTAAACTAAATGACAAAATTCAAATATCAGTTACAAAAAAATTATGCTTGCAAAAATCCACGAAGCGCTTTTTTATCCAACTCGTAATTAAATATCTGCTTATTTTAAATTGAGGTCCAAATTCTCTTACAAGATGATGCATAAAATCTTCATTTAGAAACAGCAGTTACGAATTTTCATATTTGCTTATATCTTCCTTTCAATTATTTAATAAAAATTTTTTAAAGTAGTGTTATATTGAAGAATTTCCCTCTTCATTGTATATAATCACATCCAGTAATGTCCATTTTTATGCAGGTTACGTTTAAAACATTGCTTCTTTATTCATTGTAATATCGTAATTATTAAATTACAATATGCTTACTGCATACTTCAAATATCATCTTCGCAAAGCAACAGCTCGTGACTTAAATCAAAATAATATTTCCTAATCGAATTTATGAATGACATTTTTAACAAACGCTTCCATTTATATACAATTTATTTATATTCTAGTATGTTTGAGGTTGGTATGAAATTCTATTCCAAAGAACACGCCTCTATATGATGGAATTTTATTATCTCGTTCCAGTTTATTAGTGACGTGTGCTCGTCTTTGTTTAACATCCAAGGTTATTATGGCTTCGCATACTGATCTAGCAATTGCAAAAGGTAATAAATAATTTTTATTAGTTACTCCATGAATGTTACGGGTTTTTTCAATGATCGGGCCGCTTCTTGGATTAAACGTTTATTTATTAATGAGTTCATACGAATTTAGGTATTATTTCTCAATACCTCTCGGAATTACAAGAACATGTTTTATTTAAATTGACTTTAGGCAATACACCGGGTAATTAATTTAAACTTTAATGGATTTATAATACAAATTAGTTGCATTTTATAATAAATATTTGCTTTCATGGTAAAACGTGTTTTAAGATGAAAATTAGGGCTTTAAATACAAGATTGATTGTAGTTTTTATGCTAAATGCGTAAAGCAGGCAGTATTCTATGCTACTTACAGCTAATGAAAAGCATTTTTATCGACAATATATTGATAATTAATAAGTGAAAATAAATGGCTTTGTATTATCTTAAAATGATCGATTTGCGTTCACATTGAATGTGTTCTAAGATATCTAAAAAACTATTTTTCCATATACAAATGTTACTTACTATGTATTTACAATATGCTTATATCATACAGGGTGATTATTTATACACGTGCAATTGCATTTTTCGCTTGTACATCAATCGAATTCTTTTATATTTTGGCGAACCTTTATCACGTCAATATATATATATATATATATATATATACAGGGTGTCCCAAATTGAGTAGGATAGCATGGGTATCTTTCTTATTATTAATGATAGAGATCTGCTTAAATGAGCAAAGTTGTGTCATTTGGATAGCTTATTTAAATTCCGCATAGATACATTCGAAATTCCAAACGGTTTAGAAATTATTTAAAAAAAACTGAAAACTGCCAATTTCTTTGAAGTCGAATATTTTTGTTATAATAAAAGATACGAAAAAATGTTTTTTATAAAAGTTACTTAGTTCAACTGTGTACACTTAAAAGTGATATTAAAATTAAATTCAAGATAGCGGTTATCGAGATATTAGCATCAACTTTCATATTTTAAATAGACGCCATATTAGATTTTTAGATGGTTAGATAGCATATTTTTTTCTCTTTTCAACAATGTATTACAACATGTGTTTAAATGAAAAATTTACTGAAAATAATAATTTTAATTTTTTATCAAGTGGGCATCAACACAAATCAGTTTTAAAACAAATTAAACGAAAAAAAAACCATTAGAATAACATTAAACACCAACTAATAAATCATAGCAATTGTTCAAAATTTGACCGTTATTATTTAAACACAATCGGCAACGTTTTAGAACACTTTTTGTTACGCGAGTTAAGGTTTGTGGCTTCGAGCGGTCCTTTGTAAAAAGACTTCTTTGAACTTTAACAAATTTATTTGATTTAAACAGATTTGAACAATGGAATTTTACAATCTTGAATTAAATTATTCTAAGTCGAAATACATTAATTAATTGTACAGTGAGTTATCTACGAACTGCAATGCAAAAGCTGAACGTTTGATGAACTGCCTGCGAGTGGAGCTCCCGGGCCTTATATAATCTCCCTACCCCCTCACAGTTCTGTGGGAACTTGCAGACCTAATGTCTGCTTACACTTGACTCTATTCATGATACATAGTTGCTGTCTTAAAAGCTATTCATAATTACTTTGTTGCAGGCTTACTTCTGCGTAATCTCGGTACGTGACTTCCTACGACTGTCTGTGACCTGACATCTGCAGTGTCACTTATCCTTGTGCTACTTTGTAGCGTTTCCGTTCCCATGAACGTTTATAAACTGAAATAAATTGTAACAATTTGTCTTTTATGACATTGTTGCACATTTCCTAATATTTCCTAATAACTTTCTTAAGTATTAGTTTTATATTGATACAATAGATGGGGGGTTACATAACTCACGTCGTAATGTATTCCCATTAAGACCGTTTATTGCCTGCATAACCGCTTCCAGTAGTTTATCTACATTATTGTACTGGAAATTACTTCCATATACATTATCTTTTAAAGTGCCCCATAAATAAAAATCCAGAGGTGTTTAGTCTGCTGATCTAGGCGACCATTTTAGAGGTGTGTGGGTTGTGATTACCCTGCCATCAAAACGGTTACTTAAGTAGGTGATAACATCTCTAGCATTGTGTGGAGGTGCGCCATCTTGTTGATACCAAATTTGATTATTTTGTGCCAAAGGTAGGTCGTCTAATAAATCTTCTAAAGATGTTTGAAGCATTTCCAAATAACGTTGAGAGGTTAAGGTTCCATCGAATATTATAGGACCAAGTAGACGGTTGCCTAATATACCACAAAAAACATTACATCCAAATCGAATTTGATTGCGGCGTGGAACTGTTATGCGTGGGTTTTCCTGTGCCCAATAGTGTTCATTATGACGATTAAATATTCCACAGTTAGAAAACTAAGACTCATCGGTCAACAAAACGCGATTGATAAAATCATCATTCTCCCTAACTTGATTGATAAACCATCCGCAAAATGTTGATCTGCGGAGATAGTCGTTTGGTTGTAAGTTTTGAGCAATGTGAAATCTGTAAGGGTGATATTTATGCTTTTTTAAAATTCTTGATGCTTGAGAGTTGGATACGTTTACTTGGGTTTCTATTTCCTGTGTTGAAATGTTTGGATTAGCTTCCACACAGGCCAGTGTCCACACCTCATCTGCAATGTCTCCATTTATGTTTCGAGTGGGTTTTTTTAAACATCCATACTGCTGCATATTTGTGTCCAATCTTTGAAAGATTTTAATTTTTGGCTGTCTTTTTTCGGGAAAGTTTGTTAAGTATGTTTCGGCAGCAAGGCGACTGTTCTTATTACATTTTATGTATGTACAAAACATATGATATTGTTCGCTTGTTGAAAAATTTGCCATTTGAATATTTTATAGAATAAGTATATCACAACTTATAACTGGGAAAGAGAATACACAAATGCCAATTATTAGTACAACAGATACACTAATTCAACATGGCAGTTTGTTATAATTTCATTTGTTTAAGAGAAATCTGATGATGCCTACATGATAAAAAATTGAAATTATCATTTTCAGTAAATTTTTTCATTTAAACATATGTTGTGATACATCGTTGAAAAGAGAAAAAATATGCTATCTAACCATCTAAAAATCCAATATGGCGTCCATTTAAAATATGAAAGTTAATGCTAACATCCCGATAACCGCCATCTTGAATTTAATTTTAATATCACTTAAGTGCACACAATTAAACTAAGTAACTTTTATAAGAAACATTTTTTCGTATCTTTTATTATAACAAAAATATTCGACTTCGAAGAAATTGGCAGTTTTCAGTTTTTTTTAAATAATTTCTAAACCGTTTGGAATTTAGAATGTATCTATGCGGAATTTAAATAAGCTATCCAAATGACACAACTTTGCCCATTCAAGCAGATCTCTATCATTAATAATAAGAAAGATACCCAGCATGGGTATCCTACTCAATTTGGGACACCCTGTATATTGCTGTGATATTCGCCTCACGATTGGGTATGTCATAAAATTGCTATGATGTTCCCTATTTTAGGATTATCGAGCCCCTACGGTGGGTGTCATAAAATAGCTGTGCTATACCCTTTATTATATGAAATATTAATTTTAAGGTTTTTACTCCGACTAGCTTACTGAATAAATCTTATTGAATCAAATAAGGCAATTCTAGAACACACAATATAATAATTGATAATATTTACAACTCTCGAAATTTTCCTTTTGTACAAAATATCTACATATACCAGATTTATACTTTTTCTGAAAGCCAGCAAAAATATCTTTTGATTATATTCAGGGACCTTCGAACGTTCCACGATAACTATTTCGTTTTATAAATTTTTAAGTGACCTTTTTGATGACTCTTACAAATATGCAATGTATGACAAATATTAAATCAAAACAGCTTTCAATAATAAAGTGTGTTAAGATTGCTAACCTGGAATGGGTTCTGTAGTTCCATCCTAGTCTATGATCTGCATCCCCTTTCTGTGTCCGCTTTGCTTATCGATATGCCGGCCCCATATAAGAATCGCCTCTCATAAATCACTTCCAATTAAAATCGTACCAAATTGCAATATGTCTAAATTAGAATACATTCATTTTTAAATTATCTCCAAAATTAGAGTATGTTCAAAGTTAGAAGTCCCAAATTAAAGCTGTCTTGATTAAAGGTCCCAAAGTAAAACCATCTCAAATTACAGCCCGAATTAAAGTCGTCTCATTTAAATATGTCCCAAATTAAAGTCCAAATTAAAGTCGTCTCATTAGTATTAGAAATGAATTTAATTAAGTTGTTTAACTTATGTCTATCTATAGATCGGCTTAGTTTTCGTTGCACAAATTCTCGCACTTTTTAACTCTGTAATAAGTTTTATATAGGGGAAAGTTCCAGACCATTTGAAGTTCGCTTAAAAGAACATAAATCATATATAAAAAATAGAAAATTTGAAAAATCCATGATTTGCCAACATGCATGGGACTCCAGTCATAAAATAAAATGGGAGGACGCAAAAATTATCGACAAAGAAGAAAACCACCAAAAACGCAAAATCAAAGAAGCTGCTTATATAACCTTACATAAAAATAACTGCGTTGCAAACGAATCCGTAACTTTCAGTAAACAATGGATTCCATTACTAAAAGAAATAACAAATGAAAATCAAATGCCCCTAATATCTAGGTAGCATTGCAAGTTTTTTCTGGGTCTTCCTTGCGATATTAACATGAAATACAGTCTAGATATATGATTTCTGTTTATTCATACAATAACTAATTACATAACAATAGGCATATTAACTAGAAAACCATTATTTCGGCAAATATCTAAGTGTTGGGGGATCTTGGTAGCCACAGGTTGCTTAACCCCCTTCACTGAATCTCGGTGAAATAAGACATGAAATTAGAAAACAATAGAAGGGAAGCTAGCTCAGAATATAAATAAGTGCAGGTACGTGTCCAACCAGTTTTGAGATGAAGATCCAATGATGATGATGATGAAGCATATTAACAACCCCTGTAAAACAGCATTGGTATCTGACAAGTGTAAACCCGCAATAAGGTTACCTCACAACCATATACAATCTCCGTTAAACAGTATTGGTATCTGACAAGTGTAAACCCGCCATAGGGTCGCCTCAGATCCATATACAACCTTCATAGAACAACATTGGTATCTGACAAGTGTAAACCTGCCATAAGGTCACCTCAGAACAATGTTAAAATCTACCAAAGAGGTAGCCTAAATCATAATGATTTCCCCTTCAAAATAAATATAAAAAAACGACTACTTAAGCCTTTTAATAATACAATTGCACACTTCTTTAATAACCATCCTCTAAATTGTATAAATAGAAACATGTTAAAAAATGTTTTCCAATTCCCAAGTTATTGAATTTTTACAATAAAAATTAATCAGCTGATTTCACGTTAAGCGTATTGGCTACCTAAAAAAGTCGGTCCCAGGCCGTAACACAAATTGAAGGCAATCATTCATTTAAACTTTAAAAATTTTTGTTTAGTGTACTCAAACCAAATATTTCAAACATCAATAAATCAAAGTCACCCTCAATTTATGTCATAAATGTCAAACTTGAAGTTTTTATTATTTTGAAAACGATCCTAGGTCATGGATGGAAACGTTAATAAAGATAATTTTAAAAACTATGAGTGGTTTAATCCCCAAAGAAGATTAAGAAGAATACTAAACAAACCACAACAAACATACAGGGAGTATTTATATCTATGTTCTCATTCATTTAATTCCGCATTATTCCATTATTCCATTCATCATCTTGTACAATCAAGACAGTATCATCTGCAAATGAAACAATATCGCAATCTAGATTTAAATTTAGTAAATCATTAATATATTAATACAAAAAAAGTACTGGATGTAGTACAGACCTTTGGGGAACACCATACGTTATACTTCCATACTCACTAAGTGTGTTATTAAGTGTTACACAGTGTTGACGATTTGTTAAGTAACTACAAAGTAGTTCTAAACAAATCCCACGAAAACCTACATTTTCAAGTTTATTCAATAATTTTTTATGACAAATGGTATCAAAAGCTTTTTTGCAAATCTAGAAAGATGACTATTACAGGTTTTCTTGCATCCATGGCATTGTAAATTTTTTGGGTGACAGTAACTAAAGCACTGTTTATATTCATTGATTCTCTAAAGCCAAACTGGTTGTTAGATAAAATTTTATGTTTGTTGAGAAAAGTTGTAATTCTATGTTTAAGGGCTTTTTCAAATACTTTGCAAATGTTTGAAATTAAAGATATAGACCTGTAGTTGGTCTTCTCTCTTTTGTTTCCAGATTTAAAAACAGGATGTATGCATGCAATTTTAAAGTGGTCTGGGCAGGTACCTTTAATGAATGTTTTATTGATTATCAGAGACAGAGGGAATATTAATAACATCCACTATTTTTATAAGCAACCTAGTACTGAATCCATCGATACCAGATGCTTTACCTAACTTAAGTTCCAGGATATATTTTTTTTTCTCTAAAGGATCAACTGGTTCGAAAAAACACGAGTAATTATTAACATTCATGTTGTTATCACTAAAATCTGTCATGTATGTTCTATTTTTAATTATTTCTTTAGCCATGTTTTCTCCAACAGAAGAAAAGAAAAGGTTAAACTTATCGGCAGTTTCCTTATCATTTTTTGTTTGATTTCCATCAACTTTAGTTATTTGTATGTTGATGTTTCTGTTTTTTTTGTTTATTTAGTATATTGTTTGCTATGTCCCAAAGTGTTTTAGATTGATTATATTTGAGCAATTTAGAATAGTATTCCTTTTTAGCCTTCCTTATGAATGTGACAATTTTATTTCTATAGTTTTTGTGCAAGTTCTTTAAATACTGGTTATTTAGATCATTTTTCATTTCACTATACAGTTTATCTCTAACATTAATAAATTCTACAATTCCTTTCGTTATCCATGCCTTTCTTTTTTTTACCTTTGGTTTGATATGTAAGGTAGAACTTTTTATAACACTTTGTAGTTTTGTAACAAATATTTGACATGCTAGATTTACTGGGACGTCTTCTAGAACACCCCAATTTTCGTTCTGCAAGCTACTTTTTACTTTATCAAATAGGATTATCTTTTTTTCTGGTTTATTATTATTATTATTATTGGTTACCGGTGGCCTTGTTTGTAAATCATAGCTCAGAATTACAGGATAATGATCAGTAATTTTACTGTGTAAAATTATTGATATAAAGTTGTTAGAGGAAAGTCTAGTTTTAACAAATATATGGTCTATACAAGAATTTGTTTGCCCTTCGAATCTAGTAGCATCGTTAATATATGGACAAAAACCATATTCAAACATTAAGTTTAGGTAATTTTCTACCTCACTTGTATTAGAGTTTATATCAATGTTTATATCACCAATTATTATTTCATTAAGTTCTAAGCAAAATTGTTGCAAATATTCAGTGAGGCTATTAATGAATGACTCATAGTTCAAACTCGATGGTCTATGTAATGCATGTATGACAATTTTAGTATCGTCTTCTATAATTTCTATTCCTAATGTGTTAATATTATTTACACGTATAATATTTGTGTTGTGTTGTACATATTCCTTTACATAAACTATGACACCATCATTTTTACTTATTTTACCTTCATTATAGTAGTGTGTATAGCCATTTAACGCAAAAATGTCAGTAGCTATACACCGAAATGTTTCTCCAATTACTATCACATCAATAATATTATTGTAGAAATGGTTTAGTACTTGCAATTCATCAAAATGTTTTCTGATACTTCTAATATTAGTATGATATATATTGAAATTTGTTTTTTTACTTTTTAAGATTTCCAAACAATAATTATTATCAGTGGCAATATAAGCTTTTATAATTTCATTTCCCGTGTCTAAAAGTTCAATAGGCATTTTTTTATTTCATGCTATTGACTAGATACTAACAGGATAATTACACGACTTTACATAAATCGGACTCTGTTTTAACACAAATGTAATTGGAACCCTCTTCTTTTCTTAAGTATGTAACCCCATCACGAATCCAAATATATCTGTTCTGTTTTTCTGCTCGTAATTTCCTAGCCAGGTTATAAATCTTTCGGTTTGCAGAGGTTAAGTTTTCATTAATAAAAATACGATTTTCAGGCAGCTTCTGTTGCAAGTTAAGTTTACTTGCCTTAATGAAGCCCCCCTTGTGGGCCATTAAGTATTCATTTCTGGCTGTACGTGTTTTAAATTGCACTATTATTCCTCGTACATTTGCATTTAGTATCTTAGGCAAACGATGACAAATGTCGATATCAGTTTTGCTTACTTTAGCTTTTGTAAATCCAGCTATGCTGCAAACAACTTCAATTAGGTTTTCTCCTGGAGTTTCAGGAACACCATTCAATTCCACATTCACCAAGTGCCCCAATTGCTCGATATCATTAAGTTTATTTTCAAGAAAAGTTATTCTGCTTTCCAGATTGGCAACTTTCTTATTGCAGGCAGTATTTTCTTTAATTGCTTTCTTGAGTTCTGCATTTTCTTTTAGATTTCATCGACCTGTTTTGACATAAAAGTTACAGCCTGATGCATTTCCCTAATTGCATTGAGCATTTCTTTATTGCCTATATTTTCAGGAAGTTGATTTTCACAAAGAGAACTTATATTTGTGATTACTTTTGATGAATTTTCACAATCTATTTTCTGGATTTTAACTTCCCCTTTCTAGTAACATGAGGAACAAAATTTAAGTTCACAAGCATATCAACGTGCTTGGCTTGTGAAAATCAACTAGGGTGAAAACTCTTTTTACATGTATTACAATGAACAGCATTTACTACTTTTTTTGTACAGTAACTACAGTTTGGAACATCACTGATGTTAACCTTGTTTACACTTGTAGCCATTATAAATTAAAGGATCCAGTTTTAAATTAATGGTGTAGTACTGCACTGATTATATTTTATGAATGTAAACAATAGTAGACTAGCATATGTTATACCTGCTTGATAAGAATTTGGTTATTTCTAATCAAACTTTACACCAGATAACTGAAGGTCATGTGTTACCAAAGTCCGTTGTATGAAGTTTATTGATGATTTTCTTGGTTAACACTACTAGTTTGATTTCAGAAGCCAAGTTATCATCAGATTGTAAATCATTTTGGGCATTTATCAAATGCAAAAAGAACAATCGGGCCACTCCGCAGATATTTACTGATAATGGTAATAATTTTAGCACCCCAGTAGATATATCAAATGGTTTTGCTAATTATTTTCAATCTGTGTATGTACCAATAAGCAGTCTTTTATTAATTCATCCAATAGTTAAGTTTCTGGTAGCGGCATACTAAATTATCTAATACACATTAACTTTATAACATTTAGTTTGCTTTTCAAAAATTAAAGGCAAAGTGTTCTATGGGTCCTGATAGCATTCCACAATATTTATGTATAAACTGTTAGAATTAGTTTTTACATCCATTTTTAATAATATTTAGCGCTTGCTTGAAAACATCTATGTTTCTTATAAACTGAAAGATTGCTCGAGTGTGTTCGATATTTATGACGGGATAAAAGTAGAATTACAAATTATCAACCAATATCTCTAATTTCAACGACAAAAATCTTTGAATATATTTTATTTAATCACACCTAGTTTTATATTAAATCACTTATTTCTTTGTGTTAACATGGGTTAGAGAATGATCAACAGTCACAAACCCACTGGTGTTTAGTGAAGAGGTTAGTAATGAATTAGACAATTACAACCGTGTGAGTGTAATATACATAGGACTTAAAGCATTTGATAAAGTTGTGCGTGAAATATTACTTAAAAAAACTTGATTTGCGGGCTTTAGTCGATTGTTAGTGCAGTTGTTTGAATCATATTCGAAAGATGGGAAACCATATGTAATATTTCAACGTTAGTTATCACATATGTATCATGCCAGCTAATGTGTTTCAGGATTCAAATCTTGGAACACTATTATTTCTGTTATCTATTTAATGATGGTCTTTCACAAATTTGTCATAGTTGTTATTTATTATATGCAGACGATCTTAAAATATATTATGTAATTAAATCTAAAATGGATCATGTACTATTACAGGAGGATGTTGATAATCTGTGGGTGTGGAATCGTAACAAAAAAAGTTTCAATGTTGACAGACTGTTTTATGACTTTTTGTGTTCAGGTTAATATTCTAAGGTTTACCTACTCTATGCATAATATGGTGCTGAAGAACATCTCGACGATTGAGGATTTTTGAGTACACTTTGAGAGCAACTTTAAATTTGGGAGACTCATAGAATTTATTACAAGAGAAAGTTATAGACTTTTGGACTTTGTTATAAGAAGTTGTGAATGTGATTTAACTCTCTCGTGCGATCTAAACTGGAATATGCATGCATAATCTGGTATCCTTTACTTAAAAAATACACATAGAGCTTAATCTGGTATTCTTTACTTAAAAAATACACATAGAGCATGAAATGATTCTAAACAAATTTCTTAAATTTGTTTTCTACAAGAAACCTAAGTTTATGCTGCCGTTTGAATCTTTTGCACGCATTAGGAGAGAATTCGATGTATATTACCTTTAAAAGAGAAGATATATAAGATATATACATGCATTAATATTCATGTATAACATATTTAATGAGGTGGTAGATTGCCCACACTTACTAGCAAAATTTTAATTGTATGTGCAACAGGTTAGACTACATAAATTTGAGGTTTTCCACACTTATCGACTTACTGCTATTGAACTTCAGTCTCCTATTCAACGATTGTCTAACTTATTTAACAATAATCTCTCTCTTGGAGGTGACTCTAGTTCATATGAAATATTTAGGATCGCATTCACTGTCTTTAAAATGCAATTTATGACATGCTAAAATTCTTACATTCTGAAGTTGCTAATAATGTATTTTTTATATTTATTCTCACATTACAAAATATGCTCTGTTTTTCTGATGCATGATAAATAATTTAAGAAGCATTTAATAAGGCCTTCAGCTGTCTCTTTCTTGTTTGTAAATAAATAATCTATAATTGCTATAAGCTCCCATTTTCTTTTGTTGGTTTATGTAAACACGTTTTAATATAGTTAAACTTACTCTACTAAATATATAAAACACAAATTCAAGAAGTCTCAGTTCTGTGTAAAACTAATATCGTGTATCTGGTAGATACAGATAATATTCTTTTGTTTTGATATTGTCATAGGATAAAGTTACTAGTAAATACAAAAAAGTATTTGTAGTGTTTCTCATAGTTAATTCAGTTTTTGTTATTGGCACCAGCATAAGCAGGATAATTGTGTTGAATATTGTTTCCATAAACAACAAAAAGTATTACTTTGAAACAATTTGTTATGATATTCCATGCAGACAACAAAGAAATCAGTAAAGTAAATAATGAAAATCACCTACACCGTATACCACAACAAAAACTGGGATAGAATGGTAGAATCAAAATCTAAAAAAATTAGATTTTGGGGTAGCTCAAAAACGTCATAGAGCGGTGTGGATGATATAGAAAGAAAAATTGGAAACCTCAGTAAAAAGACAGTCCCAAAAGGTGGTTGTTAAACTGCATGTGGCTCAGTGGATCGGACATTTCACATATCACTGCTGATTCCAAGGTTCTGGGTTTGATTTCCGATATGGGCTGCTTGAAAAAATGTTAGGTGAGCATTTTTTTTTTACAAAAATACGCCTTCGTTCGGATGAGAGGTAAAATGTAGGTCTCATGCCCAATGTAGTACCTTTGTGTAGAGCATGGGAGAATCAATTGTAGGGTCAAACTGCTACCTTGTGAATAGTAAGTAGCATATGTTATGATTAATCTGCAACTGGGTCAATGACCAAAAATCAGCAAAGAAAGTAAGTTGTATAACTTTGTGAATTAATGGAACGTGAATCATGACAGTAGATAATAGCACCAATTATCATAATCTAAGCAGAAGCATTGTCTTTGCTGTCCAGAAACTACTATCTTAATGACCCAAGCTTTCGTAACATATACATGAACCAAATGTAGATCATGAGGGTAACATGGGAAATTTAATACCAATATGAGAATTTTTAAAAGATCTAGCAACCCTTTCAAACTATTACTGTTTATATCTAAGCTTGTTTATACTGTATTGACTGATTGAATTTTTCAATTATTTTTTTATTTAATTGTCTTTAGAAATGCTTTCTTTAAAACTATTTCTTTGTGACTACTTACAAGTTGGTTTAAATTTAACTTAAAAATTATAGAATATTTATTTGAAAATTGAAGGGAACCTTATTCCTGATACAGTTTTAATTTTAGCACTTTTTTTAGTTTTACGATATATCGATGAGGAAGTAGTGTGCAACAATTTTAACTACTTCGTGATAGATAATCTTCTAAAAATGATATCAACATCAGTACAAGTAGGCGTTGGTATGTAATGCGTGCAGTTGTAATTTTGTTTTAACTTCTGTTATTAGAAAATATGTTTCAATTGGTCTCCTGCCAGTGCATATTATTACCAAAAGTTCCAAACCTGAATATCAAGTTGGTTCGTTTACAAGATGAAAATTCCTTAAAATTTAATGTGGAAAATGAAGATATTCGGTGTATTTTAGCATTTGCTTCTGAGTCTTCAGTTAAGAATTTTAAAGCGTTTTGCAAGGAATTAAATTCTGGGTAAGTAATGTATATTAGAATTCGGATTAGGCCTGCTGTGATAAAATACCTTTATATATATATTGTAACATGTAAAAAGTAATTTTGTTAACTATGGATTTATAGGGACTTTTGATAACAGGTTTGGAATTTTGTAAAAGTTGTCAAATTTATAAGAAATACATTGAATTAGGCTTTCGCTGCTATTGTCTACTACAACTGTTTTTCTTGGACGTGTAGGCCATAGTCTTCTGTAGAGATTGTTCCTTGAGGTTTTGCGGGCACAAGTGGTCGGCATCTTCAAGAGGTCTTTGCTGGTGATTGACTCGATTAAGACAATGTCTTCATCGAGTCAACCCCCAGCACAGAACTCCTTATGTTGCTGACCACTTGTATTGGTGAAACATAATAAATAATTTCTCCAGAAGATGACGGCTTACAAGCTAGAGAAAAATAGTTATAATTGTTTTAAATAGACATACATTTGAAGCTAGTTTGGTCGATCATAATTTGTTTTGTCATAGACATCATAGCTAGAAGCAATTGTTTTTACATTTTAAAGTTAATTTATATTTTTCTGTTAGTTACAACCGCAAGGTTTCCTCTCTTTATTAATCACATCATTTTTTCGGTGTCTGATAGCTATCTTTAATTAGGTCTTTCTTAATCTGGTTTATGTAATTAAACCTTTGCCTTCCACTGCATTTTTGATCTTCTGCTCTGACTTCCATTATTATCCTCGCCATTCCCTCATGCCTCAAAATCTGATCTATAATCATGACACAATTTTCTTTAATTTTGATGCTTTTGATTCTTTATCTTATTGAACTATTTCTAGTACCTTGTAATTAGCTTTATCTGCCCAGGTAATCTTGAGTATTCTACAATAACACCACATCTCAAAACTTTGTTCTTCTTTACCTAATGTCCATGCTTTACAGCTGTATAGTGTTACGCTTCCTACATATGCATTCAAAATAGTCTACCTTAAAGGCTTTTCCGACGACCACTTGTGAAAACAACAGATTACACACTACTTATTTATGTAGAAAGTAAAGTATATCACTCTAGAGTGCGAAAGTACATATCACTCTAGTGTTGAAATACTTTTCAACTCTAGAGTGATATGACTGATGTTAGTATGCTAGTTACCTAGGCAACCCAAACGACTACCGGTTTCTACCTTTTTGCATTTATTCGTTTCGTTTTGGCTAATAACAGTTTAAAATACCCATAGTTAAATCGATACTGACAGTTTCCGTTTTACTTAAAGATGTAATTACTCATATTAGTTTGTAATTGAAATGATTTCTTCAGAATCAGACTATGGAATGATCTTCCCAAACAAGCTTTTGATCCTTTTCCGCAAAATACTGCCCAATTTATTTCTGCTATAGCACAATAATATAAATATCTTTTTATTCTACCACCGCTTCTTGTAAGCAAAGTAGTTAAATAAATAAATTATAAAAATTGAGAATGCATACGCTAAAAGCAACAGATTCGCGGATTTTATTAAAACAAAGTAGGTGTTCGAATTTTCAACATCAAAACATCAAATAAATTTTATAGGTGTCTGTCTGTCTTGCATTATTGCGTACACATTTATTGCAAATAAGCATAAAAATAACTATTTCGTAATTGTTTTTAGTGGTGGTCGTCGGAAAAATAGTGTACATTACTCGCATGGAAAGTGACATTTCACACTCGTGGAATAGTCGCACTCGGCTGACGCCTCGTGCGACAATACTCTTCCACTCGTGTGAAATGGGTCACTTTCCACGCTAGTAATGTAATATACTATTCCTTGCTTGGGTTATTCTACTTTTTACTTCACCACAGTGACTATAATAGGCAGAAGACTGTCGCATAGACTACAAGGTTAAAATATAAGTGGTCATATGGGTAGAACTCACCAGATGGATGTATAAGATGGCTTCGTTGCACGCATCATTAGTACGGACAGCTGAACCCAGTGAATATCAACCATCTATACGGTGGTGAAACATCCTTACGGTATCTCGGGCATTATGCCCATGGGGAGGAAGCTGAAGAGCAAATATAAACGAAAAAAGGAATGCACAAGTAAATTTACAATTTGTAATCTGCAAATTAGCTTACCAAATGAGAAGATTATCGCTTCAAAGACTGTCACAGCATCAACTTAACCATGTGCAATTGATAAAGCAAATCTATATTTCGAAGAGCTGAATGCAATCACGTAACGTAAGTAAACCTGTACAAAGTATATTAATATGGTCTTTTATTAAACAAGATACGGACCACAATCAATTTTAACAAATTTCCAAATTTGCAGCGAAGTTGGTTTGAATATCTTGTTGAAGTACACAATCTCTATAGTAACGCATCATATATGAGGTCATATTTGAATATAATGAGCGAAATCTATACAACTAGATACTTGAATAAAATACTGTACAAACAATTACTCTTTTGGCGACGGCACATAACACCCTCTTGTTATTCTTGCTGTGGCTTCTCCCTAGAAACCTTGCGAGACTAGGTGGCATCCAAGATACTTCCCGTTTGAGACATATTTCACACCTGATAGTTATTACAGTCGAGGTTTTCGGTATTTTACCAAAATAGGATTTTTGGTGGGAGTACTTTACAGAGTTTTTCAGTGGATTACCGGCTAGATTTCCTTGTGCCGAACTGTATGTAGCAATTGGCGTACCTTGTTTATTGTAGTGCTTCCTTGTTGGTGATTTTGTAGTAATTTATTCATTTTATTATTTACATAGGTTACAATTTTTGGAAACAACATTTTATACTGATTGTGATATATTTTTTTCTTTTTTGGAAATGTTTTCTGATCAAGGTGAGGAGGTACCGATCTCTTAATATACTTAGGACACGACTAATATCCTTTTCTTTTCTGGCACCGTAAGAGCGTACACCCTTATTGATACTATTCCTGTGATCCACTATCATCTCACCCTTGAGATAATGCTTTTTTTTTCATTTCTGGTTGGCCATGACACTTGTCTCCTACCCGTCTGCCCCAGAAAGAATGGATAGAGCTTACCCCGGTAATCATCTAGGCATTACATGTGTGATTAGGTTAAGAATTTAGTTACTAAAATTTTGATGTATTTGATTTTTAATATTTGCTTAAGAATATCTATCACAGTGTTTTCAAACCTTTTTTGTGCTATGCCCCACCTTAACCTTTCTAAAATTCTTATACCCCCCTATGTAACATACATAATTTGTAATATTAAAAAATTGAATTGTTCACTTAAGAAACTTAAATGATAGGTTTTAAGAGGAAATCGCTAGGAAATTGTTAACGAAACACAGTAAGTAAATTTTCAAAACATAATGAAAATTTAAATTCCAAATAATTTTAATAAAGATTTTTCTATATTAATTTATTATTTTAATTTAGTGAGATCCTTGCGCTTGATGCTTGCTGCACAGAGATTTTATATTAGGTTCCAATTTGGTTAGCTTCAGTCTCAAGTCTTCATGTTGTGTTATATCCAGCCGATTTCTTTTTTTACCAGTAAATCATTTACAGCACTAAATCCACATTCAGCTAAAATGAATATGGAAACCGTAGCAATAGTTTTCTTGCACATTTGGTTGGATTTGGGCATTTGATTTCTGTTTCCTCTCAAAGCCATGCTCCTTTTATATTAAATACAGTTTTAAATGACTCATCATTTTGCAATTCTGTAAGTTCTTCTTGATACTTCATATTTGATATATCAGACAAATCCAGATATCGTCTAAATAACTCACAAATGCTTTACCGTCGATTGTTAACATATACTTCATTTCAGGTTTGTTGCTTAAAAAATCACTAACAGTATCAAACAGTTCCATAAATCTTTTCAAGCAGTTTCCTTTAGACAACCATCTTACTTCAGTATGAAGTAAAAGTCTCACATGGTCTTCATTTTGTTCTTCACAAAATAGCTTAAAGAGATGCTCATATTTGGCATTAGCTTTAATAGCATTAACACACTTTTACTGAATGTAGTACTTCATTTAGAACAGGCAAGATGTTTTTAGCTACCAAGTTTTCCCTATGAATAACACAATGCACAAGAATCATTTCTGAATTCCATCTTTCATCAATTTTAAGCAGCTATTTTTCTTGCCCATTATATTAGGAGCACCATCTGCAGCACAAGATGTTATATTTTTCATTGGTATATCATTGACATTTAAGTAGTTTTTAACCTTATTATATATATATATATATATATATATATATATATATATATATATATCAAAGAATGAAATTTAATGGCAAGTGACTTAATATTAGCAACAAGGGCATGCTAGAAACCATTCTTGCCCCATGAATTGGGCTGTCCTAAAATCTTTTCCTGAAAATTAAAAAAAAATTCCAATATCTCTGGAACGCCTCCTTTATTTCTGCATACCACGGCTAGCTCTAAAATATGCTTCTTCATAGATACTTACCATCTTAAGTACGCTCTTTCTCACATATACTGCCAAAGAAAATTAACACTCAAATAATGCAACGAAACATACAACCATTTATTCATAGAAATTAAAAATTTTGCATTACCAAATAAATATTTACACATATGGATATACCGCTTCATAAAATATTACAATCTCAATCATTAATCCTTTTAAAATTTCATGACTTTTCTTTATTTCGACAGTTTTGTTTTATACGAGTAGATGGGCCCGTCTTGAAACCCTAAATTGACTTTTACTCTGATCTGTGAAGAACTCAGCATAAACCCAGTTATTCTAAATGCCTGATTACATTGCATCTTTGTTTAACACAAGCTTAAAGACCCGTTTACTCCTTACAAAAAATTTTTGTCATTTAATTACACCGTTAAATAATAAATACAAATTTTCCTTTACATATGCCCTTCAAATGAGCTTTTATGTTTATAAACTACACCCCCAATGTGTCAAATCACTTAAGCACAAAATGTTCAAGCAATAGCAATAGAAATTAATTTTGTTACCTGGAGTAAGCTTTTTCCTTCGTCACTTCTAAAAATGCCGTCCATAAAACCTCGTCGTTGCTTCTATACGCCTCGCTATTGTGTGTAGATCAAACCATTTCCCAATCGCTATCCAAATCTCTGCATACGCCTTCAAAGATTCTACCAGATAATTGTCCAGAGCAAGCAAACCACCTTCTGTAACTATCAAACACCAAGCATCCTCGTTCCAAACATTCCTCAGCACGCTTACCTTAGCAACTTCCCTCGTTAGATCGTTGAATGTAGTTACAGCCTCGTCTATTAAATAGCACCCACTTGTGCAATGCACACATTTATTTCACTTTCGACAGACTGTACTAACACCGTTTTATACAATTTTAAACTAGGATGTTACATTTAGAGCTAAGTGTAGTCAAACGGATAAGCGAAGTAAGAGAGAGCTTTACCTCGTCTCCTCGTATTTATAATCGTCAACCCACACCTCCTGTAACCTATTTCAGATGAAAAGCTCCCCTATCATAACCGATTCTAAAAATTTTGCACGTAACGGACTTTTAAAAAGAGAATTCTCATTCCATCGTCGCATTAGCCCGAAAACTGGTCAACAAAATACAACCGTCGCAATCTTCTTGAAGATTTTTAGCATTCAACCAATCACACACCTTTTCCCCATTCTTTGTCCAGCCTTCCACTATCTTTCCTTGTTTAACCCATATTCGTTGTCTCTCTTATAATCCCACTCAAGCAACATAAAATCGATATTATGATTGACCTCCAAACTTGCCGCGTACTTTAAACGAGGGTTTTACCCAACGTGTATTATATGTGCTCTCTGTCTGCTTTACACTATGGATATTCTATCTAAATTTGCTTTCAAGTCATCTGTTGTTCTCGTATCGACCGTTAATTAAATTTCTACAGAATTATATTCCAACGTTCATTTCAGTTCCTTGAACCTGTTTATGTGTTTGTCAGGTTTTCTATGAAGCAACCGTCCGTTTAAACTCGTATTTTCCAAGTTGTTTAACTTATAGACTTTCTTAGGATTTGTATTTATTCTTTGATGTACCTGTTGTCATTTACAACTTTTTTAAAATATTAAAGCTAATTATGCGTATCCTTGAGTTTTCACGTACTTCAAAGCTTCTACATGTTATGCAAATTTAACATTCCGATTTATAAATAAAAAGTTTAGTATTATCCGTCCATCTTCAATGTCACAACTAATTAATTTGGCGCGTAAATAAATTATTCCTATTTCCTATATACACGGTCGTTACAAATTTATTTTCTTGACCTATTTATGCCTCAACCTATAATTTCCACGACAATATATATTGCACGGCACTATTTTAAGGGAGTGTTTTTTAGCACAAAATAAATATAAAACTTCTAATAAACATATGCCCTAAAATGTACCCCTATGGAGTTATAACCCCTTTACGGGAGCTAGGTAAAATTGAGTTTTTTTAATTATCTGAAGAACCACAAAAGATATTTTATTCAAATTTTTGTTGCCTACCCATGTTTTTATGCCAAATAAGATAGGCTTATCCATTTTTTGATAATAAGATCAGGAGCGTCCCATTCGGGGGGGAACAATCACGTTTAACCCTGTAATTTTTTTGTGTGTAAGCTTTTATAAATTATAATGCCAGAATTAGAATCTTTTGACATTTCTGAGTAAAAAAGTCACTCTTTGTTTGAAGTCGATATCTGTAGCCGTTTTCGAGTTAATTGAGGTGAAGCATTCAGGATGCCCTATGATACATACCTTTTTCGTTTAGTTTTAATATGAACTTCCCATATGTATAGGTATAAACCTAATAAACATATGCCTTCAATATCTCTGTAACAACTTGGCATATGTATAAACTATACATATGTCTCAAATTAATCAATGTACTACTTAGATATTGAAGACTAAAGCTAAATGTCAAAATGCGATGTTAATCAAATAGTCTTGGATATTAGAAGCTCTACATTATAACGTTTATTTGTTTGACAGGTAATTATGTATCTACTATGTATTACCTTTGTCATGTTTAAACACTGTGTAAGTTACTAATATGTGTTACTAGTTCTGTTAGTTATTTGTGTAAATTGATACTTTGGAGGCACTTTAATTTGTTGTATCATGGGAGACACCACAAACTTGTTCACATTTGCAGAACAAACAGACATGCTGTTAGTTTATGGTGAAGTATAGAGAAATGGCGCTGCTGCAGTTTGCAGATAAAAAGAACAATTTCCAACTAGAAGGATACCAAATCGTAAAACATTTCAATCCATTGAAACACGTCTTAGGGAAACTGGCACGCTAAAACCTACACGAGTAAATGCTGGTCGACAAAGATTTCGACGAGATGTAAATGTTGAATTACAAATACTCAATGCTGTTCAGTTATCTCCTAGTACTAGCACCAGAAGATTATCTCTTCGTTTTGGTGTTTCATCTGCAAGCGTTTGGCGAACATTGCACGAGCAGCAACTGTACCCATTTCACGTGACATCTGTGCAAGATTTGTTACCACACGATTGCATCAAACGAACCAATTTTTTGCAGTGGTTAATTCGAAAATGCACACGACATCATAACTTCTTGACCCGCTTGCTAGTGACTGATGAATCTACCTTTACAAGAAATGGAATTACCAATTTTTGCAATACCCATACTTGTGATGAAGAAAATCTCCATACCACTGTCACAAATCATTATCACCATATATTTTCCTTAAATGTCTGGTGTGGACTTCTTGGTGACAATCTCATCGGCCCCTTCTTTTTACCACGAACACTTTCAGGAGTGTTTTATTTGAATTTTCTGCAAAATAATCTTTATGAGCTGTTAGAGGATATTCCAATTCTCGATAGATGTGGGATTTGGTTTATGCATGACGGTGCCCCAGTCCACTTCTATCATATTGTCACTGACTATTTAAACGCAGAATAACGTAACCGATGGATATATATATATATATATATATATATATATATATATATATATATATATCATGTATAACGATACCCACCGATTGTGCGGTGATATTCCAATAGGGTACTAGGGTGTTTTAACCTGAAGCTTGATACCTGAAACTTGAAACCCTAAATTTTGTAATATTAGTAACCCATATAAATACACATATGCCAATACTGTGCAACGGGTAATGAACTAAAGTATAATATATTGACCAGCTGATGATTAATATGGACATAAACAAATGATACCTACAACACGTTCATAACGAAATCAATGAATTCAAATAATGTAATAATAACCTTTATGCCAATATTTATAATTCTTCCCAAATGAGTGTATTGATCAGCCATTACACCGATATATATTTAACATCAAATAGGTTGCTTCAAAGGTCCCTGGAGTTACAAATCCCAAAAATGACAGGTGGCTAAACTGCACCAAGCAACAACCAGGTTTGAAGTAGACGGAATGATAGAAATCAAAACTTGAACTTGAACTGATAGTATGCTAGAGATAACCAATAATGTAACCACTGACAGTTAATTAGATTAATGACCACAGAACTAAAACATCACTTCAAAATTAACCATCCATGTCACTAATAGGGTTAAATTAGCAAAATAGACTTAAATCAGTGAAATAAAGCGGAAATGTTGTTATTTGAAATTAAAACTAACAGTCTACTAACATATCATTTTTGTCTATGAATTATCTAGCGCACAGATATATAGTTCACATAGATACACTAGTACACAAGATCATTCTTTGAACATTTATAACAGTAATAACACAATGAATTCGTTAAAACCCATGAATTTCACAAAAAAAAAACGAGAAAAATTACTGAATACTAAACCATGCAGTAGAACATTTTTATCGTTATTCAGGACTACCAACCGCACAAAAAACTAACTTGGAATTGTCTGAAATTAATCACAGCTATTAAATTAATTTTTTTTCAGAAGTGAAGGAACATGACAATATTATATTTAGATAATTTTAATAAAGTTTATTTTGCACGATAACCAAAACCCTTATAATGGCCGCCAATTGTTACATTTAAAAATTAACTGTAGTTAATGTGCTTATTTTGCTCTGTAAATTTTGCTTTTTATTAATTGTTATAGTGTTTTTAAATCTGGATTTTTGCTTAGTAGTGTAATTAATATTGGTGAACAATACTGTTGTGTACTCTGAATAATTAAGATACTAATAATAATAAGCAGACAACTTTATTAGTAAGTACAAGAAAATACATGTGCCGCAAATCTAGTTAACCATGCCGGTAACATCATGATCAAATCGCCGGGCCGCACTGTCTCTCAATCCGGACCACTATAAATGTGCACTACTAAACTTACTCATTTATAGCATCTCCCCCTTTTACAAATCTACAACCAAATACAAAACGTACCCTAGTTACACAATTAAGTTATCACATATCAACTTACAAGCTAAATCAAAATTTCATTACAAAGTCTCTATACCGTTTTGGTAAGTTTACATCTCTCTTAGGTCTAACATTTACACTTGTCTCAGTTACCGCATTATCTTTACTTTTATCTAAATTACCGTTGGAAGGTAATTTATCGAAACCCTCAACACTATCGGAACCCTCAACACCGTTATCATTGGACCTGCCATTGGTATCATGTAAATCAACATCTATGTCTATTTTAAAATTTGTATGTGTGGGCCTTAAATGAATGTATTTCTCCTTAGTTTATTTCCTAGCTGATTTTCAACAATATAAGACCTCGGACTTTCATGTTTACTAACTATTTTAGCAGGTTCTCACACATTATTATTCTGGATTAATGCATTATCTCCTGGATTAAATTTGCTCACGAATTTTGACATGTTTATCATATGCCTTTTTATAGTTATCTTGATTTTCAACTAATTTTGTATAAATACTATTTTCAGGTTTGAATAGATCCGTATGAACCGGAGTCTTTGTCCTCAATCTTCTGTTAAATAAAATTTGAGCCGGTGATAGGTTAAGCCCAGGTATTGTAGTATTTCGATATTGAAGTAAATATAGTTCAATATCTTGATGAAGTAACGGACATTTTTTTAATATATTTTTACATGTTTGAACTGCTTGTTCGGCAAGTCCATTGCTTCTGGGATAATTTGGAGATGATGTAATAAAATTGAAATTCCAATTGCTGGAAAAATTTTTACATCCTAATGAATTAAACGGCATATTGTCAGCAACAACAAACTTGGGTATGCCATGAACCGAGAATATGTTTTTTAAAATACATATAGCTTCGTGAGATGTTTTGTTTTGGGCAGGAACTAGTTCCAACCATTTTGAATAATCTAAGAAATCACAAGCAACTTTGTTAAAAGGTATGTCAGGAATTTCATGTGCAATCAGTGGTTCTTTGCAATTTGAGTTAAGAAACCTTTCACAAATACTACATTTACCAACTAAATCTTCAATATCGGTCATTAACTCAGGCCAATAAACTGTTTCTCGGGCCAATGATTTCATACGCACAATGCCACAATGTGATTCATGAAGTAAACATAGAATGTAAGACCTTAGTCTTGAAGGTACTACAACTCTGCGACCAAAAAATACTAAATTTTTTTCCACTGAAATTTGGTCTTGGTACTTATAATAAAATTTAACATCTTCTGGGATTTTATTTTTATTTTTTGGTCGACCATTATAAAAATAGTGTTTTAATTTTGTAAGAATTACATCATTTTTTGTTTCTATTTCAAATTCTTTTCTTTTGTTATCTGTAATGTTCAAACTTTTGCTTAATGAGTGTACCACTTCTGTGATCCAATCTGTATTGACATCTGTATTGTCGTTCAAGAATGATCTAGATAATAAATCTGCGACATATAGATATTTACCAGGCAAGTACTTAACATCTAATTCATATTTTAGTAGTTTAATTGTAATTCGTTGCAAGCGTGTAGAATGTATGTCAGATATACTTTTATTCATAATACTAACAAGTGATTTGTGATCAGTAATGACATTACACTTTCAACCATATATATAATAATGAAACTTATTTGTGGCATAAACAATTGATAACAATTCTTTTTCTATCTGAGCAAAATTAATTTCATTACTATTTAGGCTTTGCGAAGCATAAAAAACCGGTTTGCCTTCCTGCATTAGACAACATCTTAGACCCGATTTGGAAGCATCTACTTGTTTTGTTATCTCTTTAAATGCATCAAAATTTGCCAACACAGGGGATTTTGAAATTTTATCCTTTATGGACGATAATGCTTCAGTATGAACAGGAAGCCATTGGAATTCATTTCCATTTTTTAACAACTCACGGAGAGGAGAAGTTAATTCGGACATGTTTTCTACAAAAGTTCTTGAAAAATTTATCATCCCTAATATTGATTGCAACTCTTTTTTATTGTGAGGGTTATTTATAGCTTGAATGGCTTTTACCCTAGTCGGATCGATTTTAATTCCTTCGTCTGAAAATATGTGCCCTAGGTACCTAACTGAATTTATTTTGAATTGGATTTTGTTTATATTGAATTTAACCCTTATCATCTTTGCTCGTTTAACCACTTTTTCTAATATTTTATCATGTTCCTCTTCAGTATTGCTTGCTATTAGTACATCGTCAAAATAGACTTGCACACTCAGGATGTCACCAAAATTTTTTGTATTAATATACTGAAAATATTCAGGAGCCATACTCAAACCACATGGTAACCTTAAAAATTTCCAACATCCGAATGGAGTTGAAAATGTGCACAAGTCACTAGACTCCTTATCTAATTCAATATGCCAGAAACCATCCTTTAAATCTAGGACAGTGAATACTTTTTGTTACAAAGATTAGCAGTTATATCATCTACAGTGGGTATTAATACATTTTTAGGTCTTTTAATAGCTAGATTAAGATTTTTGGATCAAACATATTCTTAACGAACCATCTCTTTTGTCAATAATAACCAAATTACTGACCCAGAGCTAATTTTAATTTGTGACGTATTACAATTGGACCTCTTCTGGGTGGATTAGCAATAGGGTTGTGATCCTCCTTAATTTCGATTTTGCATTTTTCTTTTAACACTCCTACATCCTCAAAAATTTCTGTACTTTTAACAAAGTGTTCTTTATCTTTATAATTAGAAACATTATGAGATACGCTTTGTACTCTATGAACAAGACTAAGTTTTTTGCATGTTTCAATACCTAATAATGGTGTGTTAATATTTTTTACAATAAAAATTTTTTCGAAACTTTGAACATCATTAACCGAACAATTTAAGTTAACAGTTCCTAATGGTGTTAAAGTATTTCCTCCAAATGATTGTAGCTTTATATTTGTTGGACGGAGTCTGTCACTTAAATTAAGATTTTGAAAAGTTTTATATGGTAGAATATGGTAGAAAACCTCTGCGCCAGTATTTAATTTAAAATTAATGGTCACAGTTTCAACATTTACTTTCTGAGACCAATATCCTGCAGTATCTAAATTTAATACTGATACTAAATTGATAAGAAAATCTGCATCTACATTCGTATCAGCTGACGAACAATAACATAAAAACCATATTGCATTAAGCGAGGAATCAAAAGACAATTAATCTATTCAACAATCAGTAACTAAGCAACTAAATTAATTCACTAAAACAGATTTACATAAATCATTTTGTTTTAAAGAATTATACTAACCAATACTAAACTATTAAGCACGTTCACTATCCATCAAACAAATACTTTGCTACATCACCAGCATTTCTTTTATCGTGATTCTGATCGCCCACCTCCAAAACAAGATCATTATCGTGCTTTCGCGGCACGAAGTTTTATCTGGACTACATTTGTCGAGATACTCTTTAAAAATGAGCTTCTTTCGACATGTTACTTCCTGCGTGCGTGGGGAATAATCTAGTTACAATATTGGCAGTGCTGATACGTTACTTGTGGCGTTTTCCATTGACTATTTATTCTTATCGCGGTTAAGAATTTATTGAAACGGGCCATGAAAATTTGACATGGTACATACTATCCCTTATTAATTTTTCTTGCATGGATTCACTATTGATACCTATTACTATTCGATCACGTATCATATCAGCATGTAGCAAACCAAATTCACAATTTTGAGCTAATTTCTTAATTTTGGTGAGAAAATGCTCAAACAATTCACCTTCCAGTTGATTACGTTTGTGAAACTTGAATCTTTCGTAAATGACATTTTTTTAAGCATTGCAGTGCACTTCAAAAGCTTCTAAAACCTTTACCTCATTCTGTTTGTCAGCTTCACTTAAACCAAAAGTATTCTATAGTTCGATAGCTTCTTCACCTGCTAAGATAGCAATATATTTGCCTTAATAGAAGATGGTTTATTCATTTTTTCAGATGCAGTCATAAAAATCTCATAATTTTGTCTGAACTTTCTCCAGTTTTCACACAGATTACCATTCAAGTTCAAAGCCGACGGTTTCGTAGCGAAATCACTCATTTTATAATTTATAATTCTAACTTTCAATATAAGTGAGGTTAACTTTATTTTTTAATTGTAGGTTCATTTAAATTACATATTTAATATGTAAAATAACTGTGCCATGTTGTGTATTTTATTAAAACACTGAATAATTAAGATACTAATAATAATAAGCAGACAACTTTATTAGTAAGTACAAGAAAATACATGTGCTGCGAATCTTGTTAACCATGCCGGTAACATCATGATCAAATTGCCAGGCCGCACTGTCTTTCAACCCGGACCACTATAAATGTGCACTACTAAACTTACTCACTTATAACAAATACTATTTACTACTATTTACTTCACTGCATTATTGTTATATACTTAAAGGCCAAGAAATCAACATTTGGTTCATATTATCAGGCATGTTTGATAAGTATTATAAATAAATATCATACTGCAATATACAAATACTATTGAAAGAAAATGAGTCTGTATATATATTGTAATCAGTCTGAATTAAATCTAGATGGTAAGGATGCCCTATATTCATGTGATAGCTGTGGTGGAAAGGCTCATCAGGTGTGCAGTGGTTTAACATCTACAGAAATAAGAACATGGTAGCTATCATCTCGTGTTATGAAATTTTTTTGTAAAGAATGTGAAAGTGGATTGCGTGTTGTTCCCTTATTATTAAAAACTATAGAGGAGCTTTAAAATGAAATTCAAACATTGAGAGCAGAGGTTAATAATCAGCCAAAATCGCTTGATTCGGTTGATCTTAATAAATATATGTTCGAACTTGCTGAAAGGCAAGAAAGATCGTGCAATGTAAATCATTTACAGTGTTAAGGAGGATAGTTCGTCTAATATAGAAGCTCGCATTCAATATGACAAGCAGAGTCACTTCAATCATTGGTAGTATATGCAATATTAATACAGAAAATATGAAAGTTATACGCATGGGTAAAAAAGGTGGCAGCTAAAGGCCAATAAAGGTAATATTAAGTATAGCCAATGATATCATAACAGTGCTCAAAAATAAATATACTGGAGATATACGGTTTGGTTTAGATTTAATAGTGATGCAGCGAGAGTACTATAAAAAAGTTATACAGGACTTAGGAAATTTCATAAGCAAGGGTGTGAATGATAAAACTATTTGTTACATTAATGGGGTCCGTACTATTGTTAATGCAAATCGTTCAAAAAACTGATTACTTCCATATAGTATTAAAATGTTTGTGGTCTTCGTTCTTAGTTGAACCAATTATATCTTGCAGTTATGGGCCGTCTGAAGACTATGATGTGCTGGTTTTTAGTGACCCTTGGTTGTCTAATGATATTACTAATGTTGAACTCAACTTAAAAGACTATGTAATATATAGAACGGGTTGTAGTGATCTCACTAGTAAATTTAGTAGGGGGGTGGTATGATGATTGCTGTGAAGTTTAACTTTCTTAGTAGTTCTATATCGTTGGATTGTGATTCAGTAGAACAATTATTCATTAAAATTGAGTGTGGTCATTCACTTCTAGTTACTGGAACTGTAAATTTGCCACCAAAATCTTCATCGGATGTCTACCTAGCTCATTGTTTAACAGTCCACTATATATAATGAATATGTATGATAACACAAAGCTCATTTTGATTGGGTATTACAATCTACTGCATACAAGTTGGTGCATTGACGATTTTGGTGTCTATGCAATTTCTCAGCCTAATAGTACTACTTCTGAGGTAGATTCCTCGTCTCACATATCTGAACATTTTGGCTATTTTAATCTTTATCAGCTTAATAATATAGTTAATGCTTATTGGATCTTGCATTTTCCAGCATGTCCAACATTAAAGTAAATTATGCAACTGATATATTACTACCTTGTGAAAACTATCATCCTGCACTTTGTACATTTGTACCTATTTATGCAGTCAAAAGTGACTTAGAAAATAGTAATAATTAATTTTACGATTTTTGAATGCTAACTATAGTATCATAGCGAATTATTTAGCTGGACTTGATTGGGTGTTATATTATCCAATTTGCCACTGAATGAGGCAGTAAATGTATTTTATAACATTATTTATGAAGCGATTAAATTATGTGTTCCTCTTCGTAAATCCAGACGTTCCAATATTCCTATTTAGTATTCATTTGAACTCAGATCTCTTATTTATAGAAAGAAAATGGTCGACAAGATATATGTCTACAAACTTTGTTCATGATTACCTTATTTTTTCTAATTTAAAGAATAGACAAAAAATTTAGCAACCACTTGTTATAGGAATTATGTATGTAATATTGAGAACTCTATTTTGGACAATGTTTAACGGTTTTGGAGTTTCACTAGTAGACTAAGGGAAGATTATGGAATTCCAAACAGGATGTTTTATAATTTATAATAATGAGATTGCCGATTTATTTGCAACCTATTTCTCTTCTGTCTATGTTAGTAGTAGTGGACATAATATGTCTACTGTAAACAATAATTCATCTAATATCAATGTATCACATTTTAATATTGATTTAGCAGATATTTATTCAAAAATAAACAATATTGATGTAAATATATCTTCTGGTTCTGATAGAGTTCCACTTATATTTTTGAAAAATTGTGTTTGTACTATCTCAAAACCCTTATTCATATTATTTAATCTGTCCTTGAGTGAAGGAGTGTTTCCAGCTTATTGGAAAGCTAGCTTTGTTACTCCGGTTCATAAATTAGGTGATAAGTTTAATATTTCTAATTATAGGCCTATTTCCTTAATAAGTTGTATACCAAAAATTTTTGGAAGCTTTATTTCAGATCACGTGATCTTTACATTTAAAAATTTAGTTATTGATGAACAACATGGTTTCTGTGTTGGACGCTTTACCACAACTATCTTATTGTTGTTTGTTGATTTTATTACTACTGCTTTTGAGAGGTCATCAAGTGATTGTATTTATGGTGATTTTAGAAACGTTTGATACTCTCAGCCATAGACTAGTTTTGACTAAACTTGCAACAATTGGTGTTAATCAAAATGTTAATTTGCATTTACAATCACACAAAGGAAATGATAATTTAAAGGAATATATCACCTACCTTTCACTGGTTGTAGTGGTTGATTGTACTTGCACTGCTATCAGATAATTATGGACTGTATGTATAATGTTCACTAATTGTTGCTAATTACTGATGCTCGATGCACCGAACTAAATCACGAACCAAAGCCAAGCGAGAACGAAGTTGAATTGTCGTCCACTCGTACATTACCAACCCTTTTATGTCGTTGCACTAAAGGTAGGGATAATGGAGGGTTTCTAGGTGGGAATAGTTTAAGGACTTAAATTAATTGTGATTGGCATACTACACTACAACCAAAATACTTATAAAGCCTTAACATACCGCCCACCAAAATAAGTATTAGGAACTTATTTTCTAAGTGTGTCTAAACGAGCAAAAAAAAAAAAATATATATATATATAATCGTAAATTTAAAAGTTAACTTACCCTAATATACTAACTATAATACTAAGTTGCCTCTGAAATGGGAGAGGGCACAATTTTACCACGGGCCTTTTAAATAGTTCCTGGGATGTTGCCACGGTAGCCACACGACAAACATTGTCCTTTCCATAATGCAACGTATGTATACGTCCCATTTTCCACTGTAATGGAGACACTCGAGTATCCTTAATCAACACCAACGTTCCCACCATTAACGAATAATTAGCAGAAAACCATTTGGTTTTCTGTTGAAGTGTGTGCAGGTACTCCAAATGCCACCGTTTCCAAAATGATTGCTGAATACGTTGAACCAGTTGCCAACGATTTAAAGAAGATAGTTTCAGATCTAAGACATTAGGGTCGGGAATGACAGACACTGGTTCTACGTTCAGAAAATGACCAGGACTTAAGAATGAAAAATCAGTGGGATCGTTACTCATTGGACATAAAGGTCTGGAGTTTAATATGGCTTCAATTTGAGCAAGAATGGTGTTAAATTCTTCGTACGAGAGAATTTGTTCGCCTACCACCTTCTTGAGATGGGACTTTACAGATTTTATCCCAGCTTCCCACATTCCCCAAAGTGAGGAGCCGACGGAGGATTAAAACAAAGTGAATACCTTCCGTTTCAGATGACTGCTTCATATATTCGATTAGTTCCGAGATGCTCCGATAAAATTTGTTCCACAGTCACTATGAATTTGCAAGCATTTACCTCTACGTGCTACAAACCGCCGTAAAGCTGCAATAAAGGCTTCTTTAGATAGGTTTGATGCCAACTCCAGATGTATCGCTTTTGTACTAAGACAAACAAATAAACAAACATAAGCTTTCAATGATTTGGCACCTCTAATACGATTCATGGTGATAGAAAAGGGTCCACCGTAGTCTACCCCAGTATGTAGAAACGCTTTACCGGCAGTAAGTCTAGCGGGGGGCAAGTCGCCCATAGGAGGGCATAGCGAAATAGGTTTTTGACGAAAACATCGAATACAAGAGTTTAGGCACTGTTGAATAGCCCTTTTTGCAGACAGAATCCAAAAATTTTGTACTAACAAAAATGAGTAGTTCTAAGTCCAGGGTGTAAATATTTCGTATGGCAATCTCGAATAATGAGCTCTGTCACCCGGTGTGACCGAGGAAGTAGCAAAGGAAATTTTGTATCATAAGATACGTCTGCATTTCGCAACCGCCGCCCACCCTTAACAACCCATCACTGTCAAGGAAAGGACTGAGAGGTCGAAGTTGTTTATTACTAAGTTTTCCTTCGAATGATATCAATGTCCTGACTGAAAACTTGTTCTTGAACCCGTTTTATTAATAAATGAAGTGCATACTGTTCGGGGAGACCAATAATTGTTCTAAGTTTCGAATATCCAAATTTGCACGAACTTTCAAGTTACGAATGAACTGACAAATATATACCAGAATCCTGCATATTTTTCGCAAATCTGAAAATTGATTTACCATCGAGTCTACGAAATGATCTGCAACGTGTATATTAAGGGATAAAGTTCTTTTTCAATGTGCATCTGAGTGTGATCTGTAAGAGTTGGTTCCATATGAGCAGGCCAATTCTCTTTAGGTAATAGTAACCATGGTGGAGCCGTCCACCACAAAGGATGATTAACAAGCTCAGCAGCTAATAATCCTCTTGATGCACAGTCAGCAGGATTATCCTGTGATTTAATATGATGCCACGATGATGGAGCCACTCGTTCTTGGATATGCGAGACACGATTGCTAATAAAGGTCTTCCAATTATACGACGAAGATCGAATCCATGCTAATGCTACTGTGGAATCTGACCACGCAAATGTATCGTCAATACTAAATTATCTCTATCGTATTTTGCACATACTCGACCAAGTTCGACAACAACACTGCACCACACAATTCTAATCGAGGTAATGATATACGATTGGTTGGTGCGACCTTAGATTTGGCACAGACCAATGATACTTGGATGTTCCTTTCTCATCGACACAGCGGAGATAAACTGCTGCTGCATATCCAGCTTCCGATGCATCACAAAATGCATGAATTTGTACAGTTTGATGGTTATCGCAAAGAATCCGTCGAGGAATTTCAATTTTCAATAACTCGGGTAATTGTTGAAGATACAGATTCCATTTTAAAACAATTTGTTGGGAGGAAGTTCATCCCAGCCAATTCCTAATATCCATACAGATTGAATCAAATGTTTTGCGAAGAAGACCAATGGTGATAATAACCCCAGAGGGTCAAAGATCCTTGCAATTTCGAAACCATATTCCTTTTGGTACAAGGCCGATCAACGATATTAAGATTGTAAAACAACACATCACTCAATGGTTGCCATTGCAGTCCTAAAATTTTTGAGAAGTATTGTTTACCTCTTCAAACAAAATGCTTGCTGATACCGAACGGAATCAGGTAAATGGCCAATGACACTTGGCACGTTGCTATTCCACTTTCGCAACATAAAACCACCTGATTGGCAAATTTGGTTTAATTCATACACGAGTCGTTTGCCATCCTCTATCGAATCACACCCTGTAATCAAATCATCCACGTGCGTATCCGATGCTAAAATCTTGGAAGCAATAGGAAAACGTAACGATTGACTTTTGCAAGTTCTTGAATTACACGCATGGCTAAAAATGGTGATGATGTGATGCCGTATGTAACAGTGTTTAGCTGATAATCGATAACAGACTCCGAGGACTTAAATCTCCAAACTATCGTTGATAGTCTCGATGGCTAGTAGAAATAAGAATCTGTCTATACATTTGCTTAATGTCCGCAGTTAAAACTACAGAATGTAAACGAAAGTGTAATAACAACTCCATGATATCTTTTTGAAGAGGGGCCTGCGGTAAATGATCATTTAAAGACCCTCCACTTTGAGCGCTGGCTGAAGCATCAAATACGACACGAAGTTTTGTAGTTGTACTGTCTGGTTTGAACACGGCGTGATGTGGTATGTAATATACCGGCGATAATGTAGACGATCGAGTTGAATCCGATACAATACGAGACATGTGACCACTATCGATATAATTCTGCATAAATTCTCTGTACGAATTATACAGTTGAGGATTTATTTCAAACGGCGTTCTAGTGAAAGAAATCTTGATGCTATTTCCGAGAGCCAGCAAATAGCGGTTCAGGACCATTGAAAGGTAACAAAACAATAAAACGACCGGTGTCATCCTGCTTGTGAGTGTCCACAAAATGCCTTTCACAAATTTCCGCATGAGGAGATAATTTGTTAGAATCTGGAATATTTTCCAGTTCCCAAAATCGAGTAATGTTAGCATCTTCTACAAGTGCAGCTAATGATATACGAGATGTAACAGAAGAAAGAACCTTCCTGTTAATATCCACCCAAAGGTAGTGTGAATTGCCACGGGTTCTTCTAGTGACCCAATGCGAGTTGCGTTTAATAAAACACGCGAACAAATCTGCACCTAACAATAAATCGATATGGCTAGGTTTGTCGAAGTCCGAATCTGCTAAATCTAATCCAACTATGTGAGGCCAACTATTTGGTGAGATCCTTGATGAAGGAAGGGTTCCACAAATGTCTGGTAAAACAAAACAATCAATACTGTACTCTGGAACAGTTTTACCTTGAGGACTAATTTTACACGATACTTGTCCATACGCATGAGAAGCAGATAGACCTAAGCCTTCAACCTTCATTGAAATATTCGATTTTCTTAAACCTAAGCGTCGACAACACTTATCAGTCATGAAATTTTCCATTGATGCACTATCTACAAGTGCTCTTACTGTCTGAACTTTACCAAACCCATCTGTAATTGAAATTCTTGCGGTGCCTAATAACGTCATTGTGTTGGACGATCTAGATGATAACAACGTACTTGTAGTAGTGTTGCAGGTGGGTTCGGGAAGTTGATCTGTTGCCTGAGTGATTGCAGGTTTCTGTGCAACTGTAGGGTTTTCAAAGTGCAATAAAGTATGATGACCCTTGCACACTTTTTACAAACAAGTTTGGAAGAGCAGCGTGTAACCATATGAGAGCTGCGAAGACAATTAATGCATAAGTGTTTGTCTTTAACAAAGTTATAACGGTCTTGTGGCGATTTATTCAGAAACATTTCACATTGGTATAAGTTATGAGTACCACTGCAAAGACTGCATTTCTGAGCGAATGAAGTTGTTACGAATGACTTTCGAACTTGGGGTTTTGAATATTCAAAGGAACGTTTAGAAGGTACACTAGATGATATGGTTTGTTTAACGGACGTATTAAATTTGGACGGTGTATCGGAAACAACCATATTGCTAATTTCTAATGCCTTGCAATGTTTTTCTAGAAATAATTTTAATTGATCATAAGATGGAATGTCTGATGTATTTTCTAACTCAAATGTTTTCAAAAGATTTGTATCTACCTTTTTTGATAACAAATTAAACAATACGAAGTCGAGCAAATCAATCTTAGTTTGACGTAAGCTTGATATATTTTCCGTAAAGCAATTAAGCAATTCTCTTAAATCTGTATGTGAATTAAATTTTGCTTTTGGTGACGATTCTAAAGCATTCCAATGCGTGTTTGCAATTAAACGTTTTGAATTAAACCTTTCCACAATAATTGAATAAGCTAGCATATAATTATTATTCGAAATTTGCAAATGTCTAATGAGTTCTCTAGACTTAAAATCCAACGCATCAATTAAAAATAGAACTTTTCGATCGGTAGCAATTGATTATTTTCATGAACTAAATTATTAAAAAATTGAATAAACTCTTGGAAATGTTCTATTTTTCCAGAAAATTTTTTCATTTCTATCCGAGGGAGACGAATATTAGTACATGAGCCGATGCTAGTAATATTTTCAGTCAAGCATTTTCAGCAGTGGATATATTATCAAATTGTGCCTTAATAATTTTAATGTTTAACAAAGACCTATCTATTTCAATTCTTAATGTTGTAACTTCATTTAATAATTCGAGTTGTCCTCATCCAATATGCACGTTTTATAAGATGTATCTACATCGTTTTTGATATCAAAGGCGCTTTCAGCCATAATATTAACAGAAATACAATTGCCTTTAATATGCTCCAATTTATCTATCGCACCAGATATATCAGATAATCTATCGAGTGCGGCCTTTAAATCCACTATCAACCTATCCGATGAAATATGTGCCATCCTAACGAACAAGGTTACTAATATCGATTTTATATTGATTTCAGCTACAAAATGAAGGGTTTGTTCACCTAATAATAGGATATACCAAGGGTAATGTTGAACTACCTGTTAAAGAATTTTTACTACAACGTGCCTAACGGGAGCTTGCAAGTTTCAATATGACAAAGAGCAAAGGGTTTTATTCTACCCGGTTTTACGAATACCTGAATTCTCTAGCGAACTTGAATTACAAGTTTAAAATAACTGTATTGCTTAAACACTTTTCTGACTACAAATTCTTACGTTAACTATCCCTAAAATTTACAAAGATTTGTCATTTTAAGGCTTTATAAGATTCTGTATCAGTACAAAATTTCAAATTTAATGCGAGATTGCATCTACTATAAGTTACTTTACACAATTGACTATGAAACTGGTGGTGTGACTACACTTTTCTTCTAAATGCGGTCAACCCCTAATTTAAGCGAAGAGCAATTAACAATGTAGTTAAAATGAATGCCAATAATAAATGCCAATAATAAACCAATTAATAAGCCAAATATTTGCTCAAAGGACCAAAAATGTTAATCAAAATGTTAATTTGCATTTACAATCACACAAAGGAAATGATAATTTAAAGGAATATATCACCTACCTTTCACTGGTTGTAGTGGTTGATTGTACTTGCACTGCTATCAGATAATTATGGACTGTATGTATAATGTTCACTAATTGTTGCTAATTACTGATGCTCGATGCACCGAACTAAATCACGAACCAAAGCCAAGCGAGAACGAAGTTGAATTGTCGTCCACTCGTACATTACCAACCCTTTTATGTCGTTGCACTAAAGGTAGGGATAATGGAGGGTTTCTAGGTGGGAATAGTTTAAGGACTTAAATTAATTGTGATTGGCATACTACACTACAACCAAAATACTTATAAAGCCTTAACAATTGGCATTGAAGAATTTTTGCTTGATTGGATCTCTAGCTACCTTATTTGGAGAAGTTAGCTTGTTAAATTCTGAAATTTTATATCAAAGGAAATTGTGGTTAAATCAGGAGTTCCACAAGGCACGCCTTGGTGCAATCTTATTTATATTGTTCATAAATGATATTAAATCAAATTTTGTTTTCAGAGTTTCTTTTGTTTGCAGATGACATTCAAATATATGTCTATTTATTCTCCTAATGATCATCTGTTACTTCAGTCTGATCTTGATAGATTTTGTGAATGGTGTCATCATAACGAATTGCTGTTAAACATTAATAAATGCTATTGACTAAGATTTTATAGAAAACATAATCCATTCATTACATTTTATTTTTTAAATAGTTGAGTTTTAGAGATCTTAACTGAGTCACTGATTTAGGAGTGTTAATTGCTAAGGGCCTAACATTTGTTTTCCATATCAAAAACATTTCAGCGACAGTAATCCGTATTCTGGTTTTGTTAAAAGAAATTTTTAAAAATTTCACAATATTAACTCAATAAAAAATTATACACCTCTCTGGTCTGTTCACATTTAGAATATGCGTCACCTGTCTGGAATCCAATTTACCATTGTTATTCTGACTTGATTGAGCATATTTAGAATAGATTTCTTAAATATATATTATATAAGCTGAGTCTTCTAGTAACTTTAAATAATGAGCACACTGTCATTCCAGTTTTGAATATGCACTCTCTATCTGATAGGGAATGTTTTGTCTTCAATGTTTTGAATTGTCATATTATCTGCCCTGAAATTTTACAGAAGATATGAATACACGTGCCTCCTCGAGTTACTAGGAACCATGAAATTTTGTTTCTTGAGTTTGATAGAACCAACTATAGTTATTTTCCTTCTATTGATAGGATTTGTAGACTAATTAATAAACACCATGATTCGTTTCATTTATTTGCTTGTACTCTATATTCATTAAAGAAATTATTACATTGTCTCATTCAAATAGAGTAGGTTTTAGTTAAACCTACATTACTATGTTATGCAGTAATCTTTTAATATCTCATTACTACTTTGTTGTGCACTTCATTTTTGTTTGTACACTTCACTTATCTTACTTATCCATCTTGTATTAATTAATCTAATTTGCGCATTTAGTTTAATATGCATTTTGTTTAAAGTCTGCTTAATGTTATTTAAGTTGCCTGTATTGATACTTATATTGTAATTTAAAATAATGGTGTTAATCGTATAAAATAAATAAATAAATAAATCTTAATATATTAAAATTGATTTGATGTTTATACAAATGGCACAATATTTAAAGTACAAAATCATGCGAAGATAAAATAATGCAGTTACTTACAATTTTAATGCAACGACTTCAAGACAATCTTGAAGGTGGTGTTTGTGGCTTTATAAATCTGCAGAAGATATTTATTTGCATTTAAGTAAGGCCAATAGTAGTAAAGTAATACATGCTGTGAAAATGAAACCACGACAGCTAAATATAAATATGGGCAACAGATATAAAATTGGTAAATTATGTGGGTGTTTGACTGTAGTCTGTAAAGTGTAAACCATTTGTTAGAAATATGTTTGATTTTAAAGAAGTTTTATATTTTGATGGTAACACAGTTTTACCATTAATTGTTACACTGGATGCTGAGCATAAACAAATTGATAAGGAAGTTGGCCCAAGGATAGTGTTCTTTTTTCTCCAAAATTTGGTACATATTCAGATTTGGTAATATTTAAAAATATTAGGTCTAAATTAATTGCTAGTCATTTAAAAACATTATTTAAAATAATTTACAGAATTATTATCTGGTGGTGGGCGACGTCATTTGAGCAATAGGTTCAAATGAATCTGAACCTCAAAATTCAGCATACTACAGTACGTCGTACAAATATCATGCTAGCATTATAGTTTTAATGTGTCATCACAAATACTCCATTTATTACGAAAAATAAAATATTGTTTAGAAGGTACTCGTTTATGCTGACAGTATCTAGCAATACATAAATCGATGAAATAAATCAAGACTATCATATATTATCAGTGCTTTTACTTGTTTTTGCCGATAAATAATTGTAGATTCACAGTTTGTTATTGTGTAAAAATTAGCGCTTGTATAAAATAGGTTTAATATAAATGCATTAATTATTGTGTTACATAGATTGTAAGTTTTTCAAAAACAGGAAAACCTAGGTAAAGAGAAACTTCACCTAATTATTACATTTCGTTTTGTACATTATCGTTTGTTACTGAGACATTGAAATAACTTTTATAAAGGTGGAAAACAATATTTATATCAAGATATGTTTGTTCAGAAGGTATCACAACTATTAACAAATATATCCCTTGGTTACTCGACGTTTTTTATTCGGGCAGCAATGATTGTGCAAGCAGTCAATGTTTTCTAGTTTTACTTTTTTATTTTAATTATTAATATGGCTCCATCTTGTCAGGTGTTTAATCGTCACACCGGTCTTCTGATAATAATTCTATTATTCTCAATATTACTAATTAATAAAATTAAAATTAAAATTAAAATAAAATTAATTTTTTGTACAAAACATATCATTATTCACAACAATGTATGTGGCAAAACACCCACATGATCTAAATGTACAAACATTTACAATTGTAACGGTTAACTTCAAAAGCAACTTCGACCAAAAAATGTATTTTATTATTCTTCATTTTAGCAAAGACAAAATGTGTACATATAATAAGTGTTAAGTAGACTGTTACATAGGTTAAATAATTAATTATTTAAATATGTCGGTAGCATTGCTGTTGCATAGCTTGTATGTGCAAGCATAATAATAGCTCTACGATCCGATCGGAGTTACCTGAAATATAAAGATTAGCAGCTGTATGTCAAGTATAAAAGACATAGGTTTATAATGTTTATTTAATAAAAAACCTAGTTGTATCTATGAAATATAGGTGTTCCGTTTTCAACCAAACTTAGTTTGGTTAATGGGATCTCAATGTCTGTCTGCCGTCGTCCGTCGCAGGGTTCTCGTGATTTTATAATATATATAATATATGAATCTTATTTGGCTTTTACCCTGATTACGAATATGCTATACACTATTCGATATCTCATTTACTTTTCGAGTTATTCGACTTTAAAATCGATATTTTTCAACTAACGAAAGTTTTTGTTAATAAAAATAATTATAACTAAAATTCAATTTTTATTGTAAATGTGAACTATATTTAATAATAGAATATTCGTAAGTTTGGTTGTGAGTCGTACATGTGGCACAATTTTTTTTAGTAATAACAACGATATAACATGATGACAGCGGTAAAAGCGCAGGTAGGTTGCAATAAGTTACTTTAAAAAATGGGGTTCCGTGAAATGTTAAGCTGGAAAAGCCCATACAAACATGCTCTGTTTGTAGCAAATTTGAAGATTAGGACATCTAATTTTAATCACTTCGGATAACATATTTGTTTTGATTACGTTACTGGTAAGGATGGAACTTAGTAGAATTCTGGATCAATTAAATTTTAGCAGGGACCTTGCTAATAATTGGAAGTTGTAGCGATAAAAATTTGACCTGTACCTAATGACCAGTGGAAAAACTGATAAAAAAATCTTCAAATTGCAATTCTTCTTAACCTGCAGGGCGACAAAGCTATTCAACTTTATAATACTTTTAACTATAACGAGGATGAAAATAAACAGAAGCTGTCTGTTATATTAGACAAGTTGTGACCCCACAAAAAATTTAGTTTATGAACATTTCAAGTTTTTTAAACGAGAACAATTGCCGGGAGAATCAATTGATCTATTCATAACGACTTTGCGTCAATTAGCTGCGTCTTGCGAATTTAAAGAGAAAGATGTTTTATTACGCGATTGAATTGTACTTGGTGTTTGGGATGGACATGTACAAAAAAAAACTATTACAATTGCTAGTTTAGAATTAAATGAAGCAATTAACATTTGCTGGTCAATGGAATTGAGTGTGCAAACTCAAAAGGAAATTGCAAAAGACACCGTTTCAGTGAGTGCTGTAAAACAGGATATGAAATATAATGCTAGTGGTGCCAATAATTACAGTAGTCCATCACCTAAAACAAGCCTAATTACAGCACAAGACACTAAGATACTGGATATTTGAGTAGAGCTTCACACAGCAGAAGCAACCTTAATCACCACAACAAAAGTAACAATGGTTGTACGAACTGTGGCCTGAAACATGGAAAAGATAAGTGTCCTGCTTTTAGTTGAATGTGTAGTCTATGCAAGAAAAAATGACAATCACAGAAGATTTTGCAGAAGCAAACACTACAATAACGTGCATGGAATCTTATTAGCGAATGTGCGGAACAGGAACAAAATCCCAAAAACAGGTCAAACTTAATTATTTGGACTATCACAAAGTCTGATGTTAACACGGTTGAGTGGTTAGAAGATATTTTTGTTAACGGCGTTAAGATAACATTCAAAATCGACACTGGTAGCCAGGTGAATATGCTAAATTTATATGATTTTAACGCATTGAAAATTTCAAACGAATAACTTTGAAATGCTTTGTCGGTGCTTTTGCCATATTCAGGACATGAAATTAAAGCTACTGGTCAAATAATTTTAAAGCGCTCTATCGGCTACAATTTTGTCATATTTTGACACAAAAAAGTAAACTACGTTATCAGTAGATGCTAGTCCAAATTGATTAGGTGCTGTCATCTGGCAGGAAAATAAACCTATTGAGTTTGCAAGTGTGTCTTTGACTCCAACTCAACAGCGATACAACTACATAGAAAAAGAACTTTTAGCTTTTGTGTTTGGTTGTGAAAGATTTAATTAGTACCTATTGGGATTAGAAAATTTTACAATAGAGAATGAGCATAGACCTGTGTTAGGACTTCTTAAAAGCCTCGAATTCAGCGGTTAGCTATCAAACTTTTAAGATATCGTTTTACATTGACATTTGCGCCTGGTAAACACCAACAGGTTCCTGATACACTTAGTTGGGAGCCACTTGTAGAAAAAATAAATACTGCTTACCTGTCTCGAACTTAAAAGTGCTTTGTTTTAGCTGTTCGTCCGGGACCTGAAAAAAATTTTTACAAGCTGTAGAGGAGGACATAATCCTTTAAAAAATTAAGTGGTACGTCCTAAATGGTTGGCCTCAGCACAAAAGCAATATTCCGTCTGAAGTTAAGAAATACTGGTCATTAAAAAATTATATATTTCTACACCAGGGTGTACTGTTTTATAATAAACGGTTAGTTCTTCCCGAACGTTTACGACCTGAATTTCTAAACTTGATTCATAAATATCACCCAGTGGTTTCTTGCAGGAAACACAGAGGAATCTATTTATTATCCAGGATGGTCGTCAGATATAGAAAAATTATTCTTGATTGTATAACATGTCAAATACTCTTGAAAACAAATCAAAGGGAACTTTTAACGTCACGTGAAATACCAGAACTACCATGGCAAAAAATTAGTGTTAACTTTAAATCGCTGGGAAATTAAGATTTTCTTGTAATAGTGGATTATTTGAGTAAGTTTGCAGTGGTGAACAAATTAAGCAACAAAACAAGACATTATGTTAATTACTATATTTAAATACGTATTCCTAGTGAATGGTATTCATATGAAAATCTGTAGAGACAATAGGCCACCATTCAATTCACACGAGTTTTGTTTGACTTTGCAGAAAGGTATGATATTAAGTTGAGCACGTCTAGTCCAATATATCCTTGTTCTAACGGTATGATTGAACAGACAATTCAAACTGTTAAAGCACTTCTCACTAAAAGTGTTGAGAGGACAAGATCCATTTTTGGCGACGTTAAATTATAATATTACACCAAAGTAGAGTTTACCAGCACCGTGTAAACTGTTAAGGGGCTGTAGGCTACGCACAGTTCTTCCGGTAAATCAATGCTTGTCTAAACCTAATTTTCCTTTGGAGGGGATAGCTGATAGGCTTAAACTATCTCAGGATAAGCAAAAGATTTATTACGACAGGTCTACTAAAAAGCTATACAGCTAATACCTGGTCAATGTGTTTTGGTTCAAGAAGGTGTTCGTAAATGGAAACCTGGAACAGTTTTAACCCCTTTGCGCCGGTTGGAAGAATGCTAAGGTAAACCTGTATGTCCAGGTACGCTCTGATGTACGAATACGTCTACTGCGTTCTGTAAATTAAAACACTTGAAGAAAATGAATACTACAACATTTATGTATTGTGAAAAATATGAAACACTTATTTTATATAAACAAAGAAAAACAAAAAACATAAAAACAATAAAAACATATATACAATTATATTATTTCAAATATTTGCAGTGATATTGTTCAAAATGTTCTTTGGCACAAAATGGTTTGTCACAAGCAGAACAAAACAAATATGTAAACTTTGTAGTTTTATTTATATTATAGCACATCCAACACCTTCTTCTCTTTTGTTGCTTTTTAGAAAGGCGGATCAAATTGTGCTGAGTTATCGATTCTTTCAAGGCTGCTTTTTTATTTTTGGTGCTGTTGTAATGCTTGTTGTGCAGTTCTTGTATTTTGTTCCATAGCGTTGAAGCAGGTCATCGCATAATTGTTCGGTAAATTTTGAAAATAGTACTACTTTATTGTTCGAGTTCTCATAAACAATGTTGGAATTCAACACCATTCTGTGTATAACATGGATACTCGACTTTTTGAACCAGCTATAATTCTTTCGCGCGGCGTTATTTGGTTCTAAATTCTGATCAACAATGTCGACTGCACGCATGTTTGAATTATAGTGTTCAATAAGTTGGGGCTTCTTGAAAACTTTTGAACTTGTAGCGGTATCATATCTTTGTTTTTCTGCAAAATCGGCCCTAAATTTGGTTGTTAACACATAAACATCGCGCTTATCTCTAAAGTGAGCAATGAGTTCATCATCTTTGCGAACAAAGCATGTTTGGTATTTAGCCAATGGAACCTCTGTCAATGCCTTAGGAACGCCTCTTCTTACATTGATAGTACCAGTGACGTAAGTGTTTCTACTTAGCAAGAATTCCGCCAAACATACTGACAAATACCAGTTATCTAATATAACTTCTCGACCTCCATCAAGTAATTCTTGCATAAGGTAAACAACAATCCTTTCAGACATAGAAAACCTTTCTGTACCATCAATATACGATATATCGTAAATGTCTTTCCCAAAATTATAAGTATAATCTCTAAGTTTAGGGTCACTTAGACATAAACAAAACAGCTTATACTAAACCGTGATCTTTTAGTTTTTATGTACTGTTTGAAATGCAAGCGACCTTTATACAGCATCAAACATTCATCTATAGCACATGTTTCTCCTGGGTCAACAAGTAACTTTGTAGTTTCACGGATGTAGGCGAAAAACATGGCAAAATGTGTAACCAGACGTGCTCTAACTGCAGCACCTGGAGAACTAAATCTCAGGAACTTCAGTATAGAAAAGAACCTATCTCTACTTATTATACCTAATGAAAACACTGGAGGTCCACCTATTAGAAACCCCTTTTTCCAATAATCGTGCATATTAGGAAGGTGCGACATTCGCATTAGCAATATTAGCGATATAAATGCGTACATTTCAGCTGTAGTTACGGTTTTCCAATACAGACCATGAATTTTTTGCACCAAATTGCTATTTGCCTCCAAAAACATTTCAGCATGTTCGTTAGTTCACTTGCAGAGTGAGTCTACTATTCTAGGAGAAATAAATGCTTCGAAACATTCTCTTGTGCTCTTTGGACATTGTATATCAAGAGCTGGATGAAAGTTGTAATCGAAGTTAGTTTTATAAACTGTAGTTGTTCTTTTATCTTCGAATGGATTAGAAATTACTTTCCAATTGCTAAATTGAAGAGGTTCTTCATCCTCCGATTCGTCGGTGTTAGAATCATCTTCATAAGAATTCAAACTACTTTCTGACATAATATAATCTCATCATCCATATCAATATCACTACACTCAGATTCCGACGACATAGTGCACGAATTAAAAAAATTAAAAATCAAACGGTCACAAACCTACAACAGACAGAACTCTACTAAATTACTAAGTGCACTTACATAAAGTCCACAACTGTTGCTAATGTATCATCCCCTTCTGTTTTTGTATTGGGAGAAATAAATATGTAGGCGTCACCCTAAACCCTTTCATTTGAAACATCGGGATACCACCTCCGTGCTTAGAATTGATGCATAAGCTTGATACATCGTATATACAAATAAAACAGAAAGCTGCACTCTTGTACATCATCCGTACGTAGCGGGCACTTATACTTGATGCACAAGGATGCATCACCGTTTTGATAGGGTTAAGTGAAGCGGGCCCAAATGCGTTCAAAGTTAAAGTTGGAGAAGGAAAGTATCAAAGAAACAAGCAAGCTCTGAGACCATTTCGTCAAGATTCGCCTCAGTAGAACAAAGTGTTGGTGTGTAAGATAGAGTAAGTGCAGAAAATCCCAGAAAATCCATATAGCGCCGTGTATTTAAAAATTAAAAGCTCTATAGCGCCTAAAATTTTGATAATTGTAAATTCACTAAGTTTGGTAGGGTATAACTGCCCTAAATAGGTTAATTGTTATTGTTTTAATTTTCATTGAAAGGGGCATGTTACATAGGTTAAATAATTAATTATTTAAATATGTTGGTAGCATTGATGTTGCTTAGCTTGTACATGCGAAGCATAATAATAGCTCTACGATCGGATCGGAGTTACCTGGGATATAAAGATCAGCAGATGTATGTCCAGTGTCAAAGACAGAGATTTATAACATTTATTTAATAAAAAACCTACTTGTATCTATGAAGTATAGGTGTTCTGCTTTTTAGTAATAACCACGATATAACATAGACTACCCACTATTTATTATGCAAATCATGAAGCGGAGTTCTAAATTTACATAATAGACTTTTTATTCTATTTTTTTCAATAATGAAAATTTTGTAACTAAATGATTTAAGTGTCAACAAATTTGAAATCATTATATTATTCTACTTTGATACAAATAAATGAATTAGCCAATTAAATTTAGTTTTAATTTGACCATGTTTTGAATTCTACTTTTATTGCTTGTAATTATATTTTAGTTGTGTCATTTTAGGACTAGTTCCCATTCAGCAGCAGTTGGAGGGGGTTTGGTTAAGAGAACTTTATTTTTGCCTCCTTCCAGCAGACACTTTGTTTCAAAGCAATTCTTTTGTGTAGTATTTTCTCAAGAAACTGGTGTAAAAACAGAGTTTGATGCATATTCTCGAATTATCACAAGAGATGGGGATAATTTCGAATTGGAAATGATGAAGGTAATTTTAGATTTTATTTATAGAACGCGTTTTGTTATATTTGCACTGATTGTTTTAGTTTAAGAATATGGTGAATATGCGTGAAAATGGTCTAATATTTATGTTTTGCTGTTGTGAGAAAAGAGCCGCACGTGAAGAAATTAATATAATCATCCAACTTTTTCCACGTTATCGAGTTTTTTTTCTAGAGGTTTATGGTGAAATAGGATGGAATTCTAATCAAAACATAGCAGGTTTGTACTGATCTTAATAAAGGATTACTCATAATATTATAATTACAAAATCCAAAATCTTGCATCCAAGTTTACTGAAATATAGTTGAGATAGTTGTTTGCATAGTACAATAGAGTTATAACAGAAATAACAATAGTGAAAGTATGAAAAACATGGTGCTAAGAACTTTTCAGGCATAAATAATTTTTAGAGGTCCTAAATAATTACTGACATTAATTTGAGTGATATTGTGGTTAAGTTAGTTTATTATAAGAAACAGGTTTAGAACTATAATTCTGGTATGTGGAGGATAGAGTGTATAATCCAACGTCATATTATGTATGTTTTTATGTATGGCTGTGTTATTTGTACTTTACAAGCTAATAATGCCAATGAAGTATATTCAATAAATCTGTAGGACAGGACAAAAGACCTATTTTGTGAAAATATATATATTGCCTATACATATCATATCGTCGTCATTAAAACGAAATGGCATATCTCAAATTTTGTTACTTAACCATAGAGCGATTTAAAGAAAAACAGAAGGACTAATTTACCTATAACTCTGAATATCGAATTAATTACTTACTGAAAATTATATTTTATAGTGAACGCTATATGGTTGACAGCAGCAACTATGAAATTTAGTATTATTTTATTAACAATTACTTTTTGCGTTTTTCTGAGATAGGCCTTTTTTGTTTTAATAATAATAATAATTCTAATGTCTTAATACCAACGAGAAATGCCTGATTAAAATATGCTTTGCAGGCTAATATTTAATACTAATTTAAATCATTAATAACATTTTCAGCAATTTGACCATTTGATTTGAAATACATGCCCAAAGAGAAACTTAAACGATCATCAATTAAACCTAACAAGAAAACAAAATACAATTATTTAAAACTTATCAGTTTATGCCTACATTAAAACTCTATTTTTTAAAAATTAAAAACTATAAAATCCAATGTGACTCTTCTACTGTGTTGCATAAGGTAGAGAAGTATAAAACTGAACGTCAGGTAACTTATTGCAGGTTTCTCACCAACAGAAAGTGCCCTTAAGTCAAATTTTTTTAGTGTTAAAGGTCATAGTCCTTTGTTTAATATTGACAGTCCTAATTTTGAAATCGGCGATATTTGTCGTTTTAAAGTCGTTGATCGATATGCCATTTCTAAATGGCTAGTTTTAAAAATCTTACTCAAACATTCTCGTTTCACTGAAAATTTGACAATATGGGTCCATTTAAAATCGTTGCCCTTGCCATCCAATCGAAATATATGCAGTCTAGATTCCTCACTAAATTTTTTAATCCAAAAAGTCGTCCGAGTTCAAATTATAAACTTCATAAGGTTTTTTTGGTCTAGCTAAACAAAATACAGGTGTTAACTGACTTGGCACAAACAGTTCTTCTGCGTTTTTCAAAGCATATGAAATGGCACTATGTGCCGAATCACCTTCGTTTTGGCCGTGATTTACAGCAAAAAAGCGCAAACTGATTTCTTTCAAGTGTTTGGTTTGTGTAATTGCATACAAAAAAGATGATGTTACGATAGAATTTTTGTTTTGCCCTGGGTACCCGTCGACAAATAACTGGATTGAAACGGTTTTCTTTTCGTCATACTTTTGGAGCACCCTTATAAATGCAGTTGATATTTCAGGTGACCCTCTTCTGCTGGTGCACTCGTTCCATGTGAAGTAGAAACAAACGCGAGTAGCAACATTATAAAATGTTAGATTGAACAAAGCAAATCTTCTTTTATAAAAAATCGCACTATTATTACAAATGGGCAAGTAGATTACTTATTGCAGATCGAACGAACAGCACAATACCTTAGAATCGTTTTGAGTATCAATTTTGGATTGGTTCTTGATTTCGCGATTTTAATTTTTTTCCCTTGTGTGACTTTAGTATTTTTCTTTCAGCTGCAGTTGTACATCAGTTGAATTAGCTTCATGGTAGGTTTTACATAAACTACACATATCCTTTTTTGGCCGATAAAACAACAAATTCATAGTATTAAAGACCGTGCAATACACCAAAAAAAGAAAAGATATCTGTGTTCGGCTCTAATTCGTCAATATAAATGCTGTACATCTTTTTTAAAGATAATTCTGAAGAAAGGTATTCTCGCGAGCTACATTTACTACAATAGTGCGATTCAACCCTCGAGAACCTGTTAATATGACTTTCAGTCGTTTGCCTTACAGCCACATCCTTTAATCCAGTTGACTTTGGCCGACCACCTCGTCCATCCTTTTCAACTACTCCGGTAAATTTTATTTTTTGTAGAGCTGTTCGCATTGTCTTTTCACTTATACTTAAAGTATTTACAAATAATTTTCTGCATGCCTGAACTTTAGTTCTATGTAAGGGAAGATAAAAATAATTTGTGTTCTTGCGTTGCGAATTTTGCTTGTTCACCCTAATAGACCTTTTTGGTTTTTGTTCAACGAAGTGTACAATGAACTCCCGTTGCAGTTGTAGATTACAAGTTTTATAAAAAATCATTTAGGATAGCCTGTCTCCACTCTTTATTGAAACGTGCACATTGCCGTCCACCTTTTTTTTACAACACTCTGAATTACAAGTAATTGGCCCCAACTGTCTTTTTGAAAATACTTTTTTTTAGAGTAAACCGAGGTGTATTCCTCACCGCTGCCTCTTATGATTTTTGCAACTTTTTTCATATTAATCTTTTTAATTTCTTGTTAACAAATTCCTTTGACGCTTCCTCTACTAAAAAATCTTCAGGCTTTTTTGTTTGTATTTTCCTTTCATCATTTTGTTTTCGCTTCTGTTGTGATTTGGACGGCTTCATTGCTTAACATTGTGAAGTACATATCACAAGAAGATTCCTTTTTTTCAAAGTAGGTCCAACATAAAAGGGCCGAACATTGGAAACAAGAACTAACTACTTCTCGCTTGCATTGCCTAACTTCGTATATCTGTACGTATGAGGGATCTTCTACGTCACTAATGTCAATAGATTCGGTATGTAAATCCCGTTGTTACAATTTCGGATTTTTTCGTACACATATTTTTGCAATTGCATCATCGCCATTATTAAATTGTGGAATAGATATTGCATTCATGTAGTAACAGATCCTTTTCTTTTAAGGCACAATCACTATGTTAGTTTGAATTGCGTTTTAGCTTTTGCACAACTCTCGAAAGCGGTTCATCGTCAGATGATGAGTTGCTATCCTTATGAGTGGTGGATTTGTTCAATGTATGTGATGAACAGTGTTTTTGCACATTTTCATTTTTTTCTGTAATCGGTCTAGTATCAGATGAGTAGTTTAGGTCGTCCTTTTCAATTACTGCACCACTGTTGTCAAGTTCAGTCATAGTAATTGTCCCATAATAGTTATGTATATATTTGTATATATGTTTATGTATATATTTTAAAAACACAAAATCTCCCCATGCATAAATTTATTTAATAAGAATTGTGGCTTAATATGATGGTTGTATGTCGCAACATGTTTCAAGCAAATTTTCAAACGATGCCCATCATCAGGCAGATTAAAAATATTACATTATTATAATGTCGACATTCAATATTCTAGTAAGGTAACGGTTATACCAATTAATGTTAATCCAAAATTACGTATGCATGAGAAAAGTAGAGTTAAACTAGGTTAAACATAATTATTACTATGCTATCATTACTTTTTAAATTTGAAACGCTTCATGGTTGATAGCATGAAAGAGTAGTTAGTTATGTTTAACCTAGTTTAACTCTACTTTTCTCATGCATACGTAATTTTGGATTAACATCGATTGATATTACCGTTATCTTACTAGAATATTAAATGTAAACATTATAATAATGTAATAATATTAATCCGCCTGATGGGATGTAACAAATTTATAAGTGTAAAACATTTCAGGGGTGATTCTTCATCGTAAAAGAGATAGGGTCTTTCATATAAAGAAACTTTATTGGAGCATCCCTTGTTAAGATACAGCCTCATAAAGGGGGTACATAAAATTTGTTTTTCATTTTTTTTTACAAACACTAAAAAAGTTACAAAATTAAAATTAAGGGGACAATTTTTACTATCAAAAATACACTTACTCAGTAATTTATTTGGTTTACCCCATGTTTATAAGGGGTGGAAAACGCAACCGCTAAAATTTATTTCCAATGTCTTATTATTTGTTTGCCATTTAAAAATTTATTTCCAATAGCTTAATTCATTCTAAACAAAAAATGTCTCTTGAATTTTTTGCCAAAAATTAACCAGTTCGCAGAAAAAAATTATTTTACAAACAACTACAGAAATACATCGTCATCAGACGAAAATGCGAAACTAATTTATCTAATAGGCCGCTATTAGTGATAGTGACAATTAAATTGTTATCACGCTGTTAGTTTGTAAATTTTTGAAATTGAATTAATAATTGTGTGTCGTTGTTCTGTTCTTAATTTGTTAGTTTAATAATTCACTTGTTATTAAAATGGCATACACAAATGCGGAAGATATGCATTACGTTTACGGTCTGTCGCAGGGTAATGGGTTAGAAGCTTGTAGAAGGTATGCTGAAATGTATCCTCAACGGCAGCTTCCTTCGTTTAGAATCTTTGTCCAACTTCATCAACGATGACGAGAATATGGTTCATTCGAAAAAAGAACGCTGGATTGTGGTCGCCTTCGAGAAGTTATAACACCACAGCTTGAAGAAGCAGTACTTAATTTGGTTGAAGACAACCCACTAGCAGTACTAGAAAGATTGCTCTCGAGTTAAATGTTGATCATGTGACGGTGTTTCGAATTTTAAAGGAACAACTCTTATACCCCTACCATCTACAACGAGTGCAGGCACTGTTACCGCGAGATTTTCCGAATTGTCTTTAATTTTCCAATTGGATGCTGAAAATGATTAGAAGAAATCCTGAAGGCGATTGAATCCACAGACGAATGTACTTTTTCTCGGGACAAGATTATTAATTTTCATAATAACCACATATGAGCTGATGAAAACCCTCACGCTATTGTCCAAGCTTAACCATCAAGAACATTTTTGTCTTAACGTGTGGGTCGGAGTTATTGGGGATTATTTAACTTTCCCTCATTTTCTACCTCCTCGATTAAATGGTGAGGCATACATTCAATTTTTTAGAGAAGTGCATCCAGTACTGCGGGAGGATGTTCCTTGTGGTATCAGAAGGGTTATGTTTTTATGCATGATGGGGCTCCCGCCCATTTTAGTCAAGCAACACGTCAGCATTTAACTCAAACATATCCAAATCATTGGATAGCTTGAGGAGGACCACAGAACTGGCCCGCTCGATCCCCGGATTTGAATCCTCTCGATTTTTCTATTTGGGGCCATTTACAGAGTTTGGTTTATCCTACTCCTGTTCGCGATGTAGAGGACTTAAGAAACCGCATCATCGATGCGTGCAGGGTAATTAGAAAGACTCCGGGAATATTTGAGCGAATACGTGGCACAATGCGCAGATGTCTAGATGCATGTGTAATAACTGAAGGTGGACATATTGAACATTTACTATGATTTCTACATGTTCTATGTTTTGTTATAAATAAATTAGTTTTGTTTATTCATCTTTAATCATATTTTGATGCAGTTAGTAACTACAAAATAACAATAATAATCCAGTTCGCATTTATGACGATGTATCTCTGTAGTGTTTGTAAAATAATTTTTTTTGCGAACTGGTTAATTTTGGGCAAAAAAATCAAGAGACATTTTTTTGTTTAGAATGAAATAAGCTATTGGAAATAAATTTTTAAATGGCAAACAAATAATAAGACAAAATCTTACAATGGAAATAAATTCTAGTGGTGACGTTTTCCACCCCTTACAACCATGGGGTAAACCGAATGTAACTTTTTTAGTGTTGGTAAAAAAAAGGAAAAACAAATTTTATTTACCCCCTTTATGAGGCTGTATCTTAACAAGGGATGCTCCAATGAAGCTCCTTTATATGAAAGACCCTATCTCTTTTACGATGAGGAATCACCTCCTGAAATGTTTTACACTTATTTTGTTACACCCTGTGTACATTACAACATGCTTATACTTCGATAACTGTAGCAGGAGTGATGCTCTAAAATGAAGTAAATAGTATAGATTGGTATCTCGAGAATCGCCTCTTTGTAATAATATTTTGCCTCAATATCTAAGATGCGCCAAATAAATAATATGTCATATTCGAATTATGATAAAAGATCAAAATATGTTTGTTGGTCATAACACGGAAAATGCTGCTGTGAATTTCAGGTGTACAACTCATTTAGCTGAAATATCGAGTTATGCCTTTTCGTCTTAATGTCGACGATAGATAGATAGATAGATTGATAGATGTTTATTTTGACCCATGGTTACATGGTAGTTCATTATTTGCAATTAAATACATTAATTTATGTCTTTATAAATGTGTCGTATTTGAATGTTCATTATACCTTCAAGTACTATTCAATAAATACTCCTCCACTGTGTAGAAACAATGTCTGCGTAGTAAGGGCAAAAGTGCCACTTTGAATTTACGTAGTGAATTAGCGGTTTTGATATCTTCCGGTAGCTTATTGCATAGCGTAGGTGCCATGAATATAAATGCTTTTTTTATAAAAGTGGTAAAAGGCAAATGCTTATAAATGTTGTTAGTAGTGAGAGTGTTATGATTATGGATTGAACTGGTAATTTTATGGTTACATATGTTTTTGCGAAAAATGAGTAATGTTTCATAAATATAAAGAGTGGAATATGTGAGAATGTTTGACTTTAGAAAAAGTGATCGGCAATGGTCAGTTTTGTGCGCCTTATGGATAATTCTAATTGCTCGTTTTTACAGTCTAAATATAGTTAGCATATTTTCTTGTGAAGTATATCCCCAGAAGGCAATGTCATATCTAAGGCATGATTCAAATAGCGCATAATACACTTTTATTAAAGTGCTACTATTAGGGAGTTTCCTGGCTATCGTTGAGAGAGCGAAGCAGACCTATGAGAATTTGCTTGCCATAGAATTTATGTGTGTGTTCCAGGTTAGCTCATTATCTATTGTTATACCCAGAAATTTTTAAGATTTTACTAGGTTTAGTGAGTGATCATTTGTAACATTTTTTTTGACCACTACACTATATCAACGAATTTTAGTTCTAATAATTCAAGTAAAGTCATTTAATTATGCGAACCATTTTTAAAACGAATAAGTATCGATATTGTATGTGCTAACCACCATACAGAAATGTTAGTTTGGTTGCTAACATCAGGCGCAGAAAGTTACTACAACTATTATCAAGGCAAAACACCTTTCCTGTTTAGTGCATAGCACATTTGCGCCCACTTTTGCCAGAGCTCTCGTAGAGAAAACAATGGAACCACTAAAGGTTCTAGCGTGTATCTTACGCCTAGCTTTTGTGTGGAGTACACCCCTAGTGCGCTAAAACACTAGGCTTAGTGATTTTAACAATGGTAAGAATTAAAATAATAATTAATTAGATCAACTAAATAATTTGTTGTAGCGCTCTTATCTTATATTTTTTTGGTAATTGCTCTTTTGATAATTTAACTTATAGAAGATGTTCGTTTTATAAATTTCTCTTATCTTTAATTACACTCTTCGTAAATTTTATTTTTAATAATCTTCAATTATTTGTGTTATAAAGTTCCGTTAAAAAGTCGATTTTAAATTACTTCTAATAAATAACTTCCTTTCGATAATTACTGAGATAAACTCATTTAATAATTCTTTGGACATTTGTGTAAATAACACAGAAAACAATTCTTTAATGATTTCGTAAAAGTACGATAAGATATGTTTTTCAACGCTTAGTAGAATTCGTCAACTAGGTCTTTATATTATAATTAACAACTTTAAGAAGTCGATTTGTATTATCTGGTTTTACAAAACTAAAGCAGCGAACAGGCTGTGTTTAATGGAAGATAAAATTCTACTTTTACATCTGCGAATGTAAAATATGAACGTCCTTCAACTGTACGATGGATAGTTGGATTTTGTGTTATATTATGGAAAAACAATATGTTGGAATGTAAAAGAAACGTTCTACAAAGTAGGTAGAAATTTTTATGGTTTACAAATTAAGTCCGAAGACGCTTTTGAAAGTATTGGAATTTTGTTGGTCCAATTTGTGCGTATAACAAAAACGCATGGAAGTTAGCATGGTCCAGTCCAAGGGTCACGCAGCTGTTTGTGTTCGCTGGAACATGTGGATTTGACGTCACTTGTTTTCTGAAAATGTATGTATAAACACTTGCCCAAACATGTTGTGATGACAACATGTAAAGAACACCTGCAGAGCCAAGGTAAGAGATAAAATTATTCTTGCATCATGTCTACATTTGGCGATCTTTAATACCAGGCAGCTTCAGAAAATATTTTTGTAACTATCTATTTTGACAAATCCATTTCGCATATTAAAAAGGGACCTTAGTAAATTTTTGTTGACAATATTAGTTCAATACAATTACAGTTATTAAATTTTATAAAAAAAATGTGAACTTAAAGAGTTCTTATTGATGTTTCATTTATGCATGATTTCACTTATGATTTTTAAATAATGAATTAATAGAGAAGTAGTTAAAGTTTTATAAAGTGTAAACAGAAAAAGCAGATCTGACATTTCTGGTATAAATTCAAATTAGATTTTTGTAATCAAAGTAATATTTGAAGTCTTGATATTTTTCTTTGTATATACAGAGTGGTAGAAAAGTCCCGGAACAGTAAAATATTTTGGGAAATACTCATCGCATCAAAAAAACAAAAAATACGTGTTCAATATTTTTTTAAAAGCTATCCAATGACACCAAAATTGAGCCCCCACCCCCTGGGGGTAGGGGTGGGGCAACTTTAAAAGTTTAAGTGGAAACCCCCATTTGTTATTGCAGATTCGGATTCCGCAGGATAAATTACCCCAAATTGACCTACGATACAAGCCATTTTGGATGATAGAAGGCGTTGTAATTGACAAAACCAAAATAGGGTACAAAAACATTTGAAATCGAAAAATGTCAGAATTACATTCATTTTTAGTATTCATTTCGTTACTAGCTTTTGATATTATTTCGTGATGTCTCTGTCTGAAAGAGAAAGAGTAATTGTCCTGATGATGAGGGGGGTATGGAGATAAAGAAAGAACATTGCAGCAAGTCGCAGATTTATTCAATGAAGTCAATGCGGAACGTCAACCGATTTCTAAATCTACTGTGAGTCGAACAGTGAATCGTTTTGAGGGAACTGGTTCAGTGAAGGATAAACCAAGATCTGGAAGACCTAAAAGCGCGACGAGAGGTGGTCAATTTGAACACCTTCGGCGGTTATTTCGTTATGTATGAAATAAATAATTTATTATTTTACTTCTTTTATTTTCTGATCCATCAATTCTTCTAGAAATAGTTAATTTTTGTCGATTGCAGCACCATCTGCAAAAAACCTAAAAAAATTATGACTAACATTTTGTGGCAAATCCGAATCTGCAATAACAAATGGGGGTTTCCACTTAAACTTTTAAAGTTGCCCCACTCCTACCCCCAGGGGGTGGGGGTTCAATTTTGGTGTCATTGGATAGCTTTTAAAAAAAATATTGAATATGTATTTTTTCTTTTTTTGATGCGATGAGTATTTCCCAAAATATTTGACCGTTCCGGGACTTTTCTACCACTCTGTATATAATTCTACCTTATGAGTAGATGAAGCTTGTATTATCTTTTCTTAAACATAAATTTTATACATACAATTTTTATGAAAGTACCATTTTTAATTAAAGAAACAACATTTAATTTTCCTAATTAATTGTTTTATTCTGAACAAGTACGTTCAGAAGCAAGGTGACAAAGAACAAGACCAAATAGGGTAAAGTAGTAAACCCAATTTAATAAGAAGCTTTAATAGCCTTTGCAGTATTTAAAGAACAAAACCTGTGTTCATATTATTGTTGCCTGATTAACCTTTGTTGTTTTTTTTTGGATGAGGTAGCAAGAGAAAACTTCTTGTGTCCTCATTTTAGTATATTTAATTAAATTTTCTTTACAGCTCCTGCGTCAGCAGTTAATACGTATTCCTCCTTAAGGACGCCCAAGTCCCCCTTAAGGAAACCCTGTGTTTAAAATTACAGACTTGGTGGCGCCCTGTTTAAACCCCTGTTTTGTCGAGAATCTAGCCCTAGTAATAAAATAATGCTTTGTAAAAAGAACCACGACCAATCCTCATAAGCTCTGCCCCTAGCATAGTCGGAAGATAATTGCGTTCCATCATTTTAAAGGAATCCTTCCTTAAAGGTTACTGGTCACATTTGGGGATATAAAAATAACCCTTAACTATTTAACCCCGCCAGTAAGGAAAAAATAGTATACATTAACAAGCATGTCATCTAGAGCATTACTTTTAAATGCAATACATGCTGATTTTTGTTGATTAACTACGAGCTTATTTGCCTGAAACCATTGCTCAGTTGATTCAAGATCATCTTTTATTTTTGATATTGTAGTGAGTGATCTTGTTAAGTCCCAGTGGAGACTTACATCATCCGTATATAACATACAGGTCACTGTATTTAACATTTCACAGTGATATAAAATAAGAAAAGAATAAGGCCCAAGACTGAACCCTGCGGTACACCTAGACTAATCGGGCTGGCGTTTGACTACAGATAATTATTGCTTTATCCAATTCTGACAGCCTGGATTCGGCCATATAGATATGAGTGATACCAGTTATTAACCACTCCATGAAAGCCGTAGAACTCTAGTTTGTGTAGAAGGATTGTATGGTTGACACATTCAAATGCTTTGCTAAGATCAATCAGAACAGCAATAGACAATTTCCTATTATTTAGGGACGTATAGATTTTATTTTAAAAATCATGCATGGCAT